>LPNX010694448.1:62500-120041 GCA_001517045.1 Pseudotsuga menziesii
GTAAATGTTTGCTTGTAAGAGGAACTACTTCATTTTACAAAGGAAACTACAATTTTTCCTGTTGGAGAGAGTGCAACATGGAAGGCATCAAATGTAATTAAATGAGCAATGTTGAAGAAGAACTATTTCATTTTCAGCTGTATCTCATTGACTATGAGATTGTTCTAGTTTCTTGAACCTATGTTCTTGTTGAATGTCTTTCAGTATATTTTTGTGATGTTTTTCTGCTCTGAGTAATAAATGTGGTTCATAAAACAATTGGATACCTGATTGTTTAAATATCTGTAATTGTTCACGTGTGTGAAAGGAGTATCAGTTATCTATAACTCTTCATAGTGCATGTGCAAAATGTATTACTCACCCAAAATGATAACCTTGCTCCCTAGGGATAGATTATATAGTTAGTTTATTTCTTATTGTATGTGATTTGGTTGCTTGCGAGTCTAAGACGAGAGGTAAGAACCTGTGCATCACATTGTGACAGCTCCTTGCATTCTGATCACCTTGCATTTAGTTAGGCACTTGCATTTCATTTCTAAGTCAAAATACAAAAAATCAGTGGACCGGGCTGCAACCGATAAAACCTTTGTTTTGTTGCTTAACCTACGGTAGCCGGACCGCAAACCGGATGGATTCCCTATACCAAACAGTCAACGGGCTAGTTGGGAACGTTGATTGGGGAGAATCCCTTACTGTTGCTACCTACGAATTTCCAGGCCCCAACAGTTTTGGCGCTAGAAGGAGGGCCACCAGTGCATGGCTGGCTGGGGAAACCTGTTTTCCCGAGAATTTTCCACTGGTTACAGTTTAGAAAGCAGTAGTTTTCATAATCCTATTCCAAAAGAAAGAAATAGAGAACATCTATATCCTGTTCACAATGAAATTGTTAGCGACCTAAGAAGACACACCAGGGCATACATAAAGAATATTGGAGGATTGTCGATTATCCCTGAATTGCCTAGGAGAGAGTATAAAAAGAAAGACCGTCCTGTAACAGAAGACTCAGTGCTGGTTGGAGACTGGCAGGAACTTGTAGAAAATGACTTACAAGAGGTTGAGCTACCTTTGAATCAAGAAGGCCCAGATTCCCCTTACAGTTCTCCTGTTCACACCCCTATTGGTTCACCTCCCCACTCTCCACCTTTACTTATGGCAGGAGTTAACGCTAATCAACCACCTAACCCACCAAATTCACCACCTGCATGTAAAGCCAGATCACCCCTGAACTTGACCCCTCCCTTGCATGACCTACCTCAAGCCTTTGAAAATTTGCTGCCTAAATTCAACCCAAATGAGAAAATATTAGTGGATGATCATCTGCAGAGTTTCTATTTAGCTTTAGAAGGACTGAGGGCTGGGGAACATGAAGATGTAGTCTGCAGACTTTTCCTGCATACTCTTAAAGAAGCTGCTGCCTCATGGTATTTTGGATTGCCTGCCAACTCGATCCCGGATTGGGATACCTTCGAAAGAATTTTCAGAAGTAAGTATGCAGTTCAAAAGACTCACATAGCCATTATGAAAGGACTATGCGCTCTGAAAAAGGAGAAGAAAGAGAAGGTGCACAGTTTTACTCAGAGATTTGCAGCATATATCAAGAATTTTTCTGACGCTGACAAGCCTTCAGACAAGGTCCTAATTGAGTATTATACATCAGCTTTGGGTCCTGATTTGGCCATGTTTGCAAAAGGTAGGGCCAAGCCTACTTTGGCAGAAACTTATGATGAAGCGGAAGTGGTGGAGGCTGAAAGAGAGAGTATTGAAGATTATCCTGAACAATCAGGGGAGAGAAGGAAAACCTTACTGTTTACTAAGCCTAAAGAGGAGAAAGCACCAGATTATGAGAGTATGGCCAAAATGATGCAAAAGCTATCTAATAAGATCATAGACTTAGAGAAAGAGAAAGAAACACAGAAGTTCTATAGGCCCTACTATAAGAAAAGGGAGGAAAACAACCAGTACCAACCTCCTCCTCACAATATAGCATCTATGAATCTGACAGAGATAGGAATGGAAAATTTCTACACCTTTCACCAGCAGCCTCACTCTGAAAAGAATTGTCCACAATGGATAAATTCAATGACATTGGTCATGAATCAAATGTTGGATTCGAAATTAATAGAAGAAGACGATGAAGAGAGAAAAGAGAATGCTACTTCTACTTCTACCAAAGAACAGGAAGAGGAGACTATGGCGTTATGGAGTTCAGTCTCATTATTTGATGCTGAAGAGGAAAGGAATCCAGGATGCAAGGGCGTCATGGAAGCCAACGTGGCCACAGGAAGCCAAGGGACGGTTAAAGAAGATAGTCTGATACTCCCAAAGATTAAGAGGCTGCAGAGAAATATTAAGAATAAATTCCAAGATAAATTTGTGGCTGATAAGATTCCAGAATTCACTATTACCAGCCAGGATTCTATGCAGAATAAAATGACGCCCAAACCAAATAAAGAGAAGGAAAAAGCTGATAAATCTCACCTTATCAAATAGCAGCTTGATTATGACATCATGGAAGATTTAAAGAAAATAAAAGCAAATGTTCCGTTGTTTGAAATGTGCAAAGTGCCTCAACAGAAAGAAAGATTATTGAGAGCACTTGAGGAATCGAATGAGAAGCTGCCTACTGACAATCAACCTCAAGATGAAGAAGAAATTGGAGAAACCAGCGTTGGAGGTGAGTCTAAATGTAAACATCCACCTTTCCTCCTGACGTTTGAAATTTTTAATCATAATGTGCACAATTGTCTGGTAGATTCAGGGGCATCATTTAATGTCATTCCCATATCAATATGTAAGAAGATAAATGGGCAGCCTAAGCCAACCATGTGGAGGGTGGTTCAATTGGATAGGACAGACGTTAAGGTAATTGGTGAGATGGAAGATGTCCTAGTCTGTATGGCATCCAATGACAAAGTATTCCAAGTTATTAATATCGTGGTGGCTGATATACCAGACGCTTACGGTCTTGTCCTGAGCAGAGATTGGTCAGCTAAATTAAATGGATATTTTGCATCAAATTGGTTGCATCTGTGGTTTCCATACAAAGGGAGTCCAAACCAGATTAAGATTTTAAGAGAACCTCACATGAAGTACAATGTCACTCAACTGGATGAGAAGAATATACTAGTGGATTCTGTATTGGGAAACTGTTTTCTTGAGTTGGAACCAGGGAATTATCAAGCGGAAGAGGCCAGTGACATATTTGACACCCAGCCTGATCTCCTTCAATTTTCTCAGGTTGGTGAAGTTGATTGTAAAATAGTAGATTTAGCCGTAGGAGTAGAGTCATATTTAGCAGTTAATGATTTTTGGACTTTGTTTTTTGATGGATCTAAGACTTTAGAAGGGTCAGGGGCCGGCTGTGTCCTGATTGACCCACAGAAGAATAAACATTTCCTTTCATGTAGACTAGAGTTTGAGTGTACTAATAATACAACAGAGTATGAAGCACTGATGCAGGGCTTAAAGAAAGCAATTGAATTAAAGGTAAGTAATTTAAAAGTCTTTGGAGATTCAGAAATAGTTGTAAAACAAATCAGAAATCAAATACATTGTGTTTCTCCTCACCTGAAAGCTTACCAGAATGAGGTATGGGACCTGCTTAAATGTTTTAATTCATTCAACATTATTGCAATTCCTAGAATTAGGAACCCAGCAGCTGACTTATTAGCCACTTTGGCCGCCAGGCTTGTACCCTCAAATAATCGATGTACTGTTGAATTGCTTTTTAGGCCTTCAGTACCTGATATGATCACCAACCTGTGGGTGTTCGATGATGATCAACAAATAATAGAGTGCTTGACAAACGATGAGGTTTTTAAAGGAGCCATTATAGACGATGAAGAACATCAAGCTGAAATGAAATATGACAATTTCATCCCTAAGGGTGTCAAGACGCTAGAAAAGATGTTCGATTTAAATGAAAAGTTTAGAAGACCAGCCAATGTAAATACTCACAGCTCGACTCTGCAGTTTGAGCTGATTAATTTGGGAGATGAGGCGAATCCTAAATTTGTAAATATCGGTAAATGTTGTTCACCAGCAGAAAGAGACAAATTCATCAGTCTATTTAAATAATATAAGGATGTATTCACCTGGACGTACGAAGATGTGAAAACATATGATACCAGCATCATAAAACATGTCATCCCCATCAAGGCCAGAGTCAAGCCATATCAGCAGCCCTTGAGGAAAATGCATCCAAAGATGGAACCGCTGATTCAGAGTGAGGTAAAGAAATTATTAGATGCTAGAATCATTTTCAAAGTCAAACACTCTGAGTGGGTATCAAAATTGGTACCAGTCAGAAAAAAATCAGGAGAAATCAGACTGTGTGTGGACTTCAAAAACTTAAACTGCACCTCAGATAAAGACAACTATCCGGTGCCTCCCATGGAGCAATTGCTATAGATGGTCTCTGGTTCTGAGTTGTTTTTGTTATTAGATGGTTTCTATGGCTACAATCAAGTATTGGTAGCCGAAGAAGATAGATTAAAGACGACGTTCAGGACCAAATGGGGAACTTTTTCCTATAGAAGGATGCCCTTTGGACTGATTAATGCTGGAGCGACTTTTCAGAGAGCTATGGACATAGATTTCCGCAGACTGATTGGATGAAGTTCTGTAGTGTACCTTGATGACATTACAATATTTTCAAAGAAAAGGGGAGAACACGCTTTTCACCTAAAGCAAATTTTCGAATGCTGCCGGAAATATGGTATCTCCCTCAATCCTAAAAAGTGCGTATTCGTGGTCACGGAGGGCAAGTTGCTAGGACACATAGTCTCAAAGAAAGGAATTTCCATTGACCCAGAAATAATTAAGGCTATTGAACAAATCCCCTTGCCCCATAATAAAAATGGGATGCAATCCTTCATGGGAACCATAAATTTCGTACAGAGGTTTGTGCCTGATTTTGTTCAAACTATTAAGCCACTGCAGCAGATGGTCAAGCAAAATGCACAATTTAAGTGGACTGAAATTGAAAAGAATGCTTTCAGTAAAATCAAGAATGTCGTTGCTCATGCACCCTCCCTGAAAATCCCAGACTTTGATAAAGACTTTATTATGTATACATTTGCATCCGATGATTCACTAGCAGCTGTGCTCACCCAAAAGGAAGAAGGGGGGGATGAATTCCCAATCGCTTTTATGAGTACTGGTCTGCAGGGGGCTAAGTTAAATTACCCATCCATTGATAAGCAAGATTACGTAGTATTTAAGGTAGTGAAGCAATTCAGGCCTTATATATTAAAAAATAGAACCAAAGTAATAGTCCCCTACCCAGCTGTAAGATCCCTTCTCATACATAAAGAGTTAGGAGAAAGAAGGGGAAACTGGGTGATAGCTCTTCAAGAGTACGACCTGGAATTCAAACTAGCCTCTATAGTTAAAGGTCAGGGGTTATGCAAATTGATGACTAAAAGTGGGAACAATGAAGAACAAGCCTGGGAAGATGAAGACGAATTACATGTAATGGATGTATGCCCTTTTTTCACAGCTCCCGAGTCTTGGTATAGAGACCTTGTACATTACTTACAGTCAGGGCTATTGCTAGAACATTGGAGTTCCAAACAAAGAAGAGCTATGTGGCTTAAATCAGCATCTTATCAAATTGTGGAAGGAACATTATTTAGAAAGAATTATGACGGATTTCTCCTCAGATGCTTAGAAAAAGAAGATGCTAAGAAAGTAATGTCTGAATTGCATGATGGTCCGGCTGGGGGACATTATTCAGGAGACACTACAGCCCACAAAATCCTCAGAGCCAGTTACTATTGGCCTACACTCTTCAAGGATGCACACGCACATGTCAGAAAATGTGATATTTGCCAAAGATGCAGTGGGAGACAGCCTAAAGCAGCAGCACCTCTAAAGCCTGTGGTGATTACAGAACCATTCGAGCAAAGGGGACTAGATATTATTGGAGAAATCAAACCAAATTCCTCGCTGCAACACAAGTACATTCTGACCGCTACGGATTATTTCACTCGCTGGGTCAAAGCTATTCCGCTGCGCAAGATTAATGAAGACGAAGTCATTAACTTTTTGCAAGACCACATCATGACCAGGTTTGGAGTTCCAGTTTTGTTAGTTTTTGATAATTCCAAGTACTTTTTATCAATCAAATTGACTACTTTTGCTCATGATAAAGGGATAAAATTACATTATTCTACTAATTATTACCCACAAGGAAATGGTTTGGTTGAATCCTCTAACAAAAATCTGATTAGAATCCTAAAGAAGACTGTAGTAGAAAACCAAAGGAGTTGGCACTCAGCATTACCAAATGCCCTTTGGGCAGATAGAGTCACCCCCAAGTCTGCAATCAGAGTGTCTCCATATACCCTTGTCTACGGCAAAGAAGCCATCCTTCCTCCCAATATCATGCTACCATCTTCCATTCTAGCTCAGGAGTCTTTGGGTTGGATGACGAAGTTTTACAAATAAGAACATATAATCTCCTGAAAGCAGAGGAAGCCAGATCTAAAGCCAAAGAATTCTTTAAGCAACAACAAGAGTCAGTTAAGACATGGTTTGACAAGCATAAAGCTGGGACAAAATAATTTGAAGTAGGAGACTTAATCCTCAAATGGGACCACCCCCATGATGAGAAAGGAAAGCATACCAAGTTCCAGCAGTTGTGGGTAGGCCCTTTTCAGATTGCAGCCAAGCTTGGTCCTTCTACTTACAAGTTGAAAGATCTTCAGGGGCGGGAGGAGAACCTACCAGTAAATAGTTTGGTTCTCAAACCTTATTTTTCCTGAGTCTGTTGATTTTTCTGTCTTGTATATAAATAATTTTCCCAGCTGTCTTTGAGTCATGTTTTCTGTTTGCTTTAATTTGAGGTTTATTGTTTTCAATAAAGGGGACGAACCCATGGTTGCATGGGGAACATCCAAAAGACTTTTGGGTTGATAAACACATTTGAGTATCAGACTATGTGTTACTGTTTTGAAATTCTTCCAGTCTAGCAGTTCTCTCGGATAATTCTGTGTGCATTGAAGTCCTGCTTAACCCCTGTGAAATAAACCAGATTTGAGGAGTCTGGAATACTATGTTGAGGCTCCATCCACGTCACATTTAAAATGTTCTAAGGAGCGACAGAAAAAGACCCATGGAAAGGAGAAAAGTGAACAGTGTATTAAATATAAATGATCCCATGCCAAGAAATGAATGCCAAAAGGCAAATAAAGAGTCAAAATTCCTATGAAAGCATCACAAATCAAAGCAGGTGCTGAATTATAAGTACTAAAATTGCCAAAAGATCCTCTCCGTCCGTGAGCTGAAACTCGAAGTACTCCACTCACACAAAAGGACACTATGGGATAGAGGATCCTGAATTAAAAAATTCAGTAAGAAAGGTGTACAGGAGGACTCATATGAAAGGGACAAAAGTCCAAAAGCACAAAAGTGCTAAAATGGCATGGGAATGAGGAACAAACGAATATTGTTGTTCACCATCTGCTACAATCCTGTGGTGTCCCCGTTGTTAGCTACCTGAAGACAAAGGTTAATGAAACTCATTTTCTAGCCTCGACAGAGTTATCTGGACTTGAAAATCTTGGTTTCCACTTTCCCAAATTGGACTAGTATCAATGATTACAGGTACACACTTCCGGCATTCGAGAAATCCAAATAACTGGAAGAATTCAAAGGGATGCATTTGTTGTTAAACAATCTTTCACTCAAAGATTAATTACCTAGAGATCTAGGTTCCCCAGGTAATCGCCAGTTGTTGCTACTGCAACTTTTCTCCCCAAATCTCTTAAATTTCGGGCCCCTCATAACTGGATATCGCTTCGATTTGTTTTCATCCTTGATGTTTATTTGTTCATGCTTTAAGTCTGGATGTTTCAAACAATTTACATTTCATCCTGTCCCCAGAAGTTGTCTGTGCTCGATTTTTTGCAGCGGGTTGTATAGTTGGTTTTAGTTTTGTGGATCGTCTTTGATGGGCCATCGTTTTGAAAATGAAATTGACTGTTGTTGAAGGCTATCGAACACTTATTTTTTCTGTTAAATCGGCTGTTTTTGTTCTTTGTTCCTCCGTCATTGCGGCTCTCAAATTGGATTAGCGTACGAAATCCTAATCGCCCCGACGTCCGATTCGTATTGGTCTTAAAATCACTTGCACGTAGCTTTTACCCTTCTGCCGTTGCGGCTGGGAAAGCTATTGAGCTTCCGATTCGAATATCTGCCGACGTCCAATTTAGTCCTCTCCCACCCGCACTTAGCTTGTGTCTTCGATCCTTGTCTCGTCCACCGTTGCGGATGGAAAAGTCGTTCAACCTCTGATGTAACATCTCTCCGACGTCCGATTAGTAACATTCCAGCCTGCTAGGTGGCCCACCCTTCCGATGTTAGTTTTTTTTTTTTTGAGCCTTCAGTATTTTTCTTGCCAACGGTAATATTCGTCAAGCTTGTGGGAGGACGAGGTCGTGCAGTTAGCCTTTGTAAGACGACAAGGATGTCCCCAGTCTTCTTCGTGGTTTAGTCGTTTCAATAGTATAACATGCTGCTTTGTTTTGTAATGTAAATCCAATGAATGATGCATTTCTGTTGTTTGTGCAAATGGACCTAAGGGATTAGTGGGACTATGATGGCGCTACGGTATAGCTGAGCATTTCAGCATGGATCGAAATGAGGCCAGAAGGACAAGCGAAAGAAAGGACAACATGAATGGCAACGAAGAGATGGAACCAGAAGATCTGTCAGTTACTCAATAGTTCATAGAAGAATTTGAAGCTTTGGGAAACTGAAAGGGGGACAGGAGGAGACAACCCAAGCGATCTGTAGTGGTAGTTTAAATATTGGAAAGTAGGACTGAAAAAAGGGCTTTTTCTCTGGAGAATTTTGTAAATGTTTGCTTGTAAGAGGAACTACTTCGTTTTACAAAGGAAACTGCAATTTTGCTGTTGGAGAGAGTGCAACATGGAAGGCATCAAATGTAATTAAATGAGCAATGTTGAAGAAGAACTATTTTGTTTTTTCAGCTGTGTCTCATTAACTGTGAGATTGTTCTAGTTTCTTGAACCTATGTTCTTGTTGAATGTCTTTCAATATATTTTTGTGATGTTTTTCTGCTCTGAGTAATAAATGTGGTTCATAAAACAATTGGCTACCTGATTGTTTAAATATCTGTAATTGTTCACGCGTGTGAAAGGAGTATCAGCTATCTGTAACTCTTCATAGTGCATGTGCGAAATGTATTACTCACCCAAAATGATAACCTTTCTCCCTAGGGATAGATTAGATAGTTAGTTTATTTCTTATTGTATGTGATTTGGTTGCTTGCGATTCTAAGACGAGAGGTAAGAACCTGTGCATCACATTGTGATAGCTCCTCGCATTCTGATCACCTTGCATTTAGTTAGGCACTTACATTTCATTTCTAAGTCAAAATACAAAAACTCGATGGACCGGGCCGCAACCGGTAAAACCTTTGTTTTGTTGCTTGACCTACGGTAGCCGGACCGCAAACCGGACGGATTCCCTATACCAAACAGTCAACGAGCTAGTTGGGAACGTTGATTGGGGAGAATCCCTTACTGTTGCTGCCTGCGAATTTCCAGGCCCCAATAGAGGGTGAGGATGAAAATGATGATGATGACAATGATAAAGATGTTGATTAGGAAGAGGGAGATGATGATGATGACGATGATGATGATGAAGATGATGATGATGATCAATGATGGTGGTGGTGATGACGATGACAACAACAATGATGATGATGATGATAAGGGAAAGGATGAGGATGATGACGATGAGGATGAGGATGATGAGGATGATGATGATGACTAGGATGAGGATGATGAAGATGATGATGATGGTGATGGTGATGATGATGAATATGCTAATGAAGATGATGATGATGATGAAGATGATGATGATGATGAAGATGTGATGATAAGATATTTGCCTTGGTCTTCACTAAATTGTTCTCAGCTTCGTCGACACTATAATAGAATGGTTATGAGTGATTATTCACTCCTATAAAGAATGCACTTTATGGAACTACCAAACTACTCAGTTTGGATCTTCCTCTTTTAAGACACCATACTAGGTCCATAAGTCTTGATTCTTCATGTGCACAAACCTAAGAACAAGAGGCTTCACAAGGCCCAAAAAGTTGTATTTTTTTTTACTACTTCCTTGGATCATATTGAATTGTCAGATTTGTCCTTGGAATGGGTGTTAGGAGCAATCCTTAATTTTTCACTCAACTGGCTGCTCCCGCTATCATGTAGACATCTTCATTCACTGATCTCCCCCTAAAATTGCGATGATGAAGATGATGATGACGACGATGATGAAAAATACGATGATGATGATGAAGACGATGACGATGATAATGAAAATGATGATGATGATGATGATGAATATGATGATCATGATAATGGAGATGTTGATGAATTGGATGAAGATGATGTTGATGATGAATATGATGATGAAGATGAAGATGTTTGTAGCATCCCCAACCCTCTGACCGGAAAAGAGGATGCTACCATGCTATTAACCATCATGGCTAACCGCCCCATGAACATGAACAAACATAAAAAAAAATGAAATACTTGAACATAAACAATGCAGATGCATAATCATTCATATACACAACGGAAGCCAACATACATTCATTCCTTCGACATGTTCATCATAATTTATTAACAGTAAATATGATTACATAAGTAAAATAGACAAGATTACTTATCTTATAAAGAACTCATCCCACAACCAGCTACGTCACTGCAATGTTCCACCTAACCATAGGCCAACGTGCTCCTTAATCTCTCAGCAGCGCTGCCACCCCCAAGCTAGGCATGATCCCCCAAGGAATAAGGAACAAGCAGGCTTACACATAGCCAAGGATACACAAAACAGCCAAGCCAACACAGTTGGATTTCTTAGGCCAACTAGGAGTTGGGAAAGGATAAATGCTAAGCTGGTGAGATCATTGAAGAGCTAAGGATGCCTACACCAGAACTAGCTTGACTTCTAGGACACCCACACACACCCAACACAAGGAAACTAGTCCCTTCTTTGCTACACATTCCCTCAGGCCCTTACCTCCCTTCTAGTGCTATTCAGGGGTTGTGGAGAAGAAATCCATCCCTCTAGCTCTATCTGTGTAGTTCCTAAACACACCAGGTTTGTCAAGCAACCAAACCCTCATCCCCACTCCAAAGTAGTATGAATACCAACCACTACATACATGTAGCCAAACAAGCAATTCATAGCTTGGATAGGGGAAAACAGTTCCTGAGTTGTTCTTGGCCCTATCGTGGCCAAAACAAATCCACAATAACCTACAGAAGATACCACTTTGTAAAGGAAAACATAGCCAACAAAACGTGGGAAGAAAGAAACTCCGGTCTCGTATTGAAACAACAGATAATTACACAGTCTAAAAAATGGAAAGGAAAACAGACTCTCGGCCTGGGCAGAAGGAAAACATGCAACCCCACCGAAATCGTGAATGGCTTCCTCACAGTAACATTGTGGGTGATAGTAATCAGTTCCTCCAGCTCTGCATGAGGAAAACAATGAGAAATCCCCCAATCGGTGCATAAGGAAGAGAAGAACGTCTCTATGTGAGAGTGATGGCAATTCCCCAGCCTACGCATGAGGATCATCGAAACGATGGAGAGTGGGAGAGTGAAGAGACGTCCCCCTGATGTTTCCCCTGCTCACATGAAGTGGTGGAGTCTATTGGTGGAGTGTGCATGTGGGAAAGCCTACCACCCACCACTACCCAACAAGAACTGCCCCCAACTAACCAACAAAAGTATTAACTGGGTGGTTGACACATGGGTTTTCTCCCATGGGCTCAAGGTTTAACAATTCCCCCCCTTATCCTTAGGAAAATCATGCCCTTTTCAATAAGGTTGCATTGAAATAGCTGGTTGGGGTTTATTTAATTAAAAATGCATAATTACATGATGCCAAAACTAATATGTGTTGTATATCATGATATACTATCGACAACAATTCCAATCTCCGAAACATAACACAACCAAATCGATGGTGGGGATTTTTCCTTTAGCTCCACACCATGATTATTTACTATATATATATATATATATATATATATATATATATATATATATATATATATATATATATATATATATATATATCATGTATATTCAATGCATCAGGGTCAAAACTGGGGTGTTACATTCCCCTCCCCCTTCAATAGCACTGTCCTTAGTGATTTACAAAATTTGAACAAAATGCTACACTGGTACCGCCTCAGTGTTCCGCAGAATTGAAAAAAAATGGATGTGCCAATCACATGGCATCCTCCAGCTCCCACGTATCCTATTCAGGTCTGTAGTGCTCCCATTGCACCTTTACCTGCCCTATGTTCTGGTTCTGGAGCATTGTGACCTTCTTGTTGAGGATGCGTATTGGCTCGATTTCGAACTCTCCCTCAGGTTCCACCTGAATCACATCCCAATTTATAACATGGTTAGGATCATGTACATATCTCTTGAGCAAAGAAACATGAAAAAAATTATGAGCTCTAGTGCTAGCAGGCAATGTAATTCTATATGCAACTGGCCCTATTCTTTCAGCCACTTCAAACGACCCATAATATCTTGGTGCAACTTGGCACAACTCCCAAGCTTCAAGGAAATATTCCTTGCCCTCACTCTAAGGTAAACATGATCCCCAACACTGAAATCCCTATTCACCCTATGCTTATCTGCATAGCTTTTCTGTCTGTCCTATGCTGCTTTTAGATTCTGCCTGATCTTTACAACCTCTTGCTCCATTTCCTTGAGAAATTCTAGTCCAAGCACAACCCTATTCACTGGATTATCCCAAGTCATTGGTGCCCTACAACTTATTCCATACGAAGATTCATATAGACTCATCCAAAAGGATGTCTGCTGTCCATTGTTATAAGAAAACTCTTCCAAGTGTAAGTAATCTTCCCACTTGGTTGGTTTGTCCATCACGTACATGCGAAGCATATCTTCAAGAAACTGATTAACTCTCTCTGTCTGCCCATCTGTCTGAGGATGGTATGCAATGCTGAAGCTTATCTTTGTACCCAAATCTACGAACAACCCCTTTCAAAAATTGGAAGTGAACTTGACATCTCTGTTAGAGACTATTGCCTTCGGCAATCCATGCAATTTGAAAATATCCTTCATGAAGATCTTTGCAATGTCACCAGTCTTATACGTAGACTTCACCAGTATAAAATGTGCTGCCTTAGTCAACTTTTCCACCAAAACCATGATGGAATCATGTTATCTCCAAGTCATCGGAAATCCTGTAATAAAATCCATGGAAATAACTTCCCATTTCCATTCTGGAACTGGCAAAGGCTGCAACAAACCTACTGGGTATTGATGCTCAACTTTTACCTGTAGACATTTCATGCACCTTGAAATGTATTCAGCCATGTCCTTTTTCATTCCTGGCCAAAAGTACTGATTTCTAGCGGTAGAAATTGTCTTCTGGTATCCTAGGTGACCAGAATACGGATCTTTATTGATTTCATCCATAACAACTCTCCTCAACTCTGCTACATTTGGAATATAAATTCTACCTTTATAAGTAAGAAGTCAGTCTTCTTCCAATATATATCCCTCATACCTCTCCCCAAGACTTTGCTGCTGCAATTTGTCTTTTACCTGCTGATACAATTCATCTTCGGCAGTATGATTAACAATCTGCTGCCTCAAATCTGACTAGCAAATACTAAGAGATGCTACATGCATTTCCTGCACCTTTCTACTGAGTGCATCAGCTACCTTATTTTCTTTTCCCTTTATGTTCTTGATTTCAAAATCAAACTCAGATAAAAACTCTAGCCATCTTTCTCGCTTAGCATTCAGAGTAGGCTGATCGAATAGATACTTTAGACCACAATGGTTTGTCCTGAGCTCAAATCTTCTACCCATCAAGTAGTCCTTCCACATCTTGAGAGCATGTACTCTGGCTGCAAGCTCTAGATCATGAGTGGCATAGTTCTTCTCATGCTCCTTCATCTTTCTCGACTCATAACATATCACATGGTTGTCCTACATAAGGACTCCTCCAAGCCCTTGTCCGTATGCATCAGTACACACCACAAAATCTTTCTCTGGATCTGTAACTTTCAATACTGGTGCACTACTGAGAATATTATTCAATTGCTGGAAGCTTTCTTCACACCTCGATGTCCATTCAAACTTTATCCCCTTCTTTTGCAAAGAAGTGATGGCATGTGCAACTTTGGAGAATCCCTCAATTAATCTCCTATAGTATCCTACAAGTCCCGTAAAAGATCTTACATCTGTCACATTTCTCGGAGTAGGCCAATTCATAATGGCTTCAATATTCTTAGGGTCCACAGATATACCTTCTTCTGAGATAATGTGACCCAAATACTGAATTCTATCTCTATAGAAGTCACACTTGATCAATTTTGCATACAGCTGGTGCTCCCTGAGCAATTGCAATGTCAATCTCAAATGCTCTTCATGCTATTCCTCATTCTTAGAATAAACAAGAATGTCATCAAGGAAGACAAGAGCAAACTTGTCCAAATACCTGCTGAAGACACTATTCATAAGGCACATAAATGTAGCTAGTGCATTTGTGAGACCAAATGGTACCACTACAAACTCATAATGTCCATACCTTGTTCTAAAGGATGTCTTATGAATGTCTTAATCCTTGATTCTCACCTGATGGTAACCAGACCTCAAGTCAATCTTGGAAAATACCCTTGCTCCTCTCATTTGATCAAAGAGGTCATCAATCCTAGGAAAAGGATATTTATTCTTCACAGTAAACTTGTTCAACTATCTGTAATCAATACACAACCTGAGTGTACCATATTTCTTCTTTACAAATAGAACCAGTGCTCCCCAAGGAGATACACTCAGTTGGATATACTTGTTTTCCAACAACTCTTGCAGTTGCATCTTCAACTCTAGCATCTCTGGTGTACTCATCCTGTAGGGTGTCTTGGACACTAGTGCTGCTCCTGGCACAAGTTCAATTGTGAAATCATTTCCCCTCTTTGGAGGAAGCCCTGGAATCTCATAAGGAAACACATCCTTGAATTCCTGTAACACCTGATAGTCCTCCAACCTCGGAGTTTCATCCTCTGTCACCTCCAAAATCTGAGTTGCATACAACTGGAAATCTTTCCTACAGAAATTCTTTAACTGCATTGCTGAAACCTGTCGTACTGAAATCACCTTTGAAATACCTTTCACAACTAATGGGTTCCCTTCTTCATCCATGCATTCAAAAGTCTTATTGTAATAGTCAAGCTTCACTCTATGAGCTTCGAACCAATCCATTCCAATGAGAACATCATAGGAACCAAGTGGTAGAACCTTCAGATCTACACACATGACCAATCCATTAATGACCAATGGAAATTTCTCTACCACTTCACAAGCCTTTCTCTTAGTTCCAGTGGCTAGCTGAAATGACCAAGATTTACCATGCTTTACTTTCTTAAAAGCACAAATCTCCACTACTCTAGGAGTAATGTAACTGTGAGTAGAATTGGGGTAAATCAAAATAGAAACAGATTGCTCATCAGTCTTACCTACAAATTCAACCACAGTTAACTGGTGGTCTTTCTGGTGGCCCTTCAGTGCTGCATAAATCCTAGGGACTGGCCTGTCTACTTGACCCACTGTTTCTACTTCTTGAATGTTGTAAGCTGGCCTTGCACTCTCATTCTCAAGTGGACAAGTCCTGTGCATGTGGGGTCCTCCACATCTCCAACATTGAAGTGGTCCTCTATTTTGTTGTGGATCCTTAGGCTTTTCCCCTGTCACTCCAACTAGCTTACTCGCAACTTGGGATGGCTGCTTTTGCTGATTCCTGAAGTTAGAAGGTTTGAAACCTTTCTTTCTTTGGTTAAACTTCTCATTCTTCTTGTCCTTCCATGCCTTATGGTAATCAGGTTTACCTTTTCTTTGCTCATAGAAATACTTAGCCTTCCTTATTGCTTCTTCAAGAGTTCTAGGTTCATAAAACTCAATTCTATCTTTGTAAGACTGAGGCAATCCAGTAAAAAAATGTTGGACCTTCACTTTTTCATCTTTGATGTATCAGACATATCTCAACAGCTCCAAGAAATTATTTGCATACTCTTCCATGGTGTGCTGTCCCAATCTCAGCTCATGGAACTCCTTAATCTTGTCATCATAATACCTATCAGAGAGGTATTTCTACTTGAAATACTTCTTGAACTATTTCCACTTAAATATCCTTTCATTGTTCCTTTTTACTTGTTTGAAGTGTTCCCACCAAATGGATGCCCTTCCATTTAGGTTGAATATGGAAACTCTTGCCTTCATGTTTCCCGAATAGTCCTAAACTTGAAAGTACTTCTTTATCCCAAGAAGCCAAGCTTTAGCCTCTTGTCCAATCTTTACCTCACCATCAAATATAGGAGGTTTAGCCTTCTTAAATTCATCTCGAGAGAGATCCCTATGGTCTCTCCTTATTTTTATTTTATGAGAAGATGAGCTTGTATCCCCACTGGATTCTTTAGAGTTAGATGATCCACTAGAAGTCCTTCTCCTTCTCCTAGTACTGCTCTTACTACCTTTTGGTCTTGCTGTACCCCATCTAGAGTCTATCTTTCTCTGCAAGTCTATCAAACTCTGTAGCGTAGCAGCATTCAACTGATGCTGCTCTTCCTGGGCCTTAATCAAGCTTCTCATGGTGGGTACAACATCTGATGGTGTCTCTTGGAATTTCCTTCCATTAGACTCTATGTCATCATTTCCATTACAAACATTTTCTCCCATGGCATCTCTTGTACGCTCGTAAGAATTCCGAGCATCATATCCATTATGGGTTCTCATGACTGAATCACCACTTACTTACCAAACTGCAATTTTTGAAATACTGCCCTTGAAGGTGACTATGCTTCTGCAAACGTGTTAGTAGGAAAATGTTAGATGCATACATTGATATAAATTAGAACTACTTTCCTTCTCTTGGAGAAAAATCATAAAATAACAATTTTTCTTCCTGTTCAGCCCTGTAATCCACTGACAATCCATCGAAAAATTCACTGGAAAACAACTAAATTCGCTGAGAAATCCCACTGGAAAAACCCAAATTTTCCTTTTTCCCAATCGGATCTCTTTCCCACTAAATTTCCAAAACTTCGGCGATCCAATCCACAATTTTCCTTCAGCGCTCATCGGCATCCCTAACAACTAACATTTTTCGCTGTATCAAATCTTCAGTCGTCTAAGCTTCCAGACTACTATCGGTAATGCCAAGGACTGTGGTGTATCGGTGATCTCATCAACTGATTTCCTCCGATGTGTCGGTGATCAGAAACGTTACCCACTATGACATCAGTGAGGAAACTAACTCCTTAACGCTACATCGGTGGTCGAAACCACTGTTCATCGGTTGGATAGTCCTTTAGGCAGTAGCAACGGCGGAATCCCAAACAACTGAATTCTTCCAACGTTCATCGGTGGTCCATTCAACTAAATGTTTTCAATGACATTCATTGGTGGTCCAAACAACTAAATTTTTTTGATGTATCCTGTACTTAGACAAATTTTCAGAGAATTTCTTTCTTTTTATCTCCTTTCTTAAGCCGACGTATCGGCACCTTCATCCTCTATTTGTTGGTGATCCCATCTTCTATTTTTCTCCAAGGCCTTTAACACTTCGAAAAGTTTTCTTTCCTTGTCTGTCGTCGCGTTGACTCCTCAAACAATTAATTTTCACCGACGTTTCGGTGTTCTTCAGGAGATCTCCGTCGAAACTACGACTCTGCCTTCAAATATTTTCTGTCAAAACCCTTTGGTTCCGTGAGATCTTCTCTTTTGCTAAGGGCATCAGAAGGCTTTCCAGCTAAAAAGGACTAACGTTTCGATGGTTCCACCCACTAAATTTCCCCGATTGCCGATGGTCTCAACACTTAGACAAATTTTTCAAAAATTTTCTTCTTCTCTTCTTCCCCGCCGACGTATCGGCGCCTATGTTCACTAATTTTCTTTGACAGCAGTGACGTTTTGGTGAATCCATCATCTAATTTTCACCGATCCACTCAACAAATCTCTGTTGACGTTTCGACGCTTCCATCATCATTCTCTCACCGACACCGATGGTCGATATCAGAGTATATTTCAACTAAATTGAGCTGGCGTCTTGGCGCTCTTCGGCTGATCCCCGCTGAAACTACGGCTCCACCTTCCATTATTCTTTACCGATCACCGATAGTCAATATCAGATGTTCTTTTGACTAATGAGCCGATGTTTTGGTGGTCTCATCAACTATCCTTCATCGATCGCTGATGGTCAATATCAAAGGATCTTTCAACTAAATTGAGCCGGCGTTTCAGCGGTCTTCGGTTGATCTCCGCCGAAACTGCGGCTCCACCTTCCACAATTCTCTGCCAATGACCGACGAACACTTAGAGAAATTTTCTCAAATTTTCTTTTGGCTATCCTCTGTTGGGTGGGATTCCTCCTAGCTCTCCACTGTATTGGAAGAGCTTCCCACTGAGTCTCCCGATGAGACGACAAGCTCGACACTTAGAAAATTTTTTGAAGTTTTTCTGTCATGATTTCTGATCTCTGCTAGGCAGAAGGAAACCTTCCTCTGCTAACTGGTTTCTCATGGCCCTCTGAGGCCTAATGCTGCAATGATGGCTCTAATACCACTCTGTAGCATCCCCAACCCTTCGACCGGTGAAGAGGATGCTGCCGTGCTATTAACCATCATGGCTAACTGCCCCATGAACATGAACATACATAAAAAAAACTGAAATGCTTGAACATAAACAATGCAGATGCATAATCATTCATATACACAGCGGAAGCCAACATACATTCATTCCTTCGACATGTTCATCATAATTCATTAACAATAAATATGATTGCAGAAGTAAAATAAACAATACTACTTATCTTATAAAGAACTCGTCCCGCAACCAGCTACATCGCTGCAACGTTCCACCCAACCATAGGCCAGTGTGCTCCTTAATCTCTCAACAGCACTGCCACCCCTGAGCTAGGCATGATCCCCCAAGGAATAAGGAACAAGCATGCTTACACATAGCCAAGGATACACAAAACAGCTAAGCCAACACAGTTGGGTTTCTTAGGCCAACCAGGAGCTAGGAAAGGCTAAATGCTAAGCTGGTGAGCTCATTGAAGAGTGAAGGACACCTACACCAAAACTAGCCTGACTTCTAGGACACCCACACACACCCGACACAAGGAAATGACTCCCTTATCTGATACACAGTCCCTCAAGCCCTGACCTCCCTTCTAGTGATATTCAGGGGTTGTGGAGAAGAAAGCCAGCCATCTAGTTTTGTCTGTGTGGTTCCCAAACACACCAGGTTTGTCAAGAAACCAAGCCCTCATCCCCACTCCAATGTAGTTCGAAGACCAACCACTGCATACATGCAGCCAAACAAGAAATTCATAGCTTGGACAGGGGAAAATAGTTCCCAAGTCATTCTTGGCCCTATCGTGGCCAAAACGACTCCATAATAACCTACAACAGATACCACTCTGTAAAGGAAAACAAATCCAACAAAACGTGGGAAGACAACAACTCTGGTCTTGTACTGAAACAACGGATAATTGCACAGTATGAAAAATGGAAAGGAAAACAGACTCTTAGCCTAGGTAGAAGGAAAACATGCAACCCTACCGAAATCATGAATGGCTTCCTCACAGTAAGATCTTGGGTGACAGTAATTGGTTCCTCCAGCTTTGCATGAGGAAAACAATGAGAAATCCCCCAATCGGTGTGTGAGGAAGAGAAAAACATCTCTATGTGAGAGTGATGGCAATTCCCCAGCCTACACGTGAGAATCATCGAAATGATGGAGAGTGGGAGAGTGAAGAGATGTTCCCCTGTTGTTTCCCCTACCCATGTGAAGTGGTGGAGTCTGCTGGTGGAGTGTACGTGTGGGAAAGCCTGCCATCCACCACTACCCAGCAATAACTGCCCCCAACTAACCAACATAAGTATTAACTGGGTGGTTGACACATGGATTTCCCCCAGGGGCTCAAGGTTTAACAATCCCCCCCTTATCCTTAGGAAAATCATGCCCTTTTCAATAAGGTTGCATTGACATAGCTGGTTGGGGTTTATTTAATAAAAAATGCATAATTACATGATGCCAAAACTAATATGTGTCGTATATTACGATATACTATTGGCAACAATTCCAATCTCTGAAACATAACACAACCAAATCGATGGTGAGGTTTTTTCCTTTAGCTCCACACCATGATTATTTACAATATATATATATATATATATATATATATATATATATATCATGTATATTTAATGCATTGGGGTCAAAACCGGGGTGTTACAATGTTGATGATGATGACGACGAATATGATGATGATGATCAAGATGATGATGGTGATAACGAAGATGACGATTATGATGATGATGATAAGGAAGATGACGATGATGAAGAAGATCATTATGATGATGATGACGGTCATGATGATGATGTTTGTGAATATGATGATGATGATATTGATGAAGATGACAAAGACGATGGTGATGACGATGACAAGGATGATGATGATAATGATCATCGTTATTGTTGTTGTCATCACCATCATCTTCGTCGTCTTCATCGTCATCATGATCATCACGATCATGATCATCGTCATCATCATCGTGTTCATCCTTGAAGGGACTTATGTATAGATCTCACTATAAGCAATGCAACCAATACAAATTATGACAAAATCCTAGTTAAATTAAATTAAACTACACTAAATTAAAAACATAAAGTTGTTTAACTATAATTAATTTAAAATGAAACAAAATATAAAATATGCAAATAAAAAAAACCCAAAATAAACTAAACAAAAGATAAATATGCAAAATAAAGAAACAAAAAAAACACAAAATTTAAAATATGCAAATACAGAAACAAAAAAATGTAGAATTCAAAAACACTCGTGCACTAGCTCATTAGCAAAACAACCACGAACAAGTTCACTCCTGCACACTAGTTCATTAGCAACATCTAAAGCACTGGTAATTTGATGAGTAGAGCAGGGGATACCAATCCAGAGGATACTGACGTTCCCAATGGAGGTAATCCGACCACAGTCCAGAGGATAACAAAACAATCCGGTCGCAGTCCAGAGGATACCGACGTTCCCAGGGGGGGAATTTGGTCGTAGTCCATAGGATGACAAAGGGCCCAATGAATTCTGTAAGCCTATTAACCCTAGCAGTGTAGGAATTTGGGAAAAATATGTCAAATTTCTGAACCAATACGGATTCGGTACAATCATATGGAAATTATAATTTTTTTGTTGTGATACCATTGCTTCTATTATCGGTGGATATCGTAAGGGTTTTCTATTATTGGAGCGTTAGAATATACTCCTTAAATTCAGGGAAAAGATATATGGGTTGAGCACTGCAAGCCAGTCGTGCTCTTGTATAATTTTATGAATTATGGCACAATTTGCAAGCTTTTGTAATTATTTAATGGTCCTGAACAATGTGCAGAGTCCTGTAGGAGCTATAATCTGAACTGGTTCAACCAATTCTATCAAAACTTTGAAATTAAGACGTGTTTCTTCTAAGAATTTAATTTTTCTTTAATAATTAGTTTTACCTCGATTATGGCACAAATTACAAGCTTTTGTTATTTTATTCTATTATATGTCTGAAACATTCTATAGAGTGCAAGCTTGTGTAATCTTATTCTATTTAATGGTCTAGAATAGAGTCCTCTATGAGCTATAATTTGAACTAATTTTGTCGAAACTTGAACATGAGACCTCTTTCTCCTTTAAAGACACATTTAATTTTGCACTGATGGTCAGTTTTACATGGATTATGGCACACTTTTCAAGATTTTGTGATTTTTTTCTATTATGGGTCTAAAACATTTTGTAGAGTGCCATAGGAGCTGCAATTATAATGACTGGGTACAATTCAACCTAAGACATATTTCTCCTTTAAAGAATCATTTTATTTTATTTTTATGCTCACTTTTACCTAGATTACAACACACTTTGTAAGCTTTTCCCATTTACTGGTTTGGATTTTGGAACAACGTATAGTTCCTTGGGACTCATGGGCTATAATTTGAATTGACTCAATTAAATTGACCCTCATACCTCTTTCTTCTTTAAAGATACATTTGATACAAGTATTATTTTTCAACGACACTTATATCTTTTTTCCTCTATTTGGCATATACCATGGTAGTTAGTGTGGTCACCTCTATTTGGCATATCTCAAATATTCCGGAGGTTATCAAGGATATTGTAGCCTGCGTGTGTCTTCATTAAACCCTCTGCAAGCATTTATTCCTTAAATATATGTTGTGTAATTTCGATCACATCATATCTTCCAAAATACTATCCTTAAATCCTTCTCAACATATGCATAATTCCCTTTATAAATTTATGTTTATTAATTTCCTGTAGCTTACTCTTTTATTTCACCAAGATTGTACAAGCATACTTTTCTAACTTTTGGCAGAATTATATTTTTCACATCTTGATCATCTTTAAACAAATTGAGGGTATGGCTAGGTAGCCACCTCAACTAAGAACAAGACCATGTCACCTTAAAACCTTATTGACAAACACACAATCTCTAGAAGTCACTTTAAAATGGTATTTCAAACTGCTCAATTCAACACTTAGTCAATTTTGTCAGACCCTAGTCATTACTGTGCTGAGAGACATTTTGGCAGACTCATATCTCACATGTGTGAACACCCCGAGGGAAACTGAGATCATGAGTGGATGCCTAGATCATCAAAGAATGGACCCATAACATCTGATGAATTTATCAATTAAAGAGTTGACTCTGGCGTGCATTTCCAAGTGGGCTCTCAACCTCCTGTTTTCAACACTCAGTCATTTTTTCATATTTTTGGATATGCAAGCTAATGTTTTTACCTCTTTTGGCAGGATGATATTTTTCTCATGTGGTCACCATAAGAAAAAATAAGAACATGGATGGATAACTAGTTCATTAAAGAACATGCCTATACCTTCTGATGAATTTATCATCACTCAGACAAGCTTTGGCGGGCATTTCCAAATGCCTCTTCAACCTTGTGATTTGACACTTGGTCAAAAACCCTAGGTCTAAAAGGTGATTTCAACTTTTCATCAAACTTGGAGTATAAGAAATCCAATGAATGGAGGACAACTAGATGAATCCATTAATACCAGTTTCATCCTTTGAAACTACTTTCTCTCTCCTTGGTGGGAATTTTACTAAAGTATGATGTAAAAGCTGCTTAAGACCCTATTTTGGCAGATCCATAATTTCTGCCTCAGGTACTTTTAGGTCAAAGTAAGAACATGATTAGGTAGAAAACACAACCACCTACAGGATCCCCCTATGGTATGGGGATTTCTTTCAACCCAAAAATTATGGTAGGAATTCTCCTGGAGAAACTTGTCTAATTTGACCAAAAAGAACTTCTTTTGGGAGGCCTGTATCATCTTCTTCAGAGAGTTGTTCTAAGAACTGGTGCCATGGTTGGATAGATACTTCAACCAACTATGGGATGATAGGCCATGGTAGGAATTTTATCCTCCTTATGAAATATGGTGGATATTTTCATAAGAATACTGCTTTCAAACAATTTTTCACCACTTAGTCTTTTTTCAACTTTATCATACATGCCGATGCCCATCAATTGTTATTTTGTCATTAATGAACATCTCTAGGATATGTCTGCCCACAATCATTAGTTCACCAAATGTCGCCAATTCTTCATTCAAATATTGACATCAATGCCAACACATTCATCTGCCATATTGCCAACAATGATTCCCAAGAGGATAGACATGAGAAGTTACAATAACTAAATGTTTCGATTTTTTTTGTTAACATTCGATTTCCACCGTTGACATTCGCTTTTTTCATGCATATTATGAATATTTCCATGTCATAACATGCTTATTACACTGTTATGCTTATCTCATTTTTGTTTATGTTACAATTATTGACTCAACTTTTATTGATTGATTTATTTTGTCAGGGTTGCAGCAGTGGAAAGCCACATGCTGCTTCCACGTTCTAGGGTGACCGTGGAAGGTCACAATCTATGCCTCATGAGGTAAATGTCAAATATGGTAAATAAATATGACATCAATAACAAAATGTTTCGATTTTCTCAGTTAACATTCAATTTTCACTATTACCATTCACTTTTATCGTGCTTATTTTATCGTGCTTATTGTGAATATTTCCATATGATAACATGCTTATTACATTGTGGCAGGGGTCTTCTCATCCCCATGGAGCAGAACATATATCTCCTACTTCGAAGGTAAAAGTAAATATTGTTGTAGTATCTCATTTTTTTATGTTACAATTATTGACTCAACTAAATATAGTAACTAATTATGACTACAATAACTAGAAACTCCAACCCCATAATATTTCCATGTGACAACATGCTTATTACACTGTGGCAGGGGTCTGCCCATGGTCATAATGGAACAAAATGTGTGTCCTCTATTTCCATGGTCCAGGGTGATCGTGGAAGGTCACACTTTGTGCCCCATCAGGTAAGTGTTAAATATAATAACTAAATGTTGAAATTTTTTCTGTTAACATTCAATTTCCACTGTTACCATTTGCCGTTTTCATGATTATTGTGAATATTTCCATATGATAACATGCTTATTACACTCTGGCAGGGGTTTTATCATCGCCATGGAGCAGAACATGTATCTTCTCCATCAGAGGTAAAAGAAAATATTATTGCAATATCTAATTTTTGTTGATGTTACAATTATGGAGTCAACTAAATATAGTAACTAAATATGACTGCAATAAATAGAAACTCCAACCCCAAAATATTTCCATGTGACAACATGCTTATTACACTATGGAAGGGGTCTGCCCATGTTCGTCATGGAACATAATGCGTGTCCTCTACTTATGAGATCAAAATAAGTATTATTGCAATATCTCATTTTTTATTATGTTACAATTATTTTCATAACATTTATTTATTGATTTATTGTGTCAAGGTGGCACTGGTGAAAAGGAACCTATTGCTTCCATGGTACGGAGTGACCGTGGAAGGTCACATTCTGTGCCCCGTCATGTAAGTTTTAAATATAATAACTAAATGTTTCGATTTTTTCTGTTAGCATTCGATTTCCACTATTTACATTTGCATTTTTCTCTGCTTATGGTGAATTATTGATTAATTTATCATGTTAGGGTGGGGACCGTGGAAAGGCGACTGTTGCTTCCAGGGTCCAGGGAGACTGTGGACAATCACCCATTAGAAGTAGATCAGTACGGGGTGACCGTGGGAAGTCACCGACCACAACACCACATCAAGTAAGTGTTAGTTCTTAATAGTAACTAAATTTCATTACAATAACAATGGTTGGTTGGCCCTGTTCAGTAGAGAATATAAAACTATTCTCAAAACAGAGAGGATCTCAATAAGGTAGAAATACTCTTTTATTACTATGTATTAAAGATGGTTGTAAATTGTTAAATGCATGTCTATTTATTAAAAAATTGTTAATAAATTTAACATTTCACGGTTCATTGATTTCTATAGGACTTTGTAGTAGGATTTAAATGACTGTTTATTTGCTTATATATTATTTACTCGTATAAAATTTTTGTCTTTGATGATTTATGCAGTTCTTGGTGATGGAAATGCATCTTGTGGACAACTCTTATCAAGTTGTATGGGTGAATGGATCTGGCGAAAGGACAATGATAAGGCAAGGGTTTTGACGTGTTCTTTATCCTTAATGTGTTTGTCTTTATCCTTAAATTCCATTTCATTCTATTAAGATACAAGAGATACAACCAATAGTAAATAATTACTTTTAGACTATCATCCAAACTAGGAGACAACCTTCTAGATAAAACAAAATGCTTCTTAGTAACGTAGAAAAATAGAAGAAAATTCACGTAGAAGAAATTACACTTTTTTTGGCCCTTCTTCCTATAATTTCAGCATGATGAAACCCTAGGTTAAGAAATTTTAATTTTTCAAACCCTAATTGTTCATTTATCTTTCAAAACTAATTTTTCTGAGTTGTATACTTATAAATATTATTCTTAGGTTATTTTTGTTTCTCTTAGGTTTTAGACTTAATTTTTATGTGTTTTTGTAACTTTTATTTTATCAAAAAAGAAAGCCCTAAAAAAAGTTCTGTGTAAAACCCTAAAAAGGCAGACCTGTTTTTCCCACAATTCGAGCCCTCTCCTTTATCAAACATAGGTATGCAATATTTATTGCAGACCACGTATGCCCTAGCTACCTTCTCTGCACACTCAAAACAGAAAAAAAGTTAGTATTTCAAACTATTTAGATGGTGGTGTATTTTGTAAAATATATCTTATTGATTTGATAAATTTTATGCCATATTTGCATTATTTTTTGGGGTAAATGTAAGTCTGATTTTTTACTGAGATCTGGAACCTTACATATCTAAATGCACAGTGATATAATTCTGACATTATTTTACTGAGTATTGTTTTGGATTTTCTTAGTACAAATTATTGCTATTGAGAGCTGGGTGATGGTAAGGGACTTGATGATTTTATATTTCAGAGCTTACATATAGGATCAAGTGAATGATAATAAAATTATTGTTAGCTTGGCACTAAATTTTCATTAAGTTAGTATTTTATATCTATGCTATCACATACATAGATCTGGAAATCATATGCTAAATGGCACTTTAAATGATTAACATTTGTTATTGATTGCACTATTTTACATGTTCTGATTACTGTAATGATAAACTTTTAGCTGTTGCATGGCACATATGTGGACCATAAATTCATATGTCTAGATCTTCAAAGATAGCAGATAAAGTGATGTTATTACATGAGGAGTGTCTCCAAGGAAATTATGATATGGTTTCTAAACTACAAATTGCATGCTCAACTGTGCAACCTACTTCTCAGTGCCAAAAGGTAATTTATGATGAATTTTTTGCTACATGAGATCATTCCTAGTAATAGAATATAAATAAGTTGTCAATTTTCTATTGACTAACATGTCTCTTTCCCATCATGTGCTTAGGGGACTATTTTTATCTTATGGGAATATTTGATACTAACTTCACCAATTTTGGCCATGCTTTAGGTGGTTGCATAAGAAGGATCAACTTTTCATATTCACCTCTTCAAATAATGAGCAAAATCAAAACAACTTACCACCAATTGGGACTACAAAGATCCTACATAGATTTTCCAGGTGAACAACTACTCTTTTTCCCTAGGGGTTGAGTTATTTTTTTTTAATTTTTTTTATTTTTCAATAAAGACAAATTCAATGCACCTTATGTTTTGTGTAGTATGATGAATTATCACTAGTATCTCTTCACATGTAGTAGAGAAAGTGATGATATTTCATGAGGAGGTTATCCAAGGCAATTATGATATGGTTTCTAAACTACAAATTGCATGCTCAACTGAGCAACCTGCTTCTCATCAATGCCAAAAGGTGATCTATGATGAATTTTTTGTTATATTAGATCATGCATAGTAAAAGAATAGAAATAAGCTGTCAATTTTTTGTTGATTAACATGTCTCTTTCCTATCATGTACTCAAGGGACTTTTTTTTTCTTTCGGGCATATTTGGTACTAACTTTGACCTATTTTGGCCATACTTGAGGTGGTTGCATAAGAAAGATCATTTTTTCATTTTCATCTCTTCCGGAAATTGCGGGCTTGAACTTCTTTGGATTCATTTACACCTGTGGGATTCCTTAGTCTTCAAAGCTCGAGCTCCCTTCATCTTCAGAACATGGGCTTCCTTTACTTCTAACTTGTGGGTTTCCTTAAGCTTCTGCGAGTATCTATAGGCCTCTGCGGAATTGTTCCAATCTCTATGGGAATCCTTCCAAGCCCTTGTGGGATCTTTAGGCCCCAGTGGGATTAACCTAATTTTGGATCACAATAAGTTGATCTGAGCCCAGTGGTGCTTACATATTTTATCGATAGTATTTTTTATAGATGTATCCCCTACCTTATCATAGAAATCAGCTCTCAGTGGTGCCTAGAAGATAATTTAATTAATTTTTATACGATCCCTATGCTGCTTACAAGTTATTTTGTCGACGATATTTTTATAGATGTACCCTCCCACCTTGTCATAGAATCCACCCTAAGAGGTGGCACTTTAGCCTCTAATTATGTATTTTAACCAATTATTATGAATTTGTGCATCCTAATGGGAAAACAGTTTTTGAGGCAATAATTAGGGTGCTTAGGGCCACTTTGGGTACTTTTGGGCACTTTTTAAATCATTATGCCTTATTTTTTAGAGTCAGATAACACTTTTTGACCTCCCCCCTGAACTTCCCATTTATTTTTTTCCCTTTTAATTCAATATGTTTTTTTCCATATCTTACTTTCTGGATATATTTATTTTCTATAAATCACCTTTTCTGTGTTATATTTTATCCATTTATTTGTATTTAAAATATAGTATGTATTTTTTCACAAGCACTTATTGAAGATAAAAAACTGTGTAAAGGAAGGTGCCTTTCCACGGTTTTATTTTTATTTTTGAAACCTCTAGGTTTTGTTGCAATATCAATGAACTTTCGTCGCGGGTATTGCAAAACCATTGAAACCCTGGGTGGATTTCCATGAATACCGTCTCTATAGCGACGGAGTTTCATGGAAAAATTATCGTTCAACTTGCAGATTTCGTCGATAGAGATTGATTTTCCATGGTTTTGTGTGGAAGAAATTTTTGTTCAAATTCCAGAATTCATTGATAGAGAGACAAACGTTCGTCGAAATTTGTCCACGGGTTTGTGTGGAAACAAATTTTTCCTAGCAGTTTTGGCCATATTTTCATCGTTATAGGGATGACAACTTTTTTGATAGAGCGACGAAACGTAGAAAATGAATTAAAAAAAAAATTTCAAGGCCACCGTATAGAAGACATGTGGTGGCCAGTTTTCGTCTCTATATTGATGGCTTATAAAGTTCATCTTTATATCCATGCAATAAGTGCCACAAAACATCGCGACCATTATTGTCACAATTGAGATGATGAAACGTTGAAATAGCAATGAAAAATTGTTACAATTCTGATATTATGTATTAGTGTACCTCTTCATCACTTGTGTCTCCAGTTTGCTCATGATGTTTGCGAGTCTCTAAGGCTTCAAACCTTTCTCTTAGAGTTCTTATCTTCTCTCTCAGGTCTCCATTGGAAATAGGTCTTCCTCGCCTACACCGACCTCTTCCAACTCTGACCTCCATCTCCTGGCACAACAAATCACTTATGGACACAACATTACTGTCGGTAATATCTTTTTCTAAATTTTTTAGTAGTACAAGAGTAAGTTCAATATTTCTTTTCATTCAAGAAAACAAAATTCCAATCCCAATGACTAACAATCCATAATATTTAGAAATAAAAACTATTACAACCTAGCTCTAATACCAAAACTGGTGTAGGTGGGATCAAGCATAGCCAACCCTACTAGCACCTCCAAGATCTGGTGGCTCCTACACTTAGTAGGATACCGAAATTTATCCCTCGATCAAATTCTTCTCTAAAATTTCCACTCCACAATTATGCTTCTGCAACAAATTTTCCACATGCGGGTTGTGGGATGTGGGATTCCCAATTGACTTTCCAAAGTTGTTCCCCGCAGTTCTCCCCCCGCAAATTTTCCTCCGTAATCTTTCCAACCGTCGGATATTTGCGACCTTCTCCATGACTGTCGATCTACTATTTGATGCAGATCTCACAGATATTTGTAGATCCGTTATCGCACTCTCAACTTCCATTGCGTATCTCTCCTGGACCATCCGATCCTCATCTACGGACTCAATCCCCATTGTTCATTCTCTACAAAAACTTGTTAAGGCATAAAATCTGCGTGTTGCACCGATTGATCATAGGATCGATCATTCCATCCTGCAATATTTAAGATTCATTAGCCTAACACTTCAATTCATGCATCTATGACCCATTTCTTCTATTCAAGCAAGAATCTAACACTTGAATCAACAATTTCACAGAAATACACAGATGTTCAGGAAACCACTGAAGTTGGCTCTTCATGGGTTCATCATTCGAATAGTAAATGCATCTAGGATAATAACATTGCAAACACACAGCTAGTCTTCCTATTAAGAAAACACACAAACACACAGTTTGGATCTCTTCTTTAGTCTTCTCAAAATATTTACAAGCGGAACCAGATGCAGGTCTGTCCTTTTCTTTGTAAATTCCCAATTCTAATACTGAAGAGCAAAACCGCCTCTACTTCTCTAATCTGCCTATTTAAGTTAAATTGTTACCCCTCATCCTGAGTGATCCAGTAACTGAAAAACAAAAAACTACAAAGCATGATGAAAAATGTCCCTATCTAAAACAAACAATCGACGGCTTGATCTCCACGCAGGGAGTCATGATCCACACTCATTCCTACCAGCGCTAACAAACTATGACTCAACAAAACCAAAATATTCCATAGCATGTGACCATCTCATCACATTGTTGGCATGCCACGATGCGCCTACATCAATAAGTTTATGTTCTATTTTTTTTAAGTCGAAATATCTATGGTTCCATATTTGGTACCGTGGCTCTGATACCATGTGTATGGACCTAACCATGTCCTTAGTTTAATTAATAAGAATCTAACCTTGAAAGTTTTGTTGTTATCAATTGGTTCTAATTTAATCTCGTATGTGCCAGTATAAAACAAATAGAGTTTTGCATCTTTTTATAGGTATAAAACAAATTAAAGTTTCAAATATGAATCAATTAAAAACATATTATTTGAAACATATTTAAGTAATTTTCCTTCAAAATATAAAATTTAAAGCATTAAGTAAGACACCTGTAACTAGTAGTTTGTCCTAGCTTTGGTGTCTCTTTGCAACCTTGTCCTTGTAAGTTCCTATGACTAGAAAACCCCACTATAGAATAGTTGAATATCTTTAAAACTCAACCGACCAAATCAGTTTTCCATGCTTCCAACTATGAAAATCTCATTGACTTCCTAGCTCCAAGAGCTATGTTCTTGGACCACCGACCAAAACCTGAGTACAAGTCCAACCAGATCAGATCTTTCCCCTTCAAACATAAAACAAGCCTCCTTTGCTATATTTTCTTAAATTTCCTCCAAATTCTCCTTCTCTGAATCCCCCCTCCAAATCTCCCATCCTTTTTCTTATATCTTCCTCATCACCGAGTCCTCCCTCCAGTATTTACAACCTTATCCCTTTATTTATTTATTACACCAACCTCTTATCTATTATGCGAGGTTCCTTTTTACTTTTCCTTATCAAACTCAAATTGAGTAGGTATTTACAAGTAAATTATTTTATTAAAATAAACTTCCACCGCCATTCCTTTAACTCATGCTTTCAACAAATCTTAATATTTTTTAAAAATATATCTATGAAATATTAATATTGCATATTAATGTCTTTTAATAACAATAATAATAATAATAATAATAATAAGTGATTTTGACATATTCTAGCTGTTAGAATAATCAACCCATAGTTACCTACCTTAGACATTAATTTTAATTATTTTTGTCTTATTACCTAGTTTCCTAGATTCCATTCTATGCTAGTTGCTTTCTACAAGTCCTAGAAGTCAACACATGCTAAAACTGAGTCATGGGGCACTTGGGAAACATCTTGCAAACCAAATTTAGCATGTCTGCTTTATTCTAGATCCTTTAAAGTGCATATCTGCTTTTTCTGAAAAGATGCCTTGTTTTATTCTGATTTAAGGCAAAAGGAAAAGCTAGACTAGGTGTAGTTGACTTGTTTTTTGCCCACATCATCCTCCTTCCTTTTCTCCAAATAAAACCATGCATGAGTTTTCTTTCCATCCCTATTTAGCTTTCCCACTTGAATTAGAAAATTCATGAGCATCTTCATAGATTTGGAAACTGCTTTATGCACCTATGGCGGAATTGACTAGATTTAGTAAGCCTAATTTTTGACTATTTCGAATGGAATATTTATGCATTCAATTCTCTCATACAATTATATATTGCAGCAGCCTATTATTTCACAAGGTTGGATATTGTACACTTATTGAATACAGATCAGTTTTATGCTCCAATTTCAGTCTCCTTTGGTGTGAATTTTGCATGTTTGATTAACAATTTTGTGAGTGTAATTGTTCTATCTCTTGGGTTCAATTTCCACATGGTCTTAGAGCCTTTGTAGATCGATTTCTCTCCTTCCTTATTGCTATTGCAGGTTCGACATCTTGACTAGGAGCGCATTCTACTGACTGGAGGGCACAATTTCTGAGCTATGGACCAATCTCAGAAGATCATCTTGACTCCATTCAATTTATTTGAGTGGAAAGTTGAGATGGAGATGTTTTTGAGAGTGAAAGGTCTCTACAGGGTAACTATGGAAATAGAGGGAGATCATAATGCAACTGTAGAGAAAATTAAATGGCATAGCAAGAGGGATGAGGCGTATGGTATTTTGTGTCTGAGCATTTCAAGAGACCTCCTCTTCCATCTTGACAGATTGACATCAGCTAATGAAGTGTCGGAGAATATAGAAGATATTTTTGGAAAGACAGATGAGATGAGAGGACATCAAATCAAGAATGAGCTAATCTCCTTGAGTCCCAGTAGCTTCAAATCATTGCAACTCTACTTTTCCAAGTTTAAGGCCCTTGTTTTGTAGTTGAAACAGTATGGGATAAAAAAGAAGGAAGAGCAACTAGTTTTGGCCATACTTTCTAAGATTGGTCCTGACTATTTACTGTTTGTTTCAACCTTCCATGCCACCAAGTTGACATGTCGAGCTTGGAACATGCCTAAGCTTGTAGATTTCATGGAATCCCTCACATAGGAGAAAGATAAGTTGGTGATGATGGGCACCATCAAACCTGTTAGGATTATTAATCCTCCCTTGTCCAAATTTGGCCATATGTCTAAATTGGGAGTCATGTCTAAATCAGGAGTCCATCCAGTCTATTTATAGTCATTAACACCATTGGGTCCACTTGACCTAATTGGGGTACATGTTTCAGTTACTAAAGTGTGGGGAACACTAATTGAGGCTCACTGCACTTATTGCACTTGATTGCATAAGTTTAGGAGCCTCCTAGTTCAATCCCTACAATTTAGGAAGCCACTAGGAGTGCTGAAACCAACCAAGGTCAGTTCACTTCAGTTAATGACTAGTTAAGCTAAGTTAGGAGTCAGTTACATTCAGTTCTAGTCCTCTACATTCAGTTAGCGCTAGGTTTACTTGACTGCACACATGTGGGGCGTATTTCTCACCTACCACAGTCAGTTAACCTTAGTCAACACTGAATGTAAGACTTTAGTTGTGTTTTAGAGCTCCGATGAACTCCGCTTATGGTTTAGACAAGGTCAGTTAACTACTGAGTCCTTCGATAGTGATTTAGACAAGGTCTTGGTTACCTACAGTCAAGTAGAGTCTAATCAATTCAAACTTCCTCATGTGGATTCGAATTGCTTGTGGCTATTAAAGCCAGTTTACTTCATTGTAATTATCATCGAATTACTTTTTTTGATTAATGAAAACATTCACAGCTGCAAGCCTTTTGCACTGTTTCATTCTTCAATTGCTAAGTAAATTGTGAGATCCACTTTGTGAGTTGTGTATTTGTCTACAGAGCTATATGCTCAAATTTACATGGTATCAGAGCCTTGGTGGACAAGACTCCTCTCCTCCTCATATCTCCAACCGGATCATTTTTTTTGGGCAAATTGATCCTTCCAGTGCTGCACCAGAAGCGGAGAATTTACCACTTAATATCCCAAGTTAGGAAATTGTTGATCAAGCTTGCTTGATCAACTATGCTTGGTGTGAAGGAAATTCCAAAAGTGTAGACTGTTGACCTTACTTTGTATGTTTGATTGTTGTATGTTTGATTGTGTGACAGGTTATCAGCTTTTCTTACAGCATTCGCTACAAGAAGCCTCTTCTTCTCGCATTCGCTACAGCAGCTCAGTATTTCTTATTACATTCAAAATGGCTCATCAAGTGGAGCCTCTCACTCCCTTCAACTATCACCAGTGGAAGGACGACATGAGATTATTGTTCTACACCAAGCATCTCTTTAGACTCATAGAAGAAACAGGGGAAGAGCCAGAATCAGATAAAGACAAAGCTAAGTACATGAACAGGCTTGATGAAGCCCATGGACTCATGCTCTCCTCAGTCTCTAGAGATCTTCGATTTCACATCCAAGACTTGGACACTCCCAAGGAGGTTTGGGACAAGATTGCTTCCTTATTTGATAAGCATGATGAGATGAGGATCCATCAGCTAGAAAATGATCTGATTACTCTCAATCCATCCAATTTCAAATCTCTGAATGAATTCTTCTCAAAGTTCAAAAACTTGATATATCAGTTGAAGCAATGCAAAGTGAAGAAGGATGAAGATCAACTCATCCTTGCTATTCTCACAAAGCTCAATTTAGACTATTCAGTCTTTGTATCCACCTTCCAAACAATAAGGCTCACTAATCCAAATTGGAAGATGCCCACTCTTAATGCTTTCATCCAATCTCTTATTTCTGAGAATGATAAATTGATCCAAATGGGGATAATTTGATCTCCCAAAGATCTAGCTCTAGTTGCAAGAGGAGATAAGGTAGCAAATGACAAAGGGAAGCAAAGAGATGAGTCCCATGTGAAGAAATAGAAGTCAAAAGAACCTTCAGGTTTGAAAAGAAGCAAGAAGAATGGAAAAGGCAAGGTCCTCAGCTCTTACTGTGGAAGGGGATTCCATTCAGAAAGCTCCTATATGAGAAGACAACTTGATGAAATGGCTCTTCTCTTGAAAAAGAACAACATTTCTGTACCTACTAGTGCAAGGAAGGAAGACTCTGAAGAAGAAGAAGAAGAATACCAAAGGAAAGGACATGCACTGAAGGTTTGCTGCACATCAACACCTATCTTCCTCATTGATTCTTGAGCTTCCAACCATATGGCTACATCCAGAGAATCATTCTCTTCTTTTCAGTCCTTTGATGGTCCTAGTATTCAGATGGGTAATAACAATAAAGTCAAAACCAAGGGGAAGGGCTCTATCCAACTTGAACATGGAAGGTTCAAAGATGTGCTATTTGTTCCCTCCCTAGCTTCAAACCTGTTATTTGTCTATTAGATGACCCATACTGGATCTCCAAAGCGAGTGATCTTTGGTCCTGACTCAGTGGATATCATAGATATCCCTACTGGGAGCATCATAGCAAAGGGTACGGAAAATCATGCTTCAAAAGCATATGAGTTCCCACATTTCATGCCTCCTTCAGAACCAATGCACTCTCAGCAGCCACCTACAAGGAAGGTAAAATCATTGCATCTACTTTTTTTACAGCTTCTACTAGTATTGCAGATCCATCTATATCAATTTATGACCTTGAGATTCAGGGTGACTCAGATTTAGTCCCTACTTCCAAACTGGAAGCTAGGAAGATGACTAAAAACTCACCTAACACTCAGAAGGGAAAGACTCTTGCGCTATGTCATACTATTTTAACTCCTTCAAAGAGATGCAATAGACTTCTTGTAAGATGCAATATGGCAAGGGTTCAGTCTTACTACATTCAGAAGAATGGATATGATCATACACCTCTTCATTCAGCAAGAGACAAATATTACATTCCTCCTTCCTCTCATCATCATTTTTGGAGAAGAAAGAGAAGTCTACATGCCAGGCCCCAGAATACCTATGCAAAGCACACCATGCATGCTGCTTCACTACCTCACAGAGATGAAGATTTCAGCAACATATTTTCAAGTTTTTCAAACTTGAGACCTTATTCTACCTGCTTAGCTAGAGGGAAGGCTTTTTTCCCATGTGTTTTTTTCCCCGACTCCTTGTATTAAGCAGTTACTTTATTTTTACTTGATGTAATGGGTGACCTATGATCTTAGTTACCAGGGCCCACAGCTTGTCTAAGTTAGCATTCAGGGGGGGTGTTAGGATTATTAATCCTCCCTTGTCCAAATTTGGTCATATGCCTAAATTGGGAGTCATGTCTAAATCGGGAGTCCATCCAGTCTATTTATAGTCATTAACACCATTGGGTCCACTTGACCTAATTGGGGCACATGTTTCAGTTACTAAAGTGTGGGGAACACTAATTGAGGCTCACTGCCACTTATTGCACTTGATTGCATAAGTTTAGGAGCCTCCTAGATCAATCCCTACAATTTAGGAAGCCACTGGGAGTGCCGAAACCAACCAAGGTCAGTTCACTTCAGTTAATGACTAGTCAAGCTAAGTTAGGAGTCAGTTGTTAAATTTTGATATGCTTAGCTAAGACATCAGTATTTCATTTCATTTTCATTACAAAAGCATATAAATAGGATCATTGAAAGATAGGCAAGCACAACCATAAAAAAGGAACACAAAGATTTATCCTGGGAAATCCTAAAGGGAAAAACCTAGCAAAATCTTCCTCAATATAGATGCCCCAAAAAGATAAAAGATAAAACCAACAAGGAGATCAAAGCCTGATCCTCCTCCTTCTCCAGCTACTTCTCTTCTCCACTAATATGCTACACAAGTGAGAGTGTGTGTGTCACAAATGAGAAGCACTACACCTCTATTTATATTCATCCATTCATTTAAGTTAACTCATTTGACATGTAGGCTCGAGTTAAATCATGTAGGCTTGAGTTACACATGTAGGCTCAAGTAACCACACCGGGGTGCTGATGACCCACCTTTACAATTAGAGGGGACTACCTCATGACTCTTATTAGTTCTTCCGATTAGGAGCATTGGGGTACAATGTAATACAAGTGGTTCTCCCGGTAGGACCATCGGGGACCACAAAAAGACACATATAGAATATTATTTGAAGTTACAATATTTCAACACTCCCCCTTAATGAGAAGGGTATTCTACAACAACATCAACAACAACAAGAGTAGAGATAGGGGACATCATCAACATCAGCAGGGTTACACATCTATAAATCATTGGAAGCTTTTCAACATCATGTAGTCTTCATCTTCAATCTTCAGTCTTCATCATCAGCAACATCTTCAGTATTTGATCAGCAACATCTTCAGCATTTTGATCTTTCAATTAGCAACGACATCTTCAACACTTGGACCTTTCGATCAGCAACATCTTCAGCACTTTGACTGTTCGATCAGCAACAACATCTTCAGCATTTTGACCTTTCGATCAGCAACATCTTTAGCACTTTGAATTTTCGATCAGAAACAACATCTTCAACATTTTGACCTTTCGATCAGCAACATCTTCGGCACTTTGAATTTTCGATCAGCAACAACATCTTCAGCACCTTGAACTTTCGATCAGCAGCAACTTCTTCAGTACTTTGACCTCTCGATCAGCAATATCATCATCAACACTTTTCCCTTTCGATCAGCAACAACATCATCATCATCATATTTTGATCTATCGATCATAATCATCATCACATACTTTGATATTTCAATCAGAAACATCGTCATCATACTCTAATATTTCGATCAGAAACATCATAATCATAGTGCGTCATCATCATACTCTAATCTTTAGATCAGTATGTCATCATCATCATACTCTGATCTTTCGATCAGTATGTCATCATCATCATACTCAGATCTTTTGATCAGTACGTCATCATCATACTCTGATCTTTCGATCAGTATGGCATCATCATCAGCAGCAACAACCTACAATCCACAACTCAAAGACAAAAAGTATTTGGATCATTTTTGGACTTAAAGTCCAGGGATAATACAATCCCACCACATTCTCGACAACCGAAGTTATCGGATTGATTATGAGAGAATCAGTCCCTATCACTTTGGGACTAAGTCCAAGGACGATGCAATCCTACCACATTCTCGAGGACCGAAGCCACCGGATTGATTATGGGAGAATCAGTTCCTATCACTTCAGGACTATGTCCAAGGATGATGCAATCCTACCACATTCTCGAGGACCGAAGCCACCGGATTGATTACAGGAGAATCAGTCCCTATCACTTTAGGACTATGTCCAAGGATGATGCAATCCTACCACATTCTTGAGGACCGAAGCCACCAGATTGATTACGGGAGAATCAGTCCCTATCACTTTAGGACTATGTCCAAGGATGATGCAATCCTACCACATTCTCGAGGACCAAATCCACTGGATTGATTACAAGAGAATCAATCCCTATAACTTTAGGACGATGTCCAAGGATGATGCAATCCCACTGCAACATCACTACTCCCCCTTTTGAGGAAGTTCTTTCCGAACAACACCAAGCTTGTCTCGAAAGTGTTCGAACTTTACTCAAGGCAGAGGCTTCATCAGTACATCATCATCCAAACCATCATCATCTACATCTTCAGTATGTGAATACTGAACTATCACCATCTGTATCTCCAGTATGTGAATACTGAAAGCATCATCATCTATATCTTCAGTATAGAAATACTGAAAGCATCATCATCTCTATATTCAGTATAGAAATACAGAACCACCATCATTTGTATCTACAGTATGTAAATACTGAAATATCATCTATATCTTCAGTATGGGAATACTAAAATCATTATCATCTATATCTTCAGTATGGGAATACTGAAATCATCATCATCTACATCTTCAGTATGGGAATACTAAAACATCGTCATCTCTATATTCAGTATAGAAATACTAAATCACCATCATCTGCATCTTATCTTGTATGTAGAAATACCGGATTTCTACGTGTTACGTCGGAACACAGGGTTCTTTGTCATCACAACTATGGTTATCACATAGAATCATTGTAGTGTCCATATTCAGGTCAAAGAGACTTGATATCAGCTTCTGAATCCATATGGCTTCACAACTTAGTAGATCAATCTGCTATGTATTCTACTTCAACCGTGCTAAGAGAAACACTGGACTGTTTCCTGCTAAACCATGAACTCATAGAAGACCTCAAAAAAAAGCATATACCTGATGTATTTTTCCTATCTGAGATACTTCCAGCCCAATCTGCATCTGTGTAGCAATACAATTTATACTCATGGCTACCATCATAGTATAGACCAAAGTCTATAGTCGCTTTCAAATATCTCATCACATGTTTTGCAGCTACTAGGTGAACCTATCTTGGTTGAACAAGATATTGAATTAAGGTGTTCACAGCAAAACAAATGTCTGGTCTGGTATTTGTTAAGTACATCAATGACCCAATCATTTGTCTGTAGTGAGTCACATCCACTAACTCTAATGAGTCATCAGCTAACAGCTTCAGGTTCAAGTCCATGGGTGTGGCCATGACTTTGCATTCCAACATATTGAATCTCTTCAATATCTCTACCACATATTTTCCCTGGTTGAAAAAGATTCCTTCTTAACTTTTCCATACTTCCAGACCTAGGAAATAATGCATTAACCCAAGGTCTTTCATCTCAAATTCTTCTGCTAGTTTCTTCTTGCTTTCCATGATCTATTTCTCATTCCCTATCAAGAATAAGTCATCCATATATAGTAATAGAATGATATGTACATCTTCTACAACCTTGTAGGAAAGGTTAGGATCGAATTTACTCTTGGCAAAGCCCATGCTCATCAGGAAACTATCTATTCTTCCATACCAAGCTCTGGGAGCTTCCTTCAGGCCATAGAGGGCCTTCTTCAACTTGCATACTTGATTCCATCTATCTTCAACTTCAAATCCTCGTGACTATTCGATGTAAAAATCTTCCTCAATCATACCATTAAGGAAGGCTTGTCTTTACTTCATCATGGAAGAAACTACCATGATAGTTTTGAAGGAAGTGTACCTTGCTTCCTGGAGTAAGTGTCTCTTTAGGATTAATTCCCTCTTTCTGATAGAAACCTCTAGCCACAACTCTTACCTTACTTCTATCAGCAACATATCTTATCTTGCAAATACATTTGGAAGATACCACATTCTTGCTTTCTGGTTTGAGTACTATATCCCAAACATCATTCTAGTATCATAACATCTTCTATGAGTTTGTCTTCTCAGGTCATCAACATATCCTAGTCTTTTGCATTCAACCTTGAAGGTTGGAACCCACTTTACTCTTGGTAAATTCTCGATCCATCACAAAGCTATCCATCATGTCGTACCATGTCAAAATCAGATATAATTTTTCTGTAGTCACTCCCCCTGAAGTGGAGTATCATCTTCCCTCTTCATTCTGTATAGGTGGTTCTATGCTTGATATATACTGGTCAATAGAGTATGTCATGTCATAGTCTATTCTTTCTGGGGAGAATCATGAACCTTGCTTTGTACACTTGTTCCATCATATCGTATACATCATTCCCCATGATCAACTGTTATTCTTTGATCATAGCTTCTTTCATAGCATTGTTTTCTTCATCTTGAGTTATCTCTTATACCCATGGTGGTCTTCATCCTTCAAGGTGGATCTACCACTCTCTGAAGCTCTTTCTTCCGTCATGGTATCTCTGACCCTGGGAGCTTCAGATTCATGTTTATTGGAGTGAATCTTGAATTGTCATCACTTTTTCTTCGGAACAAGTCTCATCCTTCTTTTCTTGTAGGAGGTTGTACATGACCTTTCCTACAATTCAAATGCACCAGTTGCATGGTTAGAACTATTTCATAAAAAAAATGAATAATGACAAATTCTTATGCATCATGCAACTGTTTAGTCAATACAACATTCATCCATATCTGACATAAACTTTCTAGATGCCTTCCATCTCCACCATGACATTATTGAGATTGTGCACTAATCCAATATGTCAGCAAAGAGGTTTGATAAGTAGAAATGGAGAGTTGTATAGCACCATGAGCTACTTACCCATCACATGCATATTAGTAGATATAGTCATTAATGCAAACAATCTATCGTGCATAACACATCAACTGAATATAATCAAATGTATAACAAAACAATATCATGAAATGACAATTGAACACTTATCTTTTATTTGTTTTGTGGGTAGACTCCATCTTGATCATTCTGCTTTATCATCTTCTTCATTCATGAAATCATCATTTCTTATCCAAATGACAAGAATTGAGTTCTTCATATTCCTCATCACTTGAGGGATCTTCTTTGAATGGTGAGAGCTTGATCTTCAATTGCTCCCATCTTCTTCTTCTCTTCTTATGAGTCGAGCTAAAAGCAATTACTTCCTTCTAGCATACATTCTTTGCATGAATCCCATGATCCTGGGAGGCCATTCAAGGTGGCTATCACCACTTCTGCAATCTCCACTTCTTCTTCCACTGCTTCAAGTTGTTCTGCATTCTGGATCTTCACATTCTTCAACTGTTTTCTCAAAGCCATCTTCTGATTTAAGTTCTTATCTTCAAATAGCTTGATCAAGGAATCAAACATATTCAGTGTCTTTAGGGAAGACACTTGTGGTACAAGTTGATCTGTGGCTGAATCAACAATGATCTTCTTGGCCTTGATCAAGTTCTTCTTGTGTAAGGCTTTGAGCCTCATCTCCGTATGGAACTGGAACCTCTCTACTTATGTAGGTGTCCAATTCATTTTCTTTAGAGAGATCATATAATTCCATGCTTGGAAGTTGTAAACTTTACCAAGATTATCATCACACTGATGTGATAGATCACTTTGAAATGAGAACCTCAAATGCAAATAGCAAAATATTAGATCTTACCGATTTGAGGTGTCCGTCCTGCTTCCAGAGCTAGCTGATTTAGGGTTTATCAGAGAAACCCCAATTTTCAAAACTTGGAATATTTAAGATCTGATTGGATAGAAAGATATATCTCTTCAAATGGAGCTGTCTAATGTACTCCTTTTCTGAAAACAGTGAAGGGAAGCTCTCGGAACAGGAAGCCCTAGTTTTCCAATTTCTTTTGCAGAAATGCCTGTCACTGTTTCTGTGATATCTCTGAAATTACTACTCCTATGTGTCTAAAATTTTGCACTGAGGTAACTCGCATGTACCTGATTAAAAACCATAGGTTTCATCAGAATTGGTTTCACCAATGGGGATTTATGATCCTTTTCCCATGGTGACCTGTTACAGGACTGTTCAGAATAGCGAAGTTGTACAGACTTCCACGTGTCACTGTTTCATCTTCTGGTTCTGAAATTTGGACCATAGAAAGTACTATATTTTATATTTTTGGAACATCTTTAGGAATTCAATTTGGACCTCTGTATACCAATATATAGCAATGTTCCCCAGGTGTCCTGTTTAGGGATGAATTCTGGAAGAGGCTAGAACCCTAACTTGGAGGGATCATATCTCCCAAAATATAGTGCATCTGAGGCTGAATGTTGGAAACAGTGTACATCAATATTTTATCTTCAGCCTCTACAATTTTCAGCTCCTGAAACTTCTCCAATCTCAGGATATAGCGAATGTACCAAAACTTAGAAGTTTTAGTATTTAGGGTTTTTCTAGCTCGGGTTCAAACTAGGGTTTCACTTTCCTGGAGTTTCACCCAACCAAAAAACTTGATCCAGGTGTCTAGACTTCGATTTTGATGAGGAGAGAAATTCCATGCTGGGATCACTCAAAAATTCTTCTTCTGCAAGAAGCCCTAATTTCCCGCACCGAAAACTGAAAATGCTTGGAATCGAATTCTGCTTTGACAGAAAGATGTGCCCTTCAATGGAGAGTCAGCATAGACTTCTTTTGTTGATCAATTGTGGAGAGAGAACCAAAAATTAAGAATCCCTATATTCTGTAGCTGCACAATGTCTTCTTTTTAGGGTGGCTTTGATACCATGTTAAGTTTTCATATGCTTAGCTAAGACATCAGTATTTCATTTCATTTTCATGACAAAAGCATATAAATAGGATCACTGAAAGATAGACAAGCACAACCATAAAAAAGGAACAAAAAGATTTATCCTGGGAAAACCCTAAAGGGAAAAACCTAGAAAAATCTTCCTCAATATAGATGCCCCAAAAAGATAAAAGATAAAACTAGCAAGGAGATCAAAGCCTGATCCTCCTCCTTCTCCAACTACTTCTCTTCTCCACTAATGCGCTACACAAGTGAGAGTGTGTGTGTCACAAATGAGGAGCACTACACCTCTATTTATATTCATCCATTCACTTAAGTTAACTCATTTGACATGTAGGCTCGAGTTAAATCATGTAGGCTTGAGTTACACATGTAGGCTCAAGTAACCACACTGGGTTGTTGATGGCCCACCTTTACAATTAGAGGGGACTACCTCATGACTCTTATTAGTTCTTCCGATTAGGAGCATTAGGGTACAATTTAATACAAGTGGTTCTCCTGGTAGGACCATTGGGGACCACAAAAAGATACATATAGAATATTCTTCAAAGTTACAATATTTCAACATCAGTTACATTCAGTTCTAGTCCTCTACATTCAGTTAGCACTAGGTTTACTTGACTGCACACATGTGGGGCTCATTTCTCACCTACCACAGTCAGTTAACCTTAGCCAACATTGAATGTAACACTTTAGTTGTGTTTTAGAGCTCCGAAGAACTTCGATTATGGTTTAGACAAGGTCAGTTAACTACTAAGTCCTCCGATATTGATTTAGACAAGGTCTTCGTTACCTACAGTCAAGTAGAGTCTAATCAATTCAAACTTCCTCATGTGGATTCAAATTGCTTGTGGCTATTAAAGCCATTTTACTTCATTGTAATTATCATCGGATTACTTTTTTTTTTTTTTTTACTTCCAAAGACCAGCTTTGGTTGCTGGAGATTCAAAGGTGGATTCAAAAAGCAAAAGAAAGCTAAAAATTCACCCGAGCAAAAGAGATACAAGAACAAGTCTCAAGAGGTGCCCCAAGGTTCCAAGAATATATCCCAGAAGAAGAAGAACAAAGGAGAAATGAGCAAGTGCGCATACTGGAGTAAGGGCTATCATCATGAGAGATCTTGTATAAAAAAACAAATTGACATGTTGACCCAACTCCTAGAGAAGAATAACATCTCCCTTCCTGGTTGCTCAAAGAAGAGGGAAGGAGGATCAAATTCGGAGGATAGAGAGAGAGTACATGCCTTGGTTGCTGCCACATCAAGCTCACCTAGCTTCATCATAGACTCTGGAGCTTCTAGACATATGTTTTCAACAAAAGAGATATTCTCCTCTCTTGACATGTCGAAAGGTCCACCAATAGTTTTGGGAGATGACTCTCTCATTGAAAGTTTGGGGAAGGGAAGGATTGATCTTGACCATGGTAAGTTCAATAATGTGTTGTATGTTCCAGGTCTTGCCTCTAATCTCTTGTCAGTGTATTAGATGACTCATAATGGGTCTCCAAATAAAATCATCTTCTCCCCTAATGATGTTGAAATCACTAAGATTTTGAATGGTAAAGTCATAGAACAAGGTGTTGTAGATCACACTTCGAAGGTATACAAGTTTTCTCATTTTCTACCCTACTCAAATCCCTATGCTCTTATGATTCATGCTAATGAAGCAAGCAATATTTGGCATGAAATATTTGGCCATCTTAACTACAAGTATCTTTCTGATTTGAGTGAAAAATATATGGTCATAGGGTTACAAAAGATCAGGTTTTCTAAGGGAGTCTGTCAAGGTTGTATCCTAGGAAAACACCTAGAGCACAAGTATGAGAAAGCTATTCATGATAGAACCTCTGCACCTCTTGAGTTGATTCACAGTGACATTTTTGGTCGATTCCCTCATATATCCATGAGTCAATCCAAATATGCACTGACCTTCATAGATGAATTTTCCAGGTATTGTTGGGTTTTCTTCCTAAAGCATAAGTCTGAAGTTTTTTACCTCTTCAAAGTATTTAGAGCCTTGGTTGAAAACCAGTATGGGAGGAAACTCAAGATCCTCATATTTGAAAATGGTTATGAGTATGTCAAGTCTGAGTTCATTTAGTATTGTAAATATGTGGGTATTCAGATGTAGCATTCAATCCCTTACACGCCACAACAAAATGGTGTTGTTGAGAGAAAGAATGGATCACTGAAGGAGATGGCAACTTGCATGATGGAAGCTAAGACTTTGCCACCAAAGTTTTTGGCTGAGGATATAAGTTGTGCATCCTACATCTAGAATAGGGTGCCTCAAAATCATCTTGATGGCATGACTCCTTTCGAATATTGGAGTGGGAGCAAGCTAGATGTGACCCATTTCAGGATTTTTGGCTCAAAGGCTTGGGCTAGAATTCCAACTGAAAAGAGGAATGCTTTGCAGCCCCAAAGCCAAGAGTGCCTATTTGTTGGGTATTCTAAATATTCAAAAGGGTACAATCTGATAAAATTGAGCACTAACAAATCTTTCATTGAAATAAGTGTTAAGTTCCAAGAAGAGCCTTTAGTAGCAATTGAAGTTGGAGAGTCTTCTTCACCACTAGATCCATTGATTGTAAGTGGAGAGACTAATGAGTTTTCTGATTCTGATATGTCTAATAATGATGATTTTATTGTATATCCTAACAATCCTACAAGACCAAAATGGGCAGCAAAGATCATTCAGGTAGCTGGGGAACTAGCTGGAAATCCTAGTGACACTAGGAGGACTATATCTCAATTTGAGAGTGTCTTTTGTGTGAAAGATCCTCTATTTTCTGAGAAGTGTTATCTGATGGTTGAATCAGATCCACATACATATGAATATGCAATAGATTATATAATATGGCAAACAACCATGAAAGAAGAATTCAGCTCACTCCAGAAGAATAACACTTGGGAACTGGTTGATCTTCCCCCAGGGAGGAAGCTAGTTCAATGTAAGTGGGTTTTCAAGACTAAGTTTGATGCTGATGGTTCAAATTTGAAATATAAGGAAATATTGGTAGGCAAGGGATACTCACAAGTACATGGTATTGACTACAATGAAACCTTTGTACCAGTGGCAAAGATGGACTCCATAAGGCTAGCTCTAGCCATTGCAACTTCGAAGCAGTGGGAGGCACATCACATGGATGTGAAGTGTGATTTCCTAAATTGAGATATCACTAAAGATATTCACATGTAGAAAATTGAAGGGTTTGTTTCTAATCCATATTTAGTGTGCAGGTTAAAGAAATCAATGTATGGGCTCAAGCAAGCCCCCAAGGCTTGGTATGCCAAGATTGATGGATTTTTGCTATCACTGAGTTTTGTTCAATGGAAGTCTGATCCAAATGCCTATTTGAAGATGATTCATGGTTATTTGATGATTGTTTTCTTGCATGTGGATGACCTTTGGATTATAAGAATTTTAAAGAAAGAGATTGCCTCCTTGAAGGATGCAATGAACCATGCATTTTCTATGACAGATTTGGGATTGTTGAGCCAATTATTGGGTCTCAAAATTGCTCAATACCAACATGGAATCAAAGTACATCAGTCCAAGTATGCTCTAAATTTTCTGAACAAGCTCAACATGAAATATTCAAAGCCAAGCAAGACTCCCTTCCTTTCAGGAGTTAAGCTTGAAGAAGCAGGTTCTTCTCCTATGGTAAATAATACATTGTATAGGAGGTTGATTGGGTGTTTGCTTTATCTTACACAAACTCGACCTGATATATCTTATACAGTTAGTGTGTCTTCGAGATACATGGATCAGCTTCATGAGATCCACTGGAGAGTAGCCAAAAGGATCCTAAACTTTGTTCAATGAACAAGAACTCATGGGATCTTCTACAAAGCAAAATCTGATCTTGATTTGATTGGGTTTACTGACAGTGATTGGGTAGGTGAAAACACAGATCGAAAGTATACATCATGATAAGTGTTCATGCTTGCAGAAGGACCAATCAGCTGGTCAAGCAAGAAGCAGAGTGCCATAGCACTCTCATCTACAGAAGCAGAGTATAGAGGAGTTGTAAATGCAGCAAATCAATGTTTGTGGTTGTAGGGGATACTTGGAGAATGTGGTTTCGAATCAAAGTTTTCAACTATTATCCACTATGATAATCAGAGCACCATTTGAATTTGCAATGATCAATTTCAGAGACAGCGAACCAAGCACATTGAGATCCATATGCATTACAGCAGACAGCTTGTGCAAGATGGCACCATTGATCTACTCTTTTGTGAATCTTCAGAACAAGTAGTAGGCATCTTCACCAAAGTTTTTTGTGAGAAGACCTTCAACAATCTCAAATCGCTGTTGGGGATTGCTGATCATCCTGTGAAGCATGATTGATGACAAGATTTCTAAAGTTTTGTTTTTCCTATCCATGTTTTAAGGGAGGATTTTTCCACTGGGTTTTTGCCTCTTTCCTTGGTTGTATGGACAAGCAGTATGTAAAGGGTGACTAAGCCTTGTTGCTAGTCCCTATAGTTTTCTAATATTTAATCATAAATTCAGGCTTAAGGGGGGGTGTTAGAATAATCAACCCATAGTTACCTACCTTAGACTTTAATTTTAATTATTTTTGTCTTATTACCTAGTTTCCTAGATTCCATTCTATGCTACTTACCTTCTACAAGTCCTAGAAGTCAACACATGCTAAAAATGAGTCATGGAGAACTTGGGAAACATCCTAGAAACCAAATTTATCATCTCTACTTTATTCCATATCCTCCAAAGCGCATATCTTCTTTTTCTAAAAAGTTTCCTTGTTTTATTCTGATTTAAGGCAAAAGGAAAAGCTAGACTAGGTGTAGTTGACTTATTTTTTGCCCACATCATCCTCCTTCCTTTTCTCCAAATAAAATCATGCATGAGTTGTATTTCCATCCCTCTTTAGCTTGCCCACTTGACTTAGCAAATCCATGAGCATCTTCATAGATTTGGAAACCGCTTTATGCACCTATGGGGGATTTGACTAGATTTAGTAAGCCTACTTTTTGACTATTTCGAATGACATATTTATGCATTCAATTATCTCATGTAATTATATATTGCAGCAGTCTATTCTTTCACAAGGTTGGCTATTGTACACTTATTGAATACATATCAGTGTTATGCTCCAATTTCAGTCTCCTTTGGTGTGAATTTTGCATGTTTGATTAGCAATTTTGTGAGTGTAATTGTTCTATCTCTTGGGTTCAATTTACACACTAGCGTCAAGTCATAATTATAATTAAGGTTCAACAATTCCTTATTTATTAACTTAATTATAATGAACCATAATTAATATTTATTTATTACCACATTCCAATTAATTATAATTCATACTTATACCTAATCCTAATTAATTATAATTATTCTTAATAGTCATTCATGGAATTATTTACCACACCACCTTAATTACACTTCAACTTAATTGATATTAATCATACATAATTATTTAACACTTATCAACTTGTTAATATTAGTCTTAGTAACATTAATTAATCATCATTAATAGTCAATTGACATTTATTATTAAAATTAATAATAATCTTATTAACAACCATAAGCATTAGTAACACTTATTTAAAATTTTCAAGCTGTCGCACCTCCCACTGCACTGCTGGAATGATGAAGATTTGAAAGCGATTAGGAACTCCCTAGGGAAATATATAGAAGTAGATCTAGAAAACCCCCAATGTTCTCTTGTGCCATAATTTGTGTAGAAGTAGATCTGGAAAAAGGCTTTCCGGAGGCAATAAATCTCAACATGGAAGGATGGAGCCATCTACAAACAGTAGATTACGAGCAAATCCCCTTCAAGTGCAAGGTATGTCATGAATACGGTCATTTTGCTAAGTCCTGGCAAAAGAAAACCCAGTTAAAAGAAGGATAAATACCAAGAGAGGAATGGAATGAGGTTAGCAAGAAAAAGGGGAACATAGTAAGCACAAGCGAGGTAAAATCACCTGCAAAAAGGAAGAAAGTACAAGAAAATAGATTCCATGTCCTGGTTTCAGAAGACCAAGAAAAACTAGAAATCATCATAACAGATAATGAAAACAACCCACATAAAAATAAAGAAAATGAAAATGTTTTGGAAGAGATTGGGCATGTATACGAATCATAGCTTCCAACACAGCCATATGTTGAAGTAATGCCAGAGTTATCCCAGAATTCAGGAGGCTTGGTCATGAGATCTAGAGCTAATGCCTAGATGGAGGATACTTCAGAAAGAAAAGAGGAATATATAGAGCCGCTAAACAAAAAAGGCAGGAAACCGAACCAATTCCATAAGGAGAAAGAGGATACAAGGGAAAAGGCGGCAGCTAAGCAATCAAACTTAGATCATCTAGTTAAAGCATATAATATAGATAAGCAAGTAGGAGATCATCTAGAAGGGAGAAAGGATAAAGAAACACCCTTTTCAACCAGGAAATAATGAAGCTAGTCTCTTGGACTTGTAGAGTTCTTGGAGGAAACTGAAAGGTAGAAGCAATAAAAAGATTCAAATTCTCTGAAAAAATAACAATCCTCACTATCCAGGAGACAAAAGTGCAAGAGAAATATTATTTATCCATTTCAAGCAAGATCTAGAACAATGGAGAAGGGCAAGCAATCAGCTCGCAAGGAGCTTCTAGAGGTATTCTAAATTGGTGGGATATGAGTCTCTATAAATTTATCTTAGCATCAGAAAATAGGCATTGGATGTTTGTCGACTTAGAATGTCTCGACAACAACGATAAATTTTGGATAGGAAATATCTATGGTCCTACAGTGCATGGTGCCAAGGAATAATTTTGGTAGAAATTAGAATTGCAGAGGCATGGAAAGATGCATCTCTCATGCGTCTTAGCAGGTGACTTCAATGTCACCATCTCCTCGAATGAAAAAAAATGAGGTTCCAAACTGAGAGATCCTTTTGGGGAAAGGTTAGAAAATATCGTAACATCCTAGATATTGGTTGACAAAAAACAAAGGAAAGGAAAATATATCTGGAACAACAAGCGTTCCGGTCCAGGACACTTTACGACAAGGTTGGATAGAATCCTAGTAAACTGCTCTATCCTCGATAAGCCCTTCATGCCTGTTTCCAGACTTTAGTTTCTGCAGTTTTAGATCACAAGCCAATCCTATTCTCCTTGTAGCCTATTAGAAACCTGGGACCTTAGCCCTTTTAATGTTCCCCTGTCTATATTTCTGAGCCCGAATTTTATGAAGTTGTCTCTCAATATTGGAAAAAATTTATTCACGATTCCCTTGGTTACATATGGGAGAGAAAATGATCAAATGTAGAAAATGATCTTAAAGCGTGCCAGAAGGGGCATTGCCACCTAGGGAAGGAAAAAAATTCTTCACTTCATATTCTAGAAGAAATTCAAGAGGAAATAGAGAAAAACGAGGTAACCAAAGAAATGCTTTTGAAGGAGAAAGAAATAGATAAAAAAATCTTGGCCTTTCAAAGAAAGGAAGATTTTGAACTTCGTCTAAAATAAAGTTGTCTCTGGCTGAAGGTCAATGATCATAACACCAAAATTTTCCATTATCAGTGCAAATAAAGAAATAGGAGGAATACCATTAAAGAAATCACAAAATATAATGGAGAAAAAAATCAGTGACCCTGAGCAAATCAAGACAGAGATAAAAGAGCATTTCGAAGACCTCTACACAAGTGAAGAACATGTTTGAGAGGAGGTTCTCCTCTCTCTGAGAAATGAAATCCCTCAATTGTTGAAGGATAATCTAGAATATCTTACTCAACCCATTTCCTTTTAAGAAGTTCACAAAGTAGTGTGGACGTTACACCTAGACAAGGCTCCATGTCCGGATGGGTTCTCTATAAGTTTTTGCAGAAGATGTTGGTACATAATTAAAAAATATATTGTCAAAATGATAATATGGTCTCAAGCAACATATAATATTGGAGGAGAAACTAATTCCACCTTTCTAGCTTTAATCCCTAAAGAAATGAATCCAACCTCCATTAAAAGGTACATGCCTATTTCTCTATGCAAATATTCGTATGAAATTCTCTCCAAAGTCATCACCAACAGGATAAAGAAGGTAATTCCTCTCCTTATCTCTGAAATCAAGGCGACTTTATAGTGGGCAGGAAGATATATGATAACATTTTGATGGTTGAAGAAGCGATACACTCAAGCCAGACCCGCAAAAAGGCAGGTATGGCGATCAAACTAGATCTTGCAAATGCTTTTGATAGAATAAGGCTCTCCTATAGTTTTCAGGTAATGAAAAACTATGGATTTCTTGAAGCCTTTATAAGATGGGTCAAGGCTTGTATCAACGAGCCTTGGATAGCTCCTCTTGTTAATGGTTGTCCAAATCCTTTCTTTCAAGCTCGTCGACGAATCAGACAAGGCTTCCCGATGTCTCCCTTTATTTATATTCTTGTGGAAGCCTCTCTTAGCAGGAGACTTAAAAAATTCATATTGGAAGGGAGACTACCAGGTATCATTATTGCAAGGGGAGTGCATATCAACCATGCCTAGTTTGTATATGACACCATTCTTCTGGGCAATGCTTCTACCCAAATTTCTAGGCGTTTCAAATCCATTCTAGACCTCTTCTTAAAATCTTCAGGAAGTCAAATCAATGTCAACATGTCTTGGCTCTATGTATGGAACAACAACTTCAATTCCCTACGTGAATTAGCAAGAATCCTAGGAATCCAAGTGAATCTCCAATGGACCTCCTTTATTTATTTGGGAGTTCTTATCTTCAACAAGAAAAGTACCTTCTCTGTTTGGGGACCCCTAATTCAAAAATTAAAAAAAAAAAAAAATCCAGGCTCGGAGTAATTCCTGTCTCAACCTGGCAGGCAAGGTGGTTATGAGAAAGTCGATTCTCTCATCTTTCCCCATTTTCTCATGTGCTATTTTTCTGTCTCCTAAATCAGTAATTAATTCTCTCAGCATGGAAATAAGGAAGTTCTTATGGCAAGGAGGTAAAACTCAAGGGATAAAATTCAACTTGGTTAAATGTGAAGCAAGAACAGAGGAGAAATGTAAAGGCATTCAGAATTATGGATCTAGGGAAAATGAATAGTGCCCTAGGAGATAATTTGGTCTAGAGGATGATCTCGGTAGGAAATGAATGGTGGATAGAGGCTATAAGGAGAAAATACATAAAAAAGAAAAAATTCAAATGTTTGCACACCCCCTGGATGGGTAAAGGGACCACACTTTGGAACCTATACAAAAATTATGTGGGTCTAATTAAAGAAAATTTATATTGGATTCCTGGAAATGGAGGAGAAATCAATATATGGACTGATTCTATCTTGGTGAGACCTCCTCTTGCTTTGCAAGATACTTTTCTCCCAATTCGATAGTGGATGGAATATCATGGCTTCTCCAAACTTAAATACTTTGCTATCTGGGGGTCTAAGGACGACTGGAAAGGATGGAAAACCCTTTCTCCTATGAACCATCTTCTCTCAGTATACAATTCCTTCTTATCCTTTCTTCACGGTATTTCCCCTCTTAATATAAGGGCGAAAGACTCCAAAGGGTGGGGAAAAACTCAGACGTATATAGTAAAATATGGTTATCAGTATCTGCAAATCAATGGAAATGAGCCTCACGATTGCAAGTGGTCAAAGGTATGGAACTGAGACAAAATCCCCAAGATCAACATGTTTTTCTGGATTTTGGTTAAAAACAAGCTTCTCACAGCTAAAAATATCAGGAAACGTGGTATATTTGGGCCTTCTAGATGCCCACTTTGTATAGAGTAGGAAGAATTGTCTCAAAATTTGTTCTTAGAATGCTCCTTCACTAAACAAGTGTGGAATCTTTTCCTTGTACCTATTGGAAAGAAATTTTCTCTCCCATGATCTCTCTCTAATATGGTTGTAAACTGGAAAAGTAGTTATCCAGGAAAGCTAGGAAAGAAAATGACCCTTGGAAGAATTTGGAACGCAACCCTCAAAAACATTTGTTGGAAAATCTGGCTAGCCAGGAACATGCTTGTTTTCGATAATAAGAAATATGACCTTTAACGCATCGCCTTCAAGGCTTTCAACCTGACTAGGGAAAAGCTAAACTCCAAACAGGTGATCCTTCCCAACTCAGAGAAACTCAATGCAGAATAACTCATCTCATGCCATGATTTTATAGCACAAAACTCCCTTCAGCCAAAGATCAGCCAACTATTCACATTTGGGAAATTAGGAAAAATCTAGAGGAATTCACTCTCTGGCGGGAAAAGATCTAAAAAAGAATCCTCTTTTTCGATGGAGCCTCGAAAGAAAATTCAGGTTTGGAAGGTGCGGGTGGGATCATCTTTGATCCCGACAAAAATATAGTGTCTTTCTTTGCTTGGGGGTTGGGTGAAAAACCAATAATGAGGCAGAATGGATTGTGCTTTCCTTTGGAGTGAACCTAGAAAAGAAACTCAATATTCCTGAAATCATTGTTCTAGGTGACTATAAGCAAGTTATTTACCAAATAAATAAGGTATTTTGCAAAGGTGTTATCAAAACAAAAAAGAATATACAACCATATTTTCCAGGTCACAACTCAAATTAAAGTCTCTTACTTTCATATTCTCCAAGGGAAAAACTCTGAGGTGGATAAGTTGGTGAACTTAGGAGCTAAAATCAAAATGGGGACTAGTAATGTGAAGGGAACCATCATCAAAGGTTGTTATGTACCTTAATCTATCAACCAGCAAAAGGATGCTAAGGGGAGCCTTCCCTAGCATTAGCTCCACCCTCTCCAACATCAAGTCACATATGGGAGAGGCGTAGCTCCTCAATCGGATCACGACAAATGGTTCAAGCTTCTTTTCCAACTGGCAGGTGACTTGGAAGCTAGCTCACATTCACCAAAGAAGTGGCCATGTGAAGGCTTTAAAGAATGATTCAGGGTAGGGCAGATGGACCAGATTATTCACACGAGTCGCATTGATGAAATCTTTCATCTCTCATTCCAACCCCAATGCATGTTTCATTATCGCTTCTGTTAGAGCTGGTAACAACTATTCCATTTCTAAGAAAGTTCATGATAGCAGTGTTTTTGGCATTGAAGAAGACAGAGAATTTGCAGGGTACGACAAAATTGAAGAGTGGAACTCGAGAATGACAGAGGTAGTGTCCCAGTGCAAAGGTCACCCCAAGCTTCGTTTTGGAATTCTAGAACTATCTCTTCTCCCTCCAGTGCAACGATTTGGTCCAGTGCAGAACTGGGTTCAGCCCCTCCCACATTGGGTATGTGTTTTAGTGCAAAAATTGGTTCAGTTCCTCCCTCATTGGAGGGTCTTAGAATTATAGGAATATCCTGCTTGCATCCAACATATGGTCAATTTGATTTAGCTTTGTCCCCTCTTAGTCACGAAATGATAGATAATGAAGCTACACTCAAGGAGATTCAGAAATAGCTCAAGGACATCAAGCAGTATCTCAGGTGGCTGTGAGGAACCTCCTACAATGAACAATCAAAATGCACGATATAACAGAAATATTGGAGCACAAAGAGATTTTATTGATCGCAGGCCACTTCGAGGGGGCAACCTCCTTTGAGCAAGCTCAATGCAAAATAACTCTTCAATGCTTTCATTAGCCTCAACACATACTTATATACTAAGTCTAATCTAAACAACTATTACCCCCCATGAATGTGGGATAATGCAACATAATAACTAGACAACTTAACAACTATTATTTACTCCCAATGAATGTGGGATAATACAACATAGTGATGGGACGACTTACAAAGCATATGCGTCCGATAAAATATGCTAACAAAATAAAGAAGAGGGTTGACAAAGGTTCCTAACATCCCCTCCCTCTTAAAAAAAAATATTTGTCCTCAAAGCTTTAGATGTGGAAACTGTTGCTGAATCTGAAGGAGTGGTTCCCATGTAGCATCCTCTGGTTGGATGTTGTGCCATTGAATTAAGACCTCTGTGATGGACCTAGAGTGAATCTGAAAAGTGTGCTTATTGAGGATGGCTGCCAGATCTGAAATGATGGATCCTTCATTATCCTGTTCTAGTAAAACAATTTGTGCTCTGATGTTGGTGCCAATCACTTGCTGAATGCAAGAAGAAGGAGGAAGTGCCAATTTATAAGCAACAGACCCAATCTTCAGAAGAACTGTATATGGACGAGAGATATTTGTAATGAGCATTTGATTCTCATTGAGTTTCAAGGAGGATTGCTTGTAAGGCTACAAATGAAGAAAAACCATGTCACCAACTTGAAAAGTGGGCTCAGAACGGTGTTGATCGGCTTGGTGTTTCATACGGGTTCTGGCCATGTGAAGATTGTCATGTAGAAGGTGAAGAATCTGATGTCGATTTCGAAGAACCATGTCAATGGCCTGAACTGGTGAACTGTTGGGGGTGTATGGAAGGAGTATTGGAGGTGTGTGACCATAAACTGCTTCATATGGCCTCATTTGAGATACAGTATGGAAGGAAGTATTGTACCAGCATTCAGTGAGAGGGAGCCACTTTGCCCACAGATGTTGTTCTTCAGAGGTGAAACAATGAAGATAAGTTTCCCAATAGTTGTTGATGACTTCATTCGGACCATCTATTGGTGGGTGATAAACTGAACTCATATTCAGTTTGGTGTTAGTAAGGAGAAAATGACTTGTGAAAGGTGTGTTGTGGTATGAGACAATGGTAGAAGAGATTCCATGAAGAAGGAATATCTTGTCCATGAAAATTTGTGTGATTGAGGAGGTGGTATATGGAGGTCTGAGAGCACAAAAATGATGATATTTGGAGAGCTGATCAACCACAACCAAGATTACAGTCTTCCCTCCATATTTAGGGAGCCCTTGAATGAAATCCATCAAAATATATGTCCAAATCCTTGTAGGGATGGGCAAAGGTTTGAGCAATCCAGAAAGGCGTGTAGTTTCACCTTGGTGGCACTAATAAGGAGCACATTCGGAAACCATCTATTGAATTTCTCATTTCATTCCCTTCCAAAAGAAGTGACATCGTGCCCTCTCATATGTTTTCATGAACCTAGAGTGCCTTGCCGATGGAGAAGCATGGAGTTCATAAAAGCCTGCATGTTTAATATCTGTGCTCTGGGGAAGCACCAAACGACCCTTGTATCTCACAGAAGAGCCATCCCAAGAGAAATGCGGTACCATAGAAGGGTTACTGGCCAACGGTTGGATGATTTCAGATAATGAGGAGTCATTGACATAGCCTTGTTGAACATAGTGTAACCAAGTTGGAACAGGTAGAGAAATAACTGAAAGAGAAACATGGGCATCAACTATGTGGAAAAGAGCACCCACCACAATATTGTCCCGAGCCTTCTTATAGTCATAATCCCTAAGTTTGCTAACCCATTTCTGTTGTGTTGGGGATGAGACCTGTTGTTCCAGGAAATATTTCAATCTCTGGTGATCCGTCTTGATGCCGAAAGGATTCTCTAAGAGGGATGGCCACCACTTTTGTACTGTGTGAAAAATAGTCATCATTTCCTTCTCATATGTAGAGGTGGATATATTATTTCCAGAAAGGGATTTGTTGGTGAATGCAATGGGATGTTCATATTGAAACAGGAAAACCCCAAGTCCATTGTCATAAGCATCACTGTCAAGAGTGAAGAGCTTGGAAAAATCAGGCATCGGAAGGGTGCATCGAAATGAAAGATCCAAGGGAGTAGCTGAGACTACTGAAGGTTACATCTGAATGAAATGGATCTGAGCGATGACACCATGTGAATTCGTCATAAGGATATTTTCCATGTGATGGAAACTGATGATGCTGAGAGAACCTGGTTGTAAGCCATTGAATGTGTGTTTGTTCCCATTAACTGAAAATTGCAGCTACAGTTCAGCAAAATCCCATAATATGGGTCCAAGTGTGTGTAACCATTGAGTTCCCAAAATCACATCACATCCTCCTAGAGGCATGACAAACATGTTATAGCGCAAGTTATAATCTCCAATATAGATACACACATTGCAACACTTTCCTTTTCAAGGTAAGGTGCTCCCATTGGCAACCATGACTTGAAAGATGGAGCAAGGATGGACAAAACTATCAGCTTGTTTAGTAATCTGAGGGTCAATGAAGTTATGGGTGCTACCAGAATCAATAAGTATTGTAAGAGGAATCTTCTTGAAGAAACCCTTGATTTGCATGTTTTGTGGAGTGGTGACTCCGGCTAATGCATGGAGAGATATCTCTAGGTGCTCATCATGATAATGAGGGTCAACAGGAGGCTGTTGAATGTTGACATGATCATCTACTAGATCCTGAGCAGCTTAACAAATTTCAAGTGCAGGTAGAGAAACCACATCCAAGAGATAGGGATTTTGTTTAGTGCATTGATGTCCCCGAGTGAATTTCCTATCACAATTATAACAAAGTACTTTTTCCCTACATGCCCGCATCTCAGCTTCAGACAAATGCTTGATAGGAGTGGATCTAGGAGTTGGAGGGATTGGACGTCTTTGGGAAACCATATTGCTAAATGGAACAAAAGTGGATTTATGGCGTTGCTGAGCCCTGATATTGTCCTCTGCTAACTTAGCCAACCCCAGGATTTCCATCATTGTGTTGGGACAGAACATGTTAACCTTAGATCAAATTGTATCCTTAAGACCATTGATAAAACAACTCCTGTAGAATGCATCAGAAAATCCTTCTATGTGCTTGACTAATTTCTCAAATTCTATCTGATACTCTCTCACAGTTCCATTCTAGCGAAGTTGGGTGAGTGCTCCTATGAATTCATCAAAAAACACATATTTCATTAAATTTGGAATTATACAAGGGATCTAGAATTTAGAACTTCAACAAGATTGAGTTTTCAAAAAATGAAAAACCAAAAAAT
>LPNX010694468.1:780-24588 GCA_001517045.1 Pseudotsuga menziesii
ATTTATTACAAAGGACTTCACAAGAGCTTCATGTCACTTACAAGACTAAAACCTGAGGGTAACATTCATTGGTCCCAACCACCCCAGCTACATTCATTTGACATTTGACAGATTCATTCCTCTCAACTACCCCAACTACCCCAACAACATCCATTTAACAAATTTACAGGACTGTTCTCGAATAAAACGACTGTTCTAGAATAAAACTAATTCAAAGACCAATTCTGGTCAAATATAAAAATAAAATCACAACACGTAAGTGTTGTTGTCAATATAAAAATAAAATCACAACACGTAAGCCTCGTCAGCAGAGTGAAATGAAATATTTCCGTTACACCAAAATCAAAATTCAATACTTTCTTCTTGAGGTTGTGGATTTGAGTACCTTGTTTACCAAGTTATTGAAGAGAGAGGCCGACAGAGCTATCGCCAGACCCTAGAATCGGTTTACAGGTACCAATTGGGTTTCAACGCCGATATCAACAGAGCTAAACCTTCAAATATTAGCATACGTCGAGTGTGGAGCTTTTGCTCAGACATCGATGGAGAGCCATGGATCTCATGTAGCAGTCTTTCCGGCTCCTGGGATGGGCCATCTCATCCCACTGGTTGAGTTTGCAAAGAGGCTCACGCTCTACCATGGCTTCTCTGTCACCTTCATTATCCCCAAATGGATGACGGCTTCTCATCGCCAAAACGCATATATGCAACGCGTAGCATCTTCGGCTGTGGGCAAGATCCACTTCATAGAGCTCCCTCACGTCGAGATTGAAGGGGATGATGCAGAGATGAATGGCCGAACTCGCCAAACTCTACTAGGGGAGAAGACTAAACCATTCTTGGAAGATGCTCTCAGATCCTCCTCGTTTCATTTCTGTGCTTTCATTACCGATCTTTTCTGCACCACCATGTTCGATGTCACATCCAAACTAGAAATACCTTCATACATATTCTTCACTTCTTCGGCTTCTCTCCTCTGCCTCATGTTCTACCTTCCAACACTTGTCCAAAATATTGAGATCTCCTTCAAAGACGTTGACTTCGAGATCGAAGTGCCGGGCCTTAAGCCGATTCTGGGCAGAGATCTGCCGACCCCCATTCAAGACAGATCTAACAGTATCGAATTTAACTGGTTCCTTCAACATTCCTCAAGACTCCATGAAGCTCGAGGATTTCTGATAAACAGCTGCGAGGATATGGAGGCCGAACAAATTAAAGCCCTTCTGGAAGGAAAGGTACTTCTGAGTGCTGATAAAATTCCCTCCATTTTTGCTGTGGGGCCGTTAATATCTTCGTCTCTGTTGGCATCTGATGAAGAAGTCGGGGAGGACAAAGAGGAGTGCCTAAAATGGCTAGACCGCCAGCCTGCTTCGTCCGTTCTCTTCGTTTCCTTCGGGAGCATGGGCACTCTCTCGGACGATCAGGTTCAGGAGCTTGCTCTCGGACTTGAAGCCAGCGGGCAGCGCTTCCTTTGGGTGTTGCGGAGGCCTCCATCAATTCTATCCACGATGGCGGAATCAGACATCAGGCATATTCTACCTGTGGGGTTCGAGAGTCGAACCAGAGACCGAGGACTCGTGGTTTCTTCATGGGCGCCTCAGATTCCTGTTCTTTCTCATCCATCTACTGGCGGTTTCCTCTCTCACTGCGGTTGGAATTCAACTATAGAAAGCATCTTACATGGAGTGCCAATGATCGCTTGGCCTCTTTTTGCCGAACAGAGGATGAACGCTTTGTATCTAGTGAAGGAGAAGAAAGTGGCCATTGAAGCTAAGAAGGGGCCGGATGGATTGGTGAGCAAAGAAGAAGCAGGAAGAGTAGCCAGGGAATTAATGGAAGGAGATGACGGAGCGAAAATAAAGAAGAGGATGACAGAATTGATGGAGAAGGCCAACAATGCAATGAGGGTGGGAGGGAGTTCATACAAGGACATGGCCACTGTGGCTGCTCTTTGGAAGGAAATGAACGCCATTAACAACGGACTTGAAGAGATTGTCTGCCAGAGAAAGATTAAGTCATGAAGGGAAAATACAATCAGATAATATCAGATGCTGCTCAATAATTTTATTAAACAAAATAAATTTCATAAGTATTTTGCGAGTGTAGTGTTGGCTTTGGCTTGGATACTGGAGTGCGAGTTAGACGGTCAAATAGACTGGGCGGCTGCCGGTCGGTTGCGGTCAACTTGAGAGGGATAACAAAGTGCGAGAACGTGTCGTTGCCTTTGGTGGGCTGTATCTTTAATCGTAGCACAGTGAAATGTTTTGTAGCTGTTACTATGTCCAATATTCTTCTATATCAATTTGTAATAAGAGTCTTCAATATCAATTTGTAATAAAAGGCTTGAAGTCGAATGTGTAAGTGTTTTTTATTATACAAGTATATACATTCATGTTTAAGAGTTTTACTTTGTAATTCAATAAAAACAAATTTTTTTAGTTATCATTAAAAATTGAAAATTGAACAATCCATTTGTAATAAGAGGGTTGAAGTTGAACATGTTAGTAATTTTGATAAGTACATACATTCATGTTTAAGAGTTTTACTTTATAATTCAGTAAAAACAAAGTCTCTAATTTTTTTCATTTAAAATTGAAAATTGAACAATCAAATTGTAATAAGAGGTTTGAAGTTCAATGTGTGAGTGTTCTTATCAGATAAGTACATACATCCATATTTCAGAGCTTTACTTTGTAATTTAGTAAAAATAATGTTTTTAGTCTTTTTCATTAAAATTTGAAAATTAAACAATCAATTTGTAATAAAAAAAGGTTTGAGGCTGAATGTGTGAGTGTTCTTGATCAGATAAGTACACACATCCATGTTTAATAGCTTTATTTTGTAATTTAATAAAATCAAAGTTTATAGTCTTTTTCATAAAAAGTTGAACAATCAATATGTGATAAGAGGTTTGAAGTTGAACGTGTAAGTGTTTTTGATAAGATAAGTACATACATCCATGTTTAATAGCTTTATTTTGTAATTTGAGTAAAAACAAATTCTCCTCTTTTTATTTATTAAAAGTTGACAAAGTTATATATAAAGTTGCAAAGCTTTTCATATCTCACCAACTTTTGCAGGATATGAAATATGAATTTCAAATTCTAAATATTTTCTTGTTTTTAATATTTTAAGTATCCTAAGTTGACATTGAAATCAATATAGAAGTAATAGAAAAACAAACCAACAGCTTAAAAGTATAAAGTATAAAAAATAGCATAAACTTAACATGGATCAAAACTATAACTAACTAGGTTTTGATATTTTATAAATAAAATAGCATGCTTGCAGTCCCCAAAAAATGATGTCAAAACCACAAATGATGGTGGTTTAAATTTTTAGATTTATGAAAATGAAAAAAGACATTCATCTATACTTGAAACACAATCTGTATAAAGAGATTGATAAAGAACTTTCATGGTCATCCTCGAGAGCCATAATTTTAGCTATATTTATAGGGGATTCATCTTGTTGACCAATATTTTCTAAAAAGATTTGTAAAAAATAAAATCAATATATTGTAAACATTGAAATTAAGAGTAAGGTAAAGAAAGTTTGTAGGTATTGAAGTATAAATAAAGTATTTATTATCTTCTAAAATTAAGGATATTGTTTAATAGCGTATGAACTAAAGTACTATAACATAGTTTCAATGACTAAAGTACTAAACACTTGGCGGCCATGTACTCACTTAAATATGGATACGTGAATCCCTGATTTTAGATGTTCCACAGATTATTGAAGACCAAATCACTGTATGGATATATGGGATTTATTGTCCGTTTAGCCATCCTCGGCTGCTGTGACTGCTTCGAGGGCAGCCATCTATATTTTAAGTGTGGAACCGTAGCTTAAACGTTCGACTCCTGTGTTGTCGAAAACAATTTTTTTAATAAGGTAGAAAAAATTGAGATTTTTAATGAGTGTTTAAATTTGTAGGTGATAAATGAGTATTTGAGAGGTTGAATTTATTTATTTATTCAGAAAAATAATTTAAATAAATTACAATGAATTTGAATTTAAAATTACCATAAAACACTCATGTTGTCAAATTGTCTAATTTTTTTATTCCATTAGCAAATCGCTGAATTTAGTTGATTTACATAAGCCTAAACTCATCATGCCATCTATTCACATTTAATGCAAGTGGAGAGAATATGCCATCATCATGATGTTGAAACAAAATTAACACATTCACTCTTGGGGTACATTTTCTCTCCTTTTGCTAATTAATCTTAGTTTCACCATTTCAATTTCAATGGTATTTTTATTTTTTATTTATTTTTTGGCCACTTAATTAAGCTTAGTTTCACCATTTCAATTTCAATGGTATTTTTATTTATTATTTATTTTTAGCCACTTGACTTAGGAGAGTGCTTCATCTTTACATTTTAGAGATTATGGATAAAATTAATCTGAAAAACATTCCTATCCTCTTCTCTTCTGCATGGTCAACCAAATTCCCTCGTTGTTTCATTGTCCTCGTGCCTTACTTTTGTTGACTTGGGAAATTGCTTCATCCTTACATTTTAAAGATTTCATGGCTAAAATTAATCTGAGAAGCACTCGTATCCTCTTCTCTTCTACATGGCTCCTTGTTTCATCGTCCTCCTGCCTTATTTTTGGCCTTGTTTCATTGTCCTCCTGCCTTATTTTTGGCCTATACAGTTAGCTAACTCCCTCATAAGAGTTGAATAAGACTTGGAAGCCATGCCTCCTTGTTTCATTGTCCTCCTGCCTTATTTTTGGCCTATACAGTTAGCTAACTCCCTCATAAGAGTTGAATAAGACTCGGAAGCCATGCACTTAAATTGATAGAATAATTGTGTGGAGATCTAGTAAATTCTTCTTAAGTGCAACACTGTGTTTAACTATGTTTATTGATTTAGGTTCATTTTGTTTAACAATTTATTCTATTTTTACTAATTTGGCATTTTGTTGGGAGCTTGAAACCCACTGACAGAGATTTGCATCGTTGACAAAGAAGAAAGACATTTTAAGCTTTGTCAAGGTAAGGTTTACAATGGTAAGGAATGAAGAAACAAAAGAAGCAAAGGTACAACCGCAGTTGCATTTGATGGGATAAAATAATTTGATCTAGGTTAAGAGACATAGCTTGTTCATCCGTTCCAAGTTAAGGTTTAGTTCCTAATAGATGCGTATCAACAACCCTCCTTCACTAGGTTCCAAATTCTGGGGATCCCATGACTTGATACATATGGGGTACCCAACCAATCAGACATTAACAAGGTCAGTCAATGTCCTCAATGTCCTTTCATGGCTATCAATGTCCTTTCATGGCTATCTTAATAGGGATTTCTTTCTCCTCTCTTAGATAATGAAATTGAGAAGGAAGTAATATTCTTTATGTTATGGATAAAGAAATCCCTCATCTGTCACAAACATCGGCATTGATCGAAGAACAAAGAATTGAGATTTATCAAGGGAGGGAGGGCCAGTCAAAAATTGACTCCTGAGGCATCCAAAGGTTATCATCAAAGGTGGAATGGATAGCTAAACACGATATACTTGTAATACAGTAACAAAGTGGTAATAGGATAGGAGGTATAATCGTTAATGATTTGGAATAGAAATAATAAGCTAATCCATTTGTAGATATGAGCTATGTAGATGCCATGGTTTAGAACCACGACACATTGGATTAGATAGAAGCTGGGACTAGAATGGGTCAAACTCTCTACTTGATAGGATAAATTTCAGGGGTTTTCTTTATTGTCGGGGTTGATCCGTCGTCGAAGGTACTAGGGACAAAGAGAGAACCATTTATTTCCAAGGTTTTTTCCTCACTCATTGATAGACGCGCCCATTGGTTTTGTTCCTTCTAGAACCCAGTGGAGTCAAAGATAACAGTTAAAGTTCTAATTCCATTTTGAAAAACAACAAGTAAGATTCATTCTAATGAGTTCTTTTAGCTCTTCTACTAGAAAATGGGCTCATGATTTATTGCTATTGTTAAATGGAAAAATTGTTTCATGAGATCACAAGTTACGTGCAAGGTGGAAGATTGGAAATTACTGCAACATATAGCGGGGGTGAAGGGACAGGTACCTACATAGAAACCAAATTTGCTTTTCATTGTTGTCTTCAAGGATTTAGAATCCCTTATGCATTCTTCATGTTCCTTACTTGAAGGTGGCCATAGGTTAGATTGAGTAAGCTTCAATGCCCAACACGGGATACTTGCATTCTTGCAGTTTGTAGGTGGGCATAATCTTAACTAGTTTAAGGCAGTGTTGTGGCACTGATGCTCTTAACTAGTTGAAGGTGATGTAGTATAGGTGATGAGAAGGCATGGCAAACTATTAGAATGTTGGAAATATTAATTACTTGCTGATTTACATAGAATATCGGTCCACTCTATGTTAGTTTTTGTTTCTCATATATAAGTCAGTGGAATTAAATTGTTGAAACTAAGTTTCTAGGTAGATAGTTATTACAGTCTTTAATGTAGGTGGGTAGAATTTTGCTATAAGAAGATGTAGATTGTAATTATAGAGATATACCCATAAAGAGATAGAGAAGAAGTGCTGAGAATAACAAGGAAAAACTCTTTGAAAAGTTTGAATCCCCACCTTCTGTGTTTTGTGAAAGTGTTGAGAGCCTAAGCTCTCTAAAAGGTGAAACATCATGTTAAATTTCCAAGTTTGTATTTGTCCCTATAGTTCTTTTTTATGCCCCACAAGATGTATAAATCCATAGTTTACGGTTTAATCCAATTTTTATTTAGGGGCACATCTTCTCCACATTTACAAAAAATCCATAATAATTTCATCTTGTAAAAGATCTAGTTTTTATCGGCAGAAGTGTTCCACACAAGTCTTATTTAATATTTGGTTATAGAATATTGTGAGTAAATCACAATATAGTTGTGTCCCAGTTTATCTCAAATTGCCTATATGAAAAGTGTTTTTTCATATTCTAAATCTTTAAACTAAGAAATATCCTCTTGTAAAGTTAGATCCAAAGTTGGTCTCAACCTAATTTCCTGTAGCCTTAACTCTGTCCCATTAATAAGTTAGATCAAAAGTTGGTCTCAACCTAATTTCCTGTAGCCTTAACTCTGTCCCATTAATTCTGTGGCAAGTATGTTTGGTGGCAAGACTTTCTATTTAAGTAAAAAGGAAAACAAAATTTTATGCCTACACGGTAACTCAAGTATACCGTCAATGTGCAACAATGCTTCACAGGAAGGAAGTGCAAGAACATAACTACAATAACATAATAGCCGTAACTCAAGTCTACCGTCAATGTGCAACAATACTCCACAGGAAGGAAGTGCAAGAACATAACTGCAATAACATAATAGTAATTTAGTTGGTTGTTCGGTGAAGATCGAGCATTCTGAAAACACATGCACATAAAATCATGAATGAAAATAACATTGGTTAAAATCTAGGAATGATTGGAAAACCAATATGCAGTGAAAGCAACTAATATCACAGTCAAAGTTGAACGATGTTGACATCTATAATAATATATGTATGGAGAAATATTATATGGTTGCTATCAAATGTAGGGAGATTCTCGCAAAATGGAGGTTCTCGCCATCTAAAATATTGCAGGTAATTCCAGGTATGGACTTGAAACATGTTGAAACCAATTTGGGTTAAGAATTGGTGCATCAAACAAGGTTTTCCTTCCTCTCTGAAATATTTATAACATGATGTATTTAGCCATATGATGTATTTAATCAGTTTCTTAAATGCAAATCATCCAGCTGAATCTCATTAAATCTCAACATGATTGTAATTAACTACCCACACTTCCTCTTAATTACAGTCACCTACACATACATACCGCAACAAAATAGTTCTTAATGTTTGTTAGTCTATGTCTTAACTAGACATATAAAGAACTTACAAAACCTTTACAAAATACACCTTAATTACAACCCTCTGCTGAACTGCTTCAAGCCTTAAACATTTACAATATTTACATCATATTTGAAAAATTACAAAAGTAAAAATTTGATCACACAAAAATTCACATATATGTAACATGATCTTTCAATCTGCATAATTCTTTGAGTCTGCATAATTTTTTGAGAATCCAAAATCGATACACAACAATCTTTCAATTTTGTCTTGTTTAATTTTAGCTTCACTCTTACTTTGCTTATTTTCGTTGCATATCATGCATGGTCGACATCTTCAGTTTTGTCAATTGGATTTTCAATATTGTGCATGTAATCAACATCATGCAATTCTTCTCCTCTTGTAGTTTGGACAGTTGCACATGCAACTTGAACATTTTCCTTCTTCTCCACTATGTCATTTTCCTTTTCCTTAAGCCAGTGATCAACGCCATTCATTAAATCTTCAATCAACTTCATTTCTTTTCTAATTTTTATCATTTCCTCAAAAAAAAATCACTAATTTCACATCTTTCCTCAATAAATTATTGGATGTTTGCAATATCTGTTCAGTCATAGACAAACAAATTGTTAAAAAAAATAAGACTCTCTTATAGTCTTCTTCTCTTTCATCCACTTCTGGGATGCCAGTCTTTGAATCTGTCCTAATTTCTCCATTGGCAAGAATTTCAGAGGCAGGTAAGATACAAGCTATGGCTTTGAAATAATCAAAAGATACTTGGTCATGTAGGGTTTGAGCTCTGTTACATAGGAAGACAAAAAACGATGCTTTCTCACAAATACTAGCACACAAGTAGAAATGATTATGCAGTTGCGACAACCCAAGGATGGTTCTTAACCTCTGTTACACATGTAGAAACGAAATGGATAGTAGCACATGCGAAACAACATGGTTGTAGTTGCATTGGAGGAGGGACACTAGCACATAGGAAACAACATGCCTCTCATCGTTACAACCAATTCGGGTCTGGAATTGATGCATAAAATGAGGTTTTCCTTCCACTTGAAATCCTCATAACATGACACATTTAATCATTGTCTTAAATACAAATCACTGGGCTAATTTACATTAAATATCAACATAATTGTAATTAATTTCCAACCGTATCTGGGACCTTTAAAGGTTAGTGGATATATCCCATATTCCAATAAATGAATTATTAATTGAAATGCCACATATGATCATTATACTGTTGATGGTAGATACCTATACTTGGTTTCGTTATTTTAATATTAGGCAACAAATTGTTGGTTATTAAATGGAGACAAATTGTGGTACTTTGAGTTTTATGAAATATGATATAGGTGAATAAATATCACTCTTCTAGTTTTTTTTATAAAAATGTTGTTTTTGGTAAGTTGAATATGTTTGAATTTTGTGTATTTTGAAATAGTTTTTTTCTTACATAAATATATGTATACCTTGTATGCACTTTAATATTAAAACACTAATGTGTTAAAAACATAAAAGATATCTTAATTAATTTATGTTTTTTTTTATATTTGATTTTGTATTATATATAAAAATTTGAAAGAGTACAAATGTCACAAAGGCATACAACTATAAGGGTTTGAGTATAGTGTTTTTTACAGAAATGCATGTTAATAGCTAGAAACCAAACTAAAGATAGGAGTTGTAAGAAATCAAAATCAAATAGTTTTATCTCCAATTCTCATGGCAGTCGTGAGTGTTCTCTCTGTTCTATCTTGCTCCAACGCTTGAGTTTAACATTGTTGTAGCCTCCTGTGTTCGGTCTTGTTTCCAATTATTTGTAACTGTGGGTTTTTACTTTGCAAGAGATTGTTGGTTTCGTTTGCACCTGGCTTGCGCCCTGTCTATAACTCCACTTTGCTTTTTTCGTGGCCTGTCACTGCTGTGCGAAGCTGCTGTTAGTGTGCTCCTTCGTTGTCGTAGGGTTTGTAGATTCATGTGCACGCTTGCTGTTTGTGATAGTCCTGTTGCTAGACTGTTCGTTCTCCTTATAAAGGTAATATTTAGTTTTCATTTCATAATAGAAATCTTCATAGTAAAGACTGGTTTAGAGTTAGGTTTTTAATGAAAAAGAGTTATGAAAATAACGCAGTACTGTGCTATCATTGCAGGAACTCGAGACTCCACTTGCAAATCGTGAAGAAGACAATGTTGGCTTTCTTCGAATGCCGTGGCTCCAATTTGGTAAGCCCTGGGTTCGACGATTGGGTTTTTACCTTGCTTGCAACAGAGTTGTTCGGTGGTGAAACCCCGAGCTTGGAAGCTTGTCCAATTTCTCCTTTCACTATGCAGTTTCTTTTTAAATGTTGTTGGGTTCTATTTTGTTTTCAAACCCTCGCTTCGTCGATGGGTACCGTGAGTTGGGTGTTGTATTTAGTTTAGATTTCTAGCCTTGCAGCCTGTGAATGCAATACAATGGTTTTTAAAAAGACTTCTTTCGAGCTCGGACTCACTTGCAGTAATGCTATTTTTGTGACTCTGTGTACTTAGGGTTTTACCCTATTCTAATGTGAATAAAGAATTTACTGTTTATTATATTTTATATATATAATATGGTTATTTATTGTAGGACTCTAACTTAGTCATAGTGTATTTGTAATATTTACTTATTGCTTGGGAAATACGAGCTAGGGTTTTTCCTGAATGAAATCCTTGTTTAAATAAGTCTTTCAATTTATTTTTAATAGGTTATGTTACTTGTTAAATTTGTTCTAATTAGTGTTACAGGTGTGTTGTGAAAATTCCAAGTTGTAACATTACATTTGTCTTTTCAATTGTCCTTGATGGACTGTAAACCGTTTATATTAGTTTAATTGTTTATTAATAAAATAATCCAAGTAATTGGATTATAGCTTAAATGTTTGTCATTTGTAAAAATAATATTGGTTTAGGGTTTCGACCCTGTAGTTTACTTTTACAGGTATAACCTATTTGTAAAATTAAAAATAGTTCTTTTCATAAATATACATTTATTTATATGTTAGTTATTATCATATTCTTATTGTTTTTATTTAATAATTGACACATAGGGTTTACTCAAAGTTCTGTGAAAAGAGATACATAGACTATATAACTTAGTTTGTTCTTTATAATTTAAATATTTTAATAACACCCTGCTTGGTTTATAGTATTTGTCAGACTTAGTTTAGTTGATAATATTAGTAAATAAAACTAAGTATTTGTAGTTTATTTCTTTATTTAACTGAATGTAATAAAGTAGCTTGATTGCATTGCAAATAGTTACTAAATATATACAAAGGAATATATCTATAATGTAACCAAAGTTTAACCTCCAACATATTTTAACTTAAATAAAAAGAATAATCTACTATCTGTAAATACAACATTTTATCTACTAAGGTATTTTCTTAACCTACTAATCCTTGTACCTGTACTAGATTACTGTTGTTTCTTTTCCAGTATATTTACATTCATAAGCTTGTAAAAACAATAACATAGATAACCAGATTATTTTTATTTTTGATAATAACCTACATACTGAAATAAATTACTCTGCTATTATGAAATGCATAACCATATCTATTCTACTCAACCTCTTAACATTTTCTTCATCTATTGTAAATACTCTATCTGTGCTAGAGTATGGCCTAGTCCTTCAAGGTGTGGAAAAACACAGATTAGAATTATTTTCCATCTATTTCATATTCATTTCTTCAATAATCTAAAAGATTACTAACTCTAACATTTTACAACTAAATATTTAACATTCATTTAACAGTTAGATTCAGATTTAACTATCTAACATAGTAAAACAAAATAATGTAGAACCTGATTAGGATAGACAACAACAGTGTTAGGAGGCTGTTCGTCCCTACCAACTCCTGGAGAGCGCTCAAACAACGCTTCCTCAGGACCCCCGAGCCTGTTCCTGGTCTTCTTGGCTGAGAACTGGTGGAGCATGCAAACAATAGACTAGTCCAATGACTTAGTAAAACACTGTGTACTCAGCAGTAAGATCCTTTAGCTGAAAAGCTGCACTGGATCACTTAGCAGTTATCCCCTCAAACTCTTTCCACAATTCCCTTCCATTGAATTTATCTGAAGTACATTCACCTGAATGATCACTTCCCTAGAATGAGCAGCCTCAACTCTCTTCAATGGGCCTTTTTATAAAGATTGCCTAGGTCTTTTGGGTCAATTGTCATTAATTGAGCCACCTGCTCTGATTCCACTTTCTTGGGGAATCATGACCCCAAATATAGGGAGGTTGCCACCTACAACAGTTGGAAGTGGTTTGTGGATGTTGCCACATGTCTGTTTTCTCTCCACCCAGTCTCCTCCACCAATTTGACCGGTAAACACTCTTTTAACAGCTCTCCTAAGCTATTGTCTCCACCTTTATTTATTTATAATTAAAATATTTAGAATTACATTAAATATCCTTGACTCTGTTGAGTCATCAATTACAACTTAGCATAAAATTTAACATATTGTCTTTAAATAAAATCAAATAAGATAATATTATTTTTGCAAAATTGGGGCATGTGACATACACACCCCCTTAGAACATAACATCGTCCTTAATGTTATTTATTCTTCATCCTCAGAATTCCCCTAGAACATAATTGGATATGCATCTCGCATATTACTTTTTAATTCCCATGTGGCTTCCTCTGGACTAGGGTGCTTCCATTACACCTTCACCTATTCAATGGTGTGGATCCGAAGTGTGATCTCCCTCCGCCCAAGGATACAGTCCGGTTCCACCAAAAAATATCCTTCTGGTTCCACCTGTACATCATTCCAGTTAACAACATGAGTAGCATCATGAACATAATTTTTTGATACAGAAATGTGAAAAACATTATGTGCTCTTGAATTTAGTGGTAATGCTAATTGATAAGCTACTTGTCCAATCCTAGATAGTATTTCAAATGGACCATAGTAACGAGGTGCTAGTTTTGCACAACTCCCCAATCTTAGAGAGCTCTTTTTGGGCCTTACCTTGACGAACACATGTTAACCTACCTGAAACTCTTTTGGAGTTCTTTTAAGGTCTGCTTGACTTTTCTGTCGATCCTGCACAACTTTCAGATTACCTTGCACCTGTTTTACAATTTCTTCCATTTCCTTTAACAGTTCAGGACCTAATACTAATCTATCCACCGGATTACTCCAAGAGATAGGAGTATTACATTTCCTTCCATACAAAATTTCAAAAGGACTAAATCTGACTGATGCATGATAATTATTATTATAAGCAAATTTTATCATATGCAAATAATCCTCCCATTTACCTAGCTGGTCTTTCACATACATTCTTAATAAATCTTCTAATACTTGGTTTACTCTTTCAGTTTGTCCATCTGTTTGAGGATGGAACGAAGTATTAAAATTTAATGTAGTGTTTAATCCTTTAAATAGAGATTTCCAAAAGTTACCTGTAAATTTAGGATCTCTATCTGAGATTATGACTTTCGATATTCCATGCAGTCGAAAAATCTGTTTTAGAAAGATATCAGCTATGTTTGCAGCTTTATATGTAGTTTTAACAGGTATAAAGTGAGCTTCTTTACTTAATTTATCAAATACTACCATGATAGAATCATTTAGATTCTGATTTCTAAGCAGTCCAGTAACAAAATCAAGACTAATTATCTCCCATTTCCAGCTAGGAATGGGTAATGGCTGAAGTAATCCTGCGGGGTGTTGATGTTCAGTTTTCACCTGCTCACATTCAAAACACCTAGCGATATATTCTGCTAATTTAGTCTTCATATTTGACCAAAAATATTCTTTTCTTAACATAGTTATAGTCTTTTGGTAGCCTGGATGACCTGAGTATGGAGTTTTATGGATTTCATCCAAAATTAATAGCTTAACTTTAGGTACGTTAGCTACATACATTTTGTCTTTATACAGTAAAAATTCTTTTGCATTCAAACTATACCCTTTACTTAAGCTTTCTGTTGGATTTTCTTTAGTTTTAGCTTGTAAATTTTGGTAAATTTCATCTTGTTCTATTCCTGCTTTAAGCTGTTCATCCAAATCTGTCATATAAATGTTGATAACTGCTGCAAAATTCATCCTTGCATTTCTACTTAATGCATCAACAACTTTATTTTCTTTACCTTTAATGTGTTGAATTTCAAAATCATACTCACTTAGAAAAGCTAGACACCTTGCTTGTCTGGCATTTAGATTAGGTTGATCTAACAAATACTTTAATCCTTTGTTATCAGTCATTAAAATAAATTTTCTGCCAATTAGGTGATGTCGCCACATCTTTAGAGCATGTATAACAGCTGCTAATTCCAGATCATAAGTTGCATAATTCATTTCATGAATTTTTAATTTTCTAGACTCATAGGCAATAACATGCCCCTCTTGAGTCAGAACACTGCCTAAACCATCATTACAGGTGTCAGTGCACACTACAAATTCTTTATTTGGATCAGCTATTTTTAAAATAGGTGTGCTGGTTAATAAAGTTTTTAACTTTTTAAAGCTTTCCTCGCATTTCTGATTCCAATCAAACTTCTTTCCTTTCATCTGCAAAGAAGTTATCGGATTCGCGATCCTCGAAAAACCTTCAATGAACCTCCGGTAGTAACCGGTAATTTGCATGAAAGATTGAACATCAGTTACATCCTTAGGAACCGACCAATCTTCTATCGCCTTTGTCTTTTCAAGATCTACTCAAATCCCTTCCTTGGTCACCACATGACCTAAGTACTGAATCTTATCCTTGAATAAATCACATTTACTAAACTTTGCAAAGAGTTGATGATCCCGTAACTCTTGCAAAACAATTTTTAAATGTTCTTTATGTTCTTCTTCAATTTTTGAATAGATTAATATATCGTCGATGAACATGACTACAAACTTATCTAGATACTTATGCATAACGTTGTTCATTAAACAAATAAAAATAGCTGGGGCATAAGTAAGCCCGAATGGCATGACGACAAACTTGTAATGGCCATATCGATTTCTAAAAATTGTTTTAAAGATGTCTTCATCTTTAATCCTAACTTGATGATATCCAGACCTTAAATCTATTTTCGAAAACACCATGGCTCCACGTAGTTGATCAAGCAGATCATCTATGTGGGGCAACGAGTATCGATTTTTAATGGTCATCTTATTCAACTGATGGTAATATATGCAAAGTCGCATGGTTCCGTCATTTTTCTTAATGAAGATGATAGGTGCCCCCCAAGGAGACACACTAGGTCAAATATACTTTTTATCAATAAGTTATTTTAATTGAGACGTTAATTCATTAAGTTCAAGTATGTTCATTCGATAAGGGGCCTTTGTGCTAGGTACTGCACCAGGTACCAGCTCAATGGTAAAATCCAATTCCCTTTTCGGAGGTAGTCCTGGAATTTCTTCCGAAAATACATCAACATATTCTCTTAAGAATGGTATGTCTTCCAATTTTAATTTATCTGTCTTATTTAGATTCTCTTCATTAGTTATTGTTACTGCATAAGATTTACAACCCTTCCTAACAGCTCTCTTAAGCTACAGAGCATAAATATACCTTATAGTTGTTTTTCTAGGGATCCCCTTTACACTTATTGGTTTTCCATCATGGTTTACACATGTAAAGGTTTTATCATAACAATTTAAAATTACCCTATGTTGTTCTAACCAATCCATACCAATGAGTAAATCATAAGAACCAAGAGGTAATACATTAAGCTTCACAACAGTTTCAAAATGATCCGTAACTATTGCACATTCTTTTACAAAACAAGTTATCTTTCTTTTAGCACCAGTGGCTAACTGAACTAACCAAGAATTTTCAAATTTTTCAACAGGTAACTTACATTTTTCTACCATTTTAGGTGCAATATAACTGAGACTAGCTCCTGGATCAATTAAAATAGTTATAGGGGTTTGGTTTATCATACCTTCTACTTCCACCATGGAAGTTTGATATTCTGCTTTTCGATTCTCCAAGGCTGCATTGATTCTGGGCATAGTCCTCACTAATTCTCCAACATTCATCTCCTCCTGTATGGTATGAATATTACTGACAGTTTTTTTTCGATTAGGCAGACTGAAGCATAGTATGGGCCATTACACTCCCAACACTTTATAGGTTATTTGCGTTCAAATTTCTTGGTGTAATTACCATGGTTATTAACAAATTCTTTACCCTTGGAATTATTCTGATTGCTTGGTGAATTATTCTTATTTCCTTGGAAATTCTTGTTAAGAAAATTTCTGGCCTTATAGTTCTTAGAATTTCTGTTGGGCACAAAATCTTTCTTCTTTTGATCATACTAGTTATTATTCTTCTTGGCCTTCCAGTTGGCCATGCTTTCCTTCTTCCGATGTTGTTCATAACAGAAGTTGGCTTTCCTCATGGCTTCTTCCAAAGTATTTGGATTACCATACTCAATCTTATCCTTAATATGATAAGGTAAACAGCTGAGGAATCGTTGTACCTTTGGTTTCTCATCTACAAGGTATGGTACATACCTAAGCAGACTTAAAAACTTGTTGTTTAGATATTCATTGTCATTGATCCTAATTTAAGTTCATAATTTTTTTTCTCTCTCTTCATAGTATTGCTCAGACAGAAATTTATTTTTAAAGTACCTCTTGAAGGTACTCCAATTTACATTCTTCTCTTTTATTCCCTTAACTCTCTTCAAGTCCTGCCACCAAATGTCAGTCTTTCCTGAGAGATTGTAGATAGTCATTCTAGCCTTTAATTGGTTAGAATAGTTATATATCTGTAAGTACTTCTTCATCCCAAATAACCAGGATTCCGCTTCCTCCCCCTTCTCAGTCTCTCCATTGAATGTTGGTGGTTTTATCTTTTTGAATTCCCCAGAAATTTCCTCATAAGGTTTGTATTTTCTCTTTTTAATATAATGATTGTCATCACTACTATCACTAGTACAATGCAAATTACGTTGTTCACCAAACACCTCTGAAGATGAACTGCTTTCATTTTTAGTATGTTTCATATTTTTAAATTTATGTTGATGACTTGTATCTTCTGATTCAGTTCTTCTACCCCTACCCTCAGTTTGAAACCTTTCTGTTATGATTTGATTCAGCTCCTCCTGAGCCCTCAGAATCCTTTCATTCTCTCGTTTTACAGATTCCATTTCAGATTTTAGGTCTTTTACTCTTTGTAACAATTCAGAGGAATTGGTGGTTAGATCTTATTGTATAGGGTCTCTTGGTAAGTTTTCTGGATCAGTAAATGGAGATTCCTCTTTTGCATATTCCTCCAGCCTTTCCATACCTGTTTGTTAAACTTTAGAAACAATTTCTCTGTTGAAATACATTTAAAAGAAAATACATCAGCATAATAATTCAAATCAGTGTTTCATAAAAGCTAGTTGGGCTTCATCAAGGCCTAGTGTTTGAACCTTGTGCTCTGATACCACATGTCAAAACCCCAAATTTTCACAAAAATTTAAAATTTTGAGATAACATAAAATGTTGAATCTGTGGTTTACTAACAGCTAATGGTTAGCGGAAAATGAAACAGTCCAATGAATTAGTATTACACATTTTTAAATTACGTTAACTAAGCAGTTTCCTTTTCGTAACATAAGGAATATTTATTTGCATACAGTTTCCTTTCAGTTTACTAATGAGTCTTCTTTATGGCAAGTAGGTGGAATCTAACTTTGAATCTTGGGCTTACTTAGCATTTATGCTAACGCAGAATGATTACTGGTTCTTACAGGTTTACAGGTATGATCGAACAAGTAGACGTTTTATATTCATAAAGTATGAAGAAGTGTTTCTATTTGCAATTAATATGCTTAGTAAAATAAGCTGATAAATTCCAAGCAACTTCATTGAGGTAAAGTAGTTTATTTTCTCCAGTTTTTCTTGTAAGCAAATTTCTTATAAACAAGTTCCTTTCTTTATCAAACTTAGTGACACTAAAGATACTTACTGTGGACTTTAAGTTTGTAATCTCTGTTGTATATTCATTTTTATTTTAACATGCTTAACTTGCATTGTTACACTTATACGTACTATTTGTTTTTATACATGGAAGAGCTTCGATCAATACTGATAATAAGATTCTCATTAGAATATAAAATTCGATTTCCTTCTTAACTTACTAGTATAGTAAGTATCAACCTATTACTTATATGTACAAATTAGTTGCTCATTAAGAGGTTATTAGCTTCCTCGTCAATGTCGTACTGCATGTACTATTGTATCATATACATTATCGTATTATTTACTTGAGTACCAAGCTGATCGATATTTACCGTTATGTAGGGAAAATCATTGCCTATAAAAACTTCTTGAAATTATAAGCTTGATTAGTGTAAAATCAACTGCATCGTTTCACATGAAAAACTATTTTCCTTTACTTCTTAAATCTAAGTCAATCAATATTGTTCCAAAGATTAAGAACTTGAGTAAGGTTATATCAGTGTAATTCTTATTATTACCATAACGTCTTTCTTACATTAAGTTAATGTCCATAATGGCTATTAAGATATATCCTTCTACTATGAACAAATTTCTACCCTATGCTAACTACAAGTTATCTTGTATAATCACATAATTATCTTACCAAATAATTATTCATTGTAAATTACTAGCAATTGAGAAGTTGAAAAGCAACTAGTGTCTATGAAAGTTTAAACCAAAATTGAACTTTGTAAAAGAAATTCATGAATATATCTTTTTACTACGCTACCCAACTTTATAATTCATTATCATTCGAATTGTTGGTTTTTAAAAGGGTTATAAACATGCATATTCAACAATGCATATAAGCATATAAATCTACTTATAGTTGAAAGGTTATAAGGATGCTTGTTTTTAGGGTTAACCAATGATTAAGTGATTATCACTTTTCATTAGTTCAACGTTAATAAAATGTTGTTTTACCCAACCCCCAAAGTCGGGCTAACAAACATTATGATAAACTTACATATGATTTACGATGTGATAATTTAAGGCATACATTATAGTTAAAGCATCGTTTTGATAGAAATCATTGTTTAAATAATTGGAATTATTGGAACGCGGGTGAACTATAGAATCGACCCACGCATGGTTGGAATGTTTGAGGGCACGTGGTCACCTCCTGGCCAAGTATTGGTGGTATATAACTCTTGTAACCCTAAATGCTTTGTCATTGTCCCTCCGATGTTCACACTGGCCTTCATGCTATTTTGCAAGGTCTCATTGCGGCCGTGAGTATTCTCCCTGTTCTATCTTGCTCCAACGCTTGAGTTTAACGTTGCTGCAGCCTCCGGTGTTCGGTCTTGTTGCCATTTCTTTGTAATTGTGGGTTTTTAATCTGCAAGAGTTTGTTGGTTTCGTTTTCACTTGGCTTGCGACCTGTCTGTAAATCCACTTTTCTTTTCTTGTGGCATGTCACTGCTGTGCGAAGTTGTGGCTTCGCTACTATTTGTGTTCTCCTTCGTTGTCGTAGGGTTTGGAGATTCGTGTGCACGCTTGCTGTTTCTGACAGTCCCATTGCTAGACTGTTCATTCTCCTTATCAAGGTAATATTTAGTTTTCATTTCATAGTAGAAATATTCACAGCAAGGATTGGTTTAGAGTTAGGTTTTTAATGGAAAAGAGTTATGAAAATAACGCACTACTGTGCTCTCATTGCAAGAACTCGAGACTCCACTTGCAAATCGTGAAGAGGACAATGCTGGCTATCTTCAAATGCCATGGCTCCAATTTGGTAAGCCCTAGGTTCGACGATTGGGTTTTTACCTTGCTTGCAACAGAGTTGTTTGGTGGTGAAACCTCGAGCTTGGAAGCTTGTCCAGTTTCACCTTTAGCTATGCAGTTTCTTTTTAAATGTTATTGGGTTCTATTCTGTTTTCAAACCCTCGCTTCGTCGATGGGTAGTCCCAGCCGTGAGTTGGGTGTTGTATTTGGTTTATATTTCTAGCCTTGAGCCCTGTCAATGCAATACGATGGTTTTTAAAAAGACTTCTTTCGAGCTCGGACTCACTTGTAGTAATGCTATTTTTGTGACTCTGTGTACTTAGGGTTTTACCCTATTCGACCGTGAATAAAGAATTGACTGTTTATTATATTTTGTATATATAATATGGTTATTTATTTTAGAACTGTAACTCAGTCGTAGTGTATTTGTAATATTTACTTATTGCTCGGGAAATACGAGCTAGGGTTTTTCCTGAATGAAACCCTTGTTTAAATAAATCTTTGAATTTATTTTTAATAGGTTCTGTTACTTGTTAAATTGGTTTTAATTAGTGTTACAGGTGTGTTGTGAAAATTCCAAGTTGTAACTTTACATCTGTCTTTTCAATTGTCCTTGATGGACTGTAAACCGTTTATATTAGTTTAATTGTTTATTAATAAAATAATCCAAGTAATTGGATTATAGCTTAAATGTTTGTCATTTGTAAAAATAATATTGGTTTAGGGTTTCAACCCTATAGTTTACTTTTACAGGTATAACCTGTTTGTAAAATTAAAAATAGTTCTTTTCATAAATAGACATTTATTTATATGTTAGTTATTATCATATTCTTATTGTTTTTATTTAATAATTGATAGATAGGGTTTACTCAGAGTTCTGTGAAAAGATATACATAGACTCTATAACTTAGTTTGTTCTTTATAATTTAAATATTTTAATAACACTCTACTTGGTTTATAGTATTTGTTAGACTTAGTTTAGTTGATATTATTAGTAAATAAAACCAAGTATTTGTAGTTTATTTCTTTATTTAACTGAATGTAATAAAGTAGCTTGACTATGATATTTCTACTGCATTGCAAATAGTTACTAAATATATAAAAAGGAATATATCTATAATGTAACCACAATTTAACCTCCAACATATTTTAACTTAAATAAAAAGAATAATCTATTGCCTGTAAATACAACATTTTATCTACAAAGGTATTTTCTTAACATATTAATCCTTCTACCTGTACTAGATTACTGCTATTTCTTTTCGAGTATATTTACATTCATAAGCTTGTAAAAACAATAACATAGATAACCAGATTATTGTTCTTTTTGATAATAACCTACGTACTGAAATAAATTACTCTGCTATTATGAAATGCAAAACCATAGCTATTCTACTCAATCTCGTAACATTTTCTTCATCTACTGGAAATACTCTATCTGTGCTAGAGTATGACCTGGTCCTTCCAGGTGTGGAAAAACACAAATTATAATTATTTTCCATCTATTTCAGATTCATTTCTTCAATAATGTAAAAGATTACTAACTCTAACATTTTACAACTAAATATTTAACATTCATTTAACAGTCAGATTCAGATTTGACTATCTAACATAGTAAAACAAAATAATGTAGAACCTTCTTAGGATAGACAACAACAGCGTTAGGAGGCCGTTCCTCCCTACCAACTCCTAGAGAGAGCTCAAACAACGCTTCCTCAGGACCCCCGAGCTTGTTCCTGGTCTTCTTGGCTGAGAACTGGTGGAGCATGCAAACAATAGACTGGTCCAATGACTCAGTAAAACACTCTGCACTCAGTAGTAAGATCCTTTAGCTGAAAAGATGCACTGGATCACTTAGCAATTATCCCCTCAAACTCTTTCCACAATTCCCTTCCATTGAATTTCTCTGAAGTACATTCACCTGAATGATCACTTCCCTAGAATGAGCAGCCTTATCTCTCTTCAATGGGCCTTTTTATAAAGATTGCCTAGGTCTTTTGGGTCAATTGTCATTAATTGAGCCACCTGCTCTGATTCCACTTTCTTGGGGAATCATGACCCCAAATATAGGGAGGTTGCCACCTACAATAGTTGGAAGTGGTTTGAGGATGATGCCACATGTCTGTTTGCTCTCCACCTAGTCTCCTCCACCAATTTGACCAGTAAACACTCTTTTAATAGCTCTCCTAAGCTATTGTCTCCACCTTTATTTATTTACAGTTAAAATATTCAGAATTACATTAAATATCCTTGACTCTGTTGAGTCATCAATTACAACTTAGCATAAAATTTGACATATTGTCCTTAAATACACTACAACAAAATCTGGATTTAGCGTCTCTTTTTGCATCCTTTTTTCCGTCTAGACCATCTTTCAATGTATTTTTCTTCATTTTTTGGACAAAATGGCACAATTTCACGGGTTGGTGCTATTTTAGGCATTTTTTGCGTCCTTTTTCTAAATCTGGCACAAATTATGGTGTAATTTGTGCCAGGTTTTGCACCTGGTTATGCGCTAGGTTTTGCATCAGGTTTTACGACAGGTTTTCAACCTAGTTTTGCACCTAATTTTGCACCTAGTTTGTACATCTACTCTTGTTGCGTTCCCTTTTACGCCCATATTTGCCTCAACTTTTACGCCTTTGTTTTCATCCACTTTTGCATCCTTTTTTACATCCACTTTTGCATCCACTTCTGCTTCTTTTTTTGCATCCCTTCATGCGCCAAATTTTGCATCAAATTTTACATCCTGTTTTGAGTCTAGTTTTGCATCTCATTTTGTTTTAGCCATTTTTGCATCCACTTTTGCATCCATTTTTTCGTCCACTTTTGCACCCACATTTTCATCCCTTTTTGCATCCCATTTTGCATCCATGTTTATGTCTTTTTTTGCATCTACTATTGCATCCACTTTTTCATCCACTTTTGTCACGTCCCAATTCACACCCATTTTTGTGCTTACTTTTACACCCACTTTTGCTTCAACTTTTGCATCCAATTTTACATCGGTTATTGCATCCCTTTATGCATCCATTTTTGCATCCACTTTTGCATCGGGTTTTGCGTTGGGTGTTACGACTACTTTTGCATCTACTTTTGTTGCATCCACTTTTGCATCCAATTTTGTATCCAATTTTACATCCATGGTTGTATCCACTTTTGCGCCAATTTTTTCATCATGTTTTGCTTCCATGATTGCATCATTTTTTGCATCCACTTTTGCATCACCTTTTGCATCCATTTTTGGTGCACCCCATTATGCGTCCACTTTTGCGCTTACTTTTGTTGCATCATTTTTTGCATCCATGTTTTTATCCACTTTTGCATCCAGTTTTACACCCAGATGTTGAAGATCAAAATGAGGATAATGATTATGATATTGAGGATGGTTATGATGATGATGATAATATTGTTGATAATGAGGAGAATGATGACAATGATGATGATGATGATTATGATGATGATGATGATGATGAGGATAATGGCAATGGCGACATTGCCGATGATTATGATGGCAATGAAATGAATGATGATGATGGTGATGATGACAATGACAATGATGATGAATACAATGAGAATGATGATGTTGATCATCTTAAAAAATAATTTGTTATTTGTCATGCATAAATTGTGTGTGTCCTCCATGACCCTTTTCCACTAATCACATATTTTGGGTAGATGTTATTTCTTATGCCAAAGGTAATGATGAATAACTGATGGAAATGTCAATAATCATGATGATGATGATGTCAAGGACAATGGCGATAATGATGACATGGATGATGATTATGCCGATGATGATGACTATTGTGATAATCATGATGACAATGACAAAGATGACGATGATGATCATGATAATTATCATTTCCATCATCGTCATCATCAAAAACATCATCACTGTCATTGTCATTTAGTTCATCATCGTCATCATTTAAAGCATATGGGATATGTTTACCATTTAAAGTATTCATAACAAGTGATATTATTCTAAAACACCCCACCGAAGTACAAAATTCAAACCGCAAGGTAAACATAATATTGAAATTGTTCCAGTTTTCTTTCTCCCAACAAAACATGCTTCATTTTAGGGAATTATGTTAAAATCCATACATTCATAGTCCATCCATACTATACTTGTAATAAATGTAAATATAATACTTAATCAAATTTATAAAATAGGTAAATATTTTATAAACACCCTTATGATATATAAACTTCTTTCACCTTAATAATGGTAAAATATGTAAATATAATAATAACATAT
>LPNX010694470.1:7004-23553 GCA_001517045.1 Pseudotsuga menziesii
TTTTATACTTGCAAGACAATGTTAAGTATGCATGTATTATAGTCTAAACTTATCACTTATAAATAATTAGCTTGGGTGATTATAATTTATGGAGTTGAATAGAATAGTACAAGTTTATAAACATGACTTTTACAAAATTCAACTTTGGTTTAAACTTTCCTAGACTCTAGTTGCTTCTCGAACTGTCAATACTAGTAAAATACCATAATTGTTTATATTGGACAAGATAGTTTGTGATGGTTCAAGATAACCTGAACTCGCATAGGGTAGAATCTTGATCATAGTAATTAGATCTACCATAATAGCTACTATAGACATTAACTTAATGTAAGAGAGGCATTATGGTAATAATAAAATTACATTGGAATAACCATGCTCAAGTCTATAATCATTGGAACGACACTGATTGACATAGAATTAGGGAGTAAGGGCATATAGTATTCCATCTGAAAACGATGTAGTTATTTTTACAATAACCAAGCTTATAATATCAAGGAGTTTTACAGGTAGTAAGTTTCCCAAAAGAATGTAAATAACGATCAGTTAGGTAGTTTAGTAAATAATACGATAATGTATGTGGTTAAATTAGTACATGCAGTACGGCGTTAATGTAAGTAATAAATTTGAGAACTTGTTAGTGAACAATTGGCTTTTACATACCAGTAACAGGTTGATAACTTCCATAACTAGTAAGTTAAAAATAACATCGAAACTTATATTCTATTGAGAATCTTTACTATCAGTATCGATAGAAGCTCTTCCATGAATAAAAACAAATAGTACAAATAAGTATAACATTTGCAAGTTAAGAATGTTAAAATAGAAATGAATATACGACAAATATTACAAGCTTAGAGTTCTTAGTAAGCATCGTTGGTGTCACTAAGCTTGATAAAGAAAGACTTGTCATTCTGAACTCTGCTTACAAGAAAAAATAGAAAAGATAAACTACTTTACCTCGTTGAATTTGCTTGAAAAATTATCAGCTTATTTTACTAGCATATTATTTTGCAAACATAAACACTTCTTGATACTTTATGAATTGAAAACGTCTACTTGATTGATCATACCTATGAACCTGTAAGAACCAGCAATCTATCTGCATTAGCATAAATGATAAGTAAGCCCAGGATTCAAAGTTAGATTCCACCTACTTGCCATAAAGTAGACTCATTAGTAAACTGAAAGAAAACAGTATGCAAGTAAATCATATTTCATGTTACAAAAAAGAAGTTGCTTTAGTTTACGTAATTTGAAAATGTATAATACTAATCGTTGGACTGTTTCATTTTCCACTAACCATTAGCTGTTTGTAAAATGCATATTCAGCATTTTATGTTATCTTAAAATTTTAAATTTTTGTGAAAATTTGGGGTACTGACACAGGTGATCTTCACTGAGCTTAGGGATTGAGACCCATACATGCTGAGGTGGGTTGAGATCATGGATCATATAGGTGGCGGTAGGGCCAAGGTGAAATTCGAGGCCGCTTTCTTCCATTGGTTGCGAGACTAGATCCTCATGATAGAGGATTATTCCTACGCAAGGAATGATTTTAGAGGTGACCATGATATACCACTACCACCTGGTGCTCAGTGGGGGGATATTGGTAAGAAGCAAAACCCTAAAATGTTGATAATTTTTTTTTTATATTTTTTATATTTTTTGTTTTTTATGGGTAGTAACAAGACCTAAAACTTTTAAAGGAAGATGTTGGTGGTGCATGGCCTGGAGGATCTTCTCTGATGGATAGACGAGCTGGAGCTCAAATGGTTCACAGAGGTGATGACCACCTTACTGAGTTGGAGGAGAGCTTAGAGTGACTGACACTTGACATTTCTGATGCAGATATAGATGACCTTCCCATGAGGTTTTAGAGACACACTGTAGGAGTGCTAGGTCGCTTCAGCCTATTTCTTCGCAGGGTAGCACGGGCCATCATGTGCTATCATGAGCATCATTAGATGGTGTAATACATGTGATACTGCTGAAATATGACTAGCTTCAGGTTTTTTTGTATGATTTTGTATTTCTTGAAAGCCGCAGTGCTTCAGATGAGGTCTCGTGACCACATTTTTTGTAAAAAAACACTTTATATATATATATATATATATATATATATATATATATACAGACTTATTACTAGTGTTTATATGTCTCAAATGGAAATCATATTTACATGAGTTTTATGTTTCATTTACAATTTATTTTACAATGAACCATGTTTTTTTACAATTTATGAATGAGCAATATATGAGTCTAGGATGTAGTTTTCCAACGAATCAACAACTGTATTATCTGACCTAGGGATATGGCTGTAAGTGATACACTCAAATGAACTTTCTAACAAACACACTCTCTGAAATAAATGAAGAAGTACATGGTTTCTAATGGTATAGACATGTTTTAGATGACAAGCCACTAGTTGTGAATCCATAAACACTACCAAGTCATGAATGTCTTGAGATGCAGCCTCAATCAGTAGACCTTTTACTGCCTAATACTCAACGATGTTGTTGGTAGCAGGACTAATACAAAGCGCTCCTGAACTAATCAAGTCATGATCTGGGGAATAGAGAACCCAAGCGGCTGAAGCAAGGTTCAGGGTATGACGGCAAGCACCATCAGGGAAACTGTAAAAAGCCACCCGATTTGCATAACCGAAACATGGTATAAACAATTTGGACACTAAACGCAACACCATACCGAATCAAGACACAACACACTGAAAGCCAATAATATACATATATACAAGGTACCATACAAAAAGATTTAATCATAGTAACTATTTAGGTACAACCCATTGTGAGGTTGCCCGAAGGGTATCCCATCATAATCCACGAGCTCGTAAGCTCCTTTCTCTAAAACCTTGCTGATGAGAAAAAAACCATACCACATTGACTCGAACTTCCCTTTACCTAGTTTATCATGTTTCTGATCATAGGTCAGAACTAGGTCACCTTCATTAAAAAATCGAGGCTAAACAGAATTATCATACTGTTCCTTGACGTGTTTCTTATGTGCCTCATTAGCTAAGGAAACATCTGTTCTAATTTCGTCAAGATTAGTTAGGTATAGAAATCTCTCTTCCTCTGTGGAAGTGTCTGGTAGAAGTTCTACTACAAGTTTCAGTGATGGAATTTGGCATTGGATAGGAAGGATAACTTCTAGTCTGTAAACTAACTAGAACGGTGTGAAACCAGTCGCTGTTTTTACCAAAGTCTTGTAAGCCCAAAGAGAAGAAAATAGAGTTAGGTGCCCGTTGGATTTATGATCTCCAACCATCCTCCACATCATAGTTTTCAAAACTTTATTAATGGCCTCAACTTGACCATTTGCCTACGGATAGTAAGGAGTTGAGTTTTCATGGAAAAAACCTAGCTTGGTACTCAACTCGGTCATAATCTAATTCTGGAAATGTGATCTGTGGTCAGTGACAATAGACTGTGGGAATATAAAACTAGATATCACATGATTAAATAATAAGAGGGTGGAATTCTTACCATCCTCTGCATATGTAGGCATAGCCTCAGTCCATTTTGTGAAATAATCAACGGCTACGATGATGTAACCATGCCCCCTAGCTGAGGTAGGATTACAATGCATAAAGTCAATTTCCCATTTGGAAAAAGGGCCAAATACAATGACGAGGTGTAAAGGAGCAGGGTGGGTGTGCTTTTTCGGATAGAAATGTTGGCAGGGTGGGAATTTCTTGACAGCCTCATAACAGTCTTTAAAGATTGAAGGTCAGAATAGCTAGTGCAAAGAATTTTCTAGGCCGTATCCATCCCAGAAAGATGACCTCCACATGCTCTAGAGTGGAAATCATTAAGGACCTGCTCAACCTATTCGTGTGTAAGGAATCGTTGAATAATGGAAGCAATATCATGTCTATACAATGTATCATTTAAGATAAGGTAGTACTTCGTGTGGTGGCAGATATGATGATGATCGCCATGGGTTATATTGGGCTGAAATATTTGAGTTTGGAGATAAATGATTAAATATCCATACCATGGGTCTTTTGTGCTTATCAAGAACAAGAATTCATCTAGAAATGAATCACTGGGCTCAGTATCCATCAAAGCACAGGGAAGGTCACACATCAATTCTACAAAAACCAAGGATTTATTTGAAGTGGCCTTGGAAAACTCAAGGTCAAATTCCTATAGGATGACAATCCAAAGGGAATATTTTCCCCTTAGCATCTGATGAGTGAGGATGTAGTACATAGGGTTCTGATCTGCAAGTACTGTTGTAGTGCGAAGAAATATGTAATGACAAAAATTTTGAACAACAATGACCATAGTCAATGCTAACCTCTACACACGTGAGTATCAAGTTTCAGAATCAATCAGATTCTTACTAGCATAATATATCACGTGTTCCTGACCATTGGGATCTTCCTACGCTAAAAATATTCCAATGGTAGTAGTGGAGGAAACACCATATAAAAGAAAGTCCTTTGAATAATCCGGGGGGTGTATCAAGGGTGAATGAGTCAGAGCTTGCTTGAGATTATCAAAGGCTCACTAGGCCTGGTCATCCCAGAAGAATGGACTTTTCTTCTTCAGGAGACACATATAACCATGCATTTTCTTAGGGAAATTGCAAACGTAACAACGAAGAAAGTTTTCCTTCCCTTGCAAAATTTGTAGCTCAACAATATTTGTTGGGACAGGTAGGGCCAATATAGGAGCAATTTTTAGTGGATCAATCCGGATGCCATCCTTAGAAACCACAAAGCCAAGGAGACATCCTATCTCAACGCAAAAAACACATTTGTGTGAATTAGTGCCAGAAATTGTTCTCAGACTACTAAAGAACAAGCCAACACAATCTCATAAAATAACACTAAGTAAAGTAGGTTTTTAGGGTTTTGGTTTTACAATTTGTTAACAAGAGGGTAAAATATCATCAGGCTAAGACAAACACTAAATCATGTAACAATGAAGGAATGAGATGCATTATATATGAAATATAAACCAGAAACAACATAAGCACAATACTGAGTTTCACCCACAACTCACAAGCATTCCATGAATAATAACCTCAAACAAGAAATGAATTTGTCAACTTAGTGACTACACCAATCAGAAATGAAACCAACAAATAGAATAATATGGGATTATAGTTTGCACATATATCATAATCAGTCATCAGAAATACATAAGAGTTTCTGAACTTAGCTCCGTACACAGTAGCTTGGAAGCCTCCCCTTGTACCAAAATCTGAACCATTTCTCATTCTAATTACTTTCTTTTATCTTGGTTACATCCAAAAAACAGTTACTTAACTAATTAACTACCTTCGAGGTCAGACTATCGAAACAACTAGTAAAGTAAAGGTTTTCCAAAACAAACTTTTATCTTTTAACAAAAGTTAACTAAAAGACACCTGTCATCAATAAACCTTTAAAGATCTTTGGCAGCTTCAGCCAAAAGTGCTATCCCCTCTAAAGCTTGAGTTTTTCTTCTGCTTCTATGCTGCTCAGCTTCTAGGTCTTCAACTCTCCTTGATAGCTCTTGATTTTGTTGAGTTAAATCTTGGATCTTCTGCTCCAACTCTTCACACCTTTTTGTGTCTACATTTTCCTCTTTAATGCTTCCTTTGAAACCACAATTAACTCCTGATAATGGCTGTTAACATCCTCAAGATCTTCTCTTAACCTTCTATTTGACATTACCAATCCTTCATTTGTTTCATTCAGAAAATCTATTTGGTACTTGTACTATTTAATACTTTTATGAATATTTTCCTTCTCTGAATCTATGACTTTCCCTTCTTGAAATGAAGAAGCTCCTTCTGGGAACCAAGGGACATTTAACTTCTTGAAAATTTCCTCATCATCCTCTTTTTGTTGCTCTATCACTGTTACCGGAATATATGGAGACTCAACACCTTCAAAATTTCACTGGATTGATGGCTCTGCAATTTTCCCTTTCCCTGTACATGATTCTAACATCACTGAATGATATTTCATAGTGTGAAACTGTTGAGGGCTAAGACTTTCTTTCTTTTTAATATTTTCTTCCTGTTATGAAATTTTATTTTTTAATGAGGATGAATTAACAATCAATGAATCATGTTTCTTACTCACGACTTTTTTAACATTCAAGATTTTATCCTCTTTGACATCCTATTAAGAAGAGGAATCTTCTAATATTGTAATTTTCCCTTGAGATAGCTTGGGATTTAAAAGTTTTTTCATGTTTAATCTCAACTTGTTCTTAGGTCTAGTTTTAGGCCTCCAACTATTCCTACTTCTCCCAGCATACTCAGAGATTTACCTTGATGTTTTATAGTTTCCAGCTGAACAACTTCTCTTTTAACTCCTTTCATAACCAACTTTTCTTCAAACCCTTCTTTCAAGCTTGGTGTATTATCAACCCTCAATTTATCAAGCACTAGGATCTCCTTTATTTCTTCATGTAAATCTGTAGGAATCTAATCTTGTTCTAAAACACATTTACCTTCTTCTTGGTTTGTGTCTTCATCAAAATAATTTGTTGTGTCATCTTCAATGATTTTTGCTACATGTTCTAAAATCTACACTTGAGATTCAAACTGATTATCTTCATCAATCTTCTTTTGCTGTACACTTATAGGGTCTTCAAGTTTCTGTGTTGAAGATTCCACCTGACTAATCTCTTTTAATGTTTCAATTATGACCTCTTTCTTCAATCTTTTAACAAGGATGTGTGATTTATTCATTTGTCTTCTTTTTAACTGGTCTTCCTTTTCGCTTTGAAACCCTGACCAGAACAAAAAATAATCCCAAGTCTTACCTTTTTTCTAGAGCACAGTATTGATAATCAATTTTATCAATCCATGGTGGAAAATGGATTGTTTAGTGTGATACTGATGTTCTCTTACCCTACTTGACATCTGCTGTAATCTTTTTAGGAAGAAAAATGGAAGATTCATCTTTGATTCTTGACTTAAGTGCTGTAGAAACCTAATGTGATATTTAAAAACAAAGGCATATCTTCCCTCACAGGTTATATAACTCTGCAAAATCTTAATTGGCTCCCTCCATTCAGGCTTGAACGTCTGTGTATGAACCCCCTTACCCCAATCTGCTACAACATTAGGCAACAATAAATTGTTTGAATTAAAAGCAAACGACACTTTCTTGAACCAAAACTCACCCTCATTAGCAATGCATGTAGCTTTTGCTATCAACTCTCTAGTTAATTCAATTTTTAGGGTATTAAACAAGACTATGTCTTTCTCTAATCCTTGAGTGAATTCATATGAAACATCTGAATGATAACCATCAATTTTTTCAAAATATTGAAACCAGCTTGCTTCTTGAAACAATTTTGCACACTCAGGAAAGGTTTTAGCCCATGTCATGTCTGAAGGATCAGCCCTGCTTGTCTTGCTGCTTCTCTTCATTTTATGTACTGAACTCTAACTGTTTTTCCTTCAGAGAATAGTTAAAACTATTTCGAAAGTATGTTATTTCAATTAGTAGACAAGAGGTTGCAAAAATTTAGAACCCTAGATATGAATTTTTCTTAAACAGTTGATAAGTATTTCGAAACAAATCCATTGACAGAATGAACTAATAATTGAGCAAAATCGGGTTCCTAAGCTTGCAACTTCTTAATCAACACCCATAACTAATCTTCTGTCAATGCAAGCCCAAATTTGTGGACAATGTCAGCAATCAGTTGCATACCTGTCATAATAATGGTTTCAGCTGCTAAAAATATGCTATCTTGTCTTCCCAAGTGTCCAGTAAACTTCCATAGCTCTGTCTTTGACTACCACAACTACACCAGTCACTTAATCTACAAACCCTTGTTAGATTTTTATCATTCAAGGTAGCATTATATTAGGATCTTTAACTGAGAGAATAACAAGCACAACAATCAAATAAAAGAGACAATGAACACAATGTTTTTCCTTGGCTAAACCATAAATGGAGAAAACCCTGCAACTTCCTCAGAGATAGAATCAACACCAAAAGTAAAACCCCAAAATAGTAAGATGATCTCCTGATAGTAGTAGTCTCTTTATTTCTAGCCCCAACAGCTTCTTCTCCCTCAGCTATGCACTACAACTAAGTGTAAGTGAGTGTATGATAAATAGAGAGGCTCACTCTCTATTTATACTAATTCCTGACTTGACAATAACTCACCAGGGCTGACTTCTCTAGGAGATTTTAATAACCCTAGGACCCCACAACTATGGGGACTTTAACCCTTGATCAATAGGAGGGTTACCCACAATGAATTGACATGAATTGTTCACATTATAGAAACTCCCGATCGGAACATTTGGGCATGACATGACTCAATTACATTACAAACACTTCCCGGAATAAACATCTGGGTACAACACATAAGATATACAAGTGAATACATTACGAAGTTACAATTACATCAACAATCCCTCTTAACTAGGAAGGTATTCTCTTGATACAATTTATCAGCACAAGTATTCTTTTATGTATCATCTAGACGATCATTGAGTCGTCATCATATTCATATTCAAGTCATATTCATCTTGATCTAGATCATCACTCGATCCGGATGATCATCACTGGATCTGGATCATCACTCAATCTAGATCATCATCACTGGATATAGATCATCACTCGATCTGGATCATCTCTGCTGGATCAACATCAATGGATCTGGATCATCATTGCTGTATCATCATCACTGGATCTAGATCATCACTAGATCTGGATCATCTCTACTGGATCAACATCACTGGATCTGGATCATCACTGCTGGATCATCATCACCGGATCTAGATCATCACTCGATCTTGGATCATCAATGGGTTATCATCACTGGTGTTATCTCTTAATTCCTATCATCACAGGAAGTTCTATAGATCCAGCCCTTTTTCATGCTGGTTGTAGGCCTAGCCTCCATGTAGGTCTTCTTTAGTGCTTATATCTGACCCTAAGTCAGAATGGCCCAGCCAACACTTACATTTGACCTCATCTTGTCAGAAAGGCATGCCCAACACTCACATCTGACCATGAGAGGAACACATCCACCATCATGTCAGAATGGACCAGCCCTTATAGCTGACCATGGGAGGGACCAGTCTACCCCCATGTCAGAATGTCCCAGCCCTTACATCTGACCATGGGAGGGCCCAACCTTCCCCCATGTCAGAATGGCTCTTATTCCTAGACTGAGGGTTCCTGGTAACTGACCAGGTGCCTCCATTCTCCCAAAGAATGGCATCAACCCTTACATATGACCATGGGAGGGCCCAGCTTGCCCCCATGTCAGAATGACCCAACCCTTACATCTGAACATGGAAGGAACCAATCCTCACCAATCCTCTCACCATGTCAGAATGGCTCTCAGTCCCAGACTGAGGGTTTCTGGTAACTGACCAGGTGCCTCCATTCTCCAAGAGAATGGCATCAGCCCTTATATCTGATCAAGTGGGAACACATCCCTCAATCACATCAGAATGGCCCTGCACTTATATCTGATCATGTGAGACTACATCCCATAGTCATATCAGAATGGCCCTCAATCCTAGACTGAGTATTCCTAGTAACTGACTAGGTACCTCCATTCAGAGAATGGAAATCAATGCTTATATCTGATCATGTAGGAACCAATCCTACAGTCATATCATAATGGCTCAACACTCATATCTAACGTGGAAGGAACCAATCCTCTCACCATGACAGAATGGCTCAGCCCTTACATCTGACCATGGAAGGAACCAATCCTCTCACCATGTCAGAATGGCTCACGGACTCATCACTTCCCCTTGGAGGGAACCTCAATCTGGAGAACACCAAACTTCTCCCTAAATTACTCAAACTTCACTCTGGCCAATGGCTTCATCAACACATCAGCTATATGTTCATCTGTCACAACATACTGGATCTTCACTGCTCCTCTCTGCACCATATTGCTGATATAGTGATACTTGATCTCGATATGCTTCGACTTGTCATGGAACACCAGGTTCTCTGAAAACTTCACACAACTCTGGTTGTTGCAATATATACAAGTAGCATCTAACTTGAGATCAAATAAATAAGCCATACTACCTCACAACTAGCTGAACAAGTTGTGACATACTCTGCTTCAGCTCTACTCAGGGCCACATAGGATTCCTTCCTACTAAACCAAGAGATCACACATGATCCCATACTAAAGCAACACCCTAAATTGCTCTTCCTATCGATGGCACTGCTTGCCCAATCTAAATCAACATAATCCTCTGGGTTAATATTCTGATTCACCTCATACTTGAGCCCATAATCAACTATACCCCTTACGTACCTCAGAATATGCTTTGCAGAAACCAAGTGAGCATGTATCAGATCTGTTAGGAACCGACTGAAGGTGTTCACAGCAAAGAAAATATCTAGTCTCATGTTCGTCAGGAACATAAAGGACCCAACCATCTAATGATACATCGTAGCATCAACCGCTTCTGATGAAGCATCACTCAATAACTTCAGGTTTGATGCCATAGGTGTGGTCATGGCCTTGTAATCCATCATCTCAAACCTCTTTAGGATCTCTACCGTATACTTCCCTTGTCCCAGAGAAATGCCATATGCATTTTGCCACACCTCCATGCCTAGAAAATAGTGCATCATACCCAAGTCGTTCATATCAAACTCGGTAGTAAGCTTCCTCTTCATATCAGTAATCAACCCATCCATACCTGTTACAAATAGATCATCTACATACAATAGGAGTATCACTGGGTTACGATCTTCAACCTTGTAGTAAAGGTTGGAATCTCCTTTACTTTTGGTAAAGCCCAAACTAGATGAAAAGCTGTCAATTCTGTCGTACCATGTCTTGGGTTCCTATTTTAAACCATACAGGGATTTCTTCAATTTACATACATGAGACTCCCTATCATGTGTCTCAAAACCGAGTGGTTGCTCCACATACACTTCCTCTTCCACTACACCATTCAAGAAAGCAGTCTTGACATCCATTTGGTGTATCTTCCATTTCATTACTGCAGTCGGAGCAAGTACTGATCTGATGGAAATGTATCGAGTTATAAGTGCAAAGGTTTCTTCATAATCTATTCCTTCTTTTTGGGAGAATCCACAAGCCACAAATCTTGCTTTATATTTTTCTATGTTTCCATCTGTAGCATACTTGATCTTGTAAATCCATTTGGAAGTTATAGCAGACTTCCCTTCTGGTCTTGGGACAACATCCCAAACATCATTCTTCATGATTGATTGATACTCTTCGATCATAGCATCCTTCCATTCTTTTCTTTCTACAACTTCTTCATAGTTGGAAGGTTCGTTATCAATGAAATCACATAATAAGGCTACATACCCAGAGCAGGACCTGGTCCTCTTTCTTTCTCTGTGATTCTCTTCTAGAGCCCCATATCTTTCTGCACCTTGGATAGCTTCTCGTACCCAAGTAGGTTTCCTCTTGTGAGGATTCTTCTCCTAAGGTGGATCTACATGTTCTTGATATTCTTATAATTCTCGATCTTCTTCTTGAATTTATTTGTTCATGGTTGTGTCATGAATTCTTGGTGCTTCTGTTTCTTCAGGTTCTTCAGCAGGCCTCTATCTAGATTTGTTGTAAGCTAATTCTTCATCAAATGTTACGTCCCTGTTGATGTTGATCTTCTTGAATCCTGGGAAGTATATTCTATAAGCCTTTGAGCTTTCAAAGTATCCCACAAATATACCCTTCTTTCCTGAAGGATCTAACTTCATCCTCTTTTCTTTTGGAATGTGCATGTACACTTGACAGCTGAATATTCTAAGATGGATGACGTCTGGTTTCTTGCTGGAAAATACTTCTTTAGGTGTCTTGTTCTCGAGTACTTTTTGTGGAGTATGGTTCTGTACATACACTGTTGTTCTGGCAGCTTCTTCCCATAGATGCATGGGAAGATCTTGATCATGAATCATAGCCCTTGTAGCTTCCATGATCATTCTATTCTTCCTTTTTGCAACCCCATTCTGTTGAGGATTATGTGGAGTGGTTAAATCCCTCTTAAACCCTAAATATTTGCATAATTCTTTGAATTCATTTGATATGAATTCTCCACCATTATCTGATCGAAAGGTCTTGATCTTCTTTTTAGTGTGGTTCTCAATCAAGACTTTGAATTCCTTGAACTTGCTGAATACTTCATCTTTGTTCTTCATGAAGTATATCCATGTCTTCCTAGAAAAATCATCAATAAAATAAATATAGTATACATACCCGCTTAATGAACTTGATGACATTGTATTGCATACATCGGAGTGAATGATTTCCAAGATTGCTTTTGCCTTGCTCTCGCTACTTGGAAATGTCTTCTTTGTGTTCTTTCCTTTTGCACATAATTTGCAGACTCCATCATGTTTTTCCTAAATTTCTGGAAGACCTTCAATAGCTTTGCTTGCAAGTGGTAGTGCTTTGTAGTGCACATGTGCAAGCCTTCTATGCCAAAGTTCGTTTCTCTCTATTGTGTCATGGACCAAATCTTGTTCTAGATAGCCCTTCAATTTGTATAGGCCTCCCTCTTGTTCCCCAATCACTACTGCATCATCAAAATTCTTTCCCTTTGTCCACATGAGAACTTTGCCATCTACAAATGCAACCCTCATGCCTTTTTCATCTAATGCAGATATCGAGAGGAGGTTCTTCTTAAGTCCCGGTAAAAACAATACATCCTTCATCTTCATAGACTTTCCAGAGTCTAGCTTATAGGAGGATTCCCCACTACCTTTTATTGGATACTGGTAGTCATCTCCAAGTGTCATCTTATGGGGTGATTCATGTTCTGATAGCCTCACAAAAGATTCTTTGAATCCCGTCATGTGTTTGGAATCCCCACTGTCTATAAGCCAATCATTGCTTCCACGTGTGATGTTTCCCGTGAGAGCGAAAATCAAAACATATTCTTCATCACTTGAAGAATCATCACTTTCTTGCTTGTTTCTCTTTGTGGAAGGTTCATCATCTTCTGTAGCATGAGCATGATGTCTTCTCTTGTTGTTTTTCTTCTTGTGGGACTTTCTTTTGTTTCTAGGACAATCTATGGCATAGTTTCCTATTTCATCACAAGTATAACATTAGAGTTAAGCTTTCTTGGAGGAAGAATGCTTACCTTTAGAATGATGATGATGGTCCCTTCTATTTTTCTTGGATTGAACTGTGAGATATTGATCTTCACTTCCCATATTTTCTTCTCGAGGTGCTATCCGAGCTTCTTCTTGTGAGCATTTTTCCCATAGTTTGCTGAACTTGACTAGCTTCTTTCTAGCACAGATCCCTTGAATGAAAGAGTCCCATGTCCTAGGGAGACCATTCAAGGTGGTCATTACAATATCTGCATTCTCCACTTTTTCATCCACTGCTTCAATTTTTTCTTTGATCTGGGAGACCCTTGTGAAGTATGACTGTATGGTCTCCGAATTCTGGATCTTCACATTCTTCAACTGGTTCCTCAAAGTCATCTTCCAGTTTATGTTCTTTCCTTCAAACAGTTTGGTTAGGGCATAAAACATAGCTTTAGGTGTCTTTAGGGAGGAAACCTATGGTATGAGGTGATCCTTATTTGAATCAGCAATAATCCTCTTAGCCATGACCAACTTCTTCTTGTGTAAGGCCTTAGCCTCATCTACCTTTGGAACTAAAACCTCCTCATTGATGTAGGGGTCCAACTCATTTTCTTCCAGGACCAGGGAGATCCTATACTTCCAGGCTCGGAAGTTATCAACTCCATCAAGATTTTCATCAAGCTTGGTATGGTGAGACATCTTAACTGAGAACCTCAAATGGAAATACAAAAGATTTAGATCTTACCAGGTCAAGATGTCGAAACTGGATCTGAAGCTGAATTTCTGTAGTGCTGGTTTAGGAGCAGATTAGGGTTTGACTTTCCTGAAGTTCTGTCCAACCAAATGCTTTGATCTTGATCTCTAAACTTCAATTTTGAGGAGGAGATCAATCTAGGCCTAGGTTCACTCAAAAATTCCACTTCTATGGAAATCCCTAATTTCCGGCAACAGTGTCGGGTCAAAAACTAAAAATGCTCAGAATCAGATTTTGCTTTGACAGAAAGATGTGCCCTAGAGAGGAGAGTCAGTCCAACCTTATTTTGCTGAAAATATGTGGAGAGAGATCCAAAAAGTAGGAAGCCCTAGTTTTCGTAGCTACACAATGTCTTCTTCTTAGGTTAGCTTTGATACCATGTTAGATTTTTATCATTCAAGCTAGCATTATATTAGGATCTTTAACTGAGAGAATAAGAAGCACAAAAATCAAACATAAGAGACAATGAACACAATTTTTTTCCTCAGGGAAACCATAAAAGGAGAAAACCCCGCAACTTCCTCAGAGATATAATCAACACCAAAAGCAAAACCCCAAAATAGTAAGATGATCTCCCAATAGCAGTAGTCTCTTTCTTTCTAGACCCAACACCTTCTTCTCCCTCAGCTATGTGCTACAACTAAGTGTAAGTGAGTGTATGATAAATAGAGAGGCTCACTCTCTATTTATACTCATTCCCGACTTGACAATAACTCACCAGGGCTGACTTCTCTAGGAGAGTCTAATAACCTTAGGGCCCCATAACTGCGGGGACTTTAACCCTAGATTAATAGGAGGGTTACCCACAATGACTTGACATGACTTGTTCACATTATAGAAACTCCCGATCGGAACATCGGGGCATGACATGACTCAATTACATTACAAACACTTCCCAGAATAAACATCGGGGTACAATACATAAGATATACAAGTGAATACATTTGGAAGTTACAATTACATCAACAAACCTAAACCTGTAACCGCCTTTCTCACAATCTCTTCCAACAATAGACTGCTAGGTATCAGCACAATCTATGTAAGATTTCATACATCCAAGAAATTCATAACTAGCTTCGAATTACTCCCATAGTGCACTATCATTACTGTTTAAAGGATCTCTATTTCCCAAATTCCGAACAGCTGCAACTTGCCTGAATCATCCTTGTCTTAACTTGAACACTTGTCAAAATGATTAGTAAGGCTTATACACGTATCATTATCCTTTTACATATGTAAATTTCAATCATTTGCAATTTTGAAAACTCACGAGCAAACTTACAATTTTTTAAAGGCCACGACTTTCTTGTAGCGCTCCAGTTCAGGATTTCTGCCTTTGCGCTACAGGAATATCTGATTAATGTTTTTTGACAAAAGGATTAAATACAAAGGGTTAAATTATGTAATCAAACTTTGGTTAAACCTTATTATATCTCTTTCTAACCTTTCAGAAATATGTACACCTAATAAGCCCATTAAAACTATGAAAACAACTAAGTAAAGTAAATTTAAAAGGAAAACTATAAAATGAAAAATAAGAATATGCTCACTATTGAAATACCTCAAAAACCAAGAACAAAATATAGCTATAACATCTGGCTCCTGCTGCGGGATGAAGTCCTCCTTATGAGGCTTCAAGAACCTGTAGATCAGTGCCTTCTGCCATTTAACTGAACCTATCTGCTAATCTGCAAAACATCCATCGGGATATGGAGTCGTTATTCAATCCTTCACACACTAGTATATACAATGAAATTCAAATCTATTTCCATCAAAGACTGTAAAATCATTTGAGGAACCTTCCATTTACTGAATCAAATTGTAATCCCATTTCCAATGAACTAGGAAAAAATTTCATCAACCCACCAAAAATTGTTTCCAACTCCGAATATATGTATAATCAGAAATATTGGAAAACATGAAGAGAAAATATCTAACAACTTGTACTCACTTTCATCAAATGGTGTTTCTAAGATAACAAATTTATAATTTAGTGTTGACTCTAAATAATCTACCACTGGATCATAAAAATTGCCAAAAGTTACCTCTTCCTCTTCTATGAAAAAGATAGGCTGTCCATAAGAATATTGTTTTGTTCTATGAATATCAACCAGACATTGGCGATAAAAGACATCAGGATCAGCTTGAATTTGCTCTGAAATTTTTTGGACAGTTGTTATACACTAGATTGGCACCTCTCCGTCTGAGTGCCAACATTCCTCATGTTGGCACACAAAAGGACATCTATGGATTGAGGTTTTCCTAGAACACTATAGCTTGGCTTATTATGAAATACATTCTGCCTCTATCCAGCTAGTTACTTTTCCATTTTTGACATGTTAGGATGTATTCGTGACTATCCTTCTATACAACTCGCGAGTCATTCACGAGTATCCTTTGTAGTAAGTCATGAATCTATGTATTCGCGGGTCGCCCTTATACATAGTCGCGAATCATTCACGGGTTGCTCTACTACATACCCGCGAATGTGTCTCTTAACATCAAAACATAAAAACTCGTGTTAAGTAGAGATTAGTTAAGTTATTTAACTTAATTTCCTTAACTGCTGTAACTTCTCCAACCTTCGAAACTACCTTATTTCACCCATATAAATAGAGGTAGGAAAGGCCATGAGAAGGACTTGGAATGTATGCATTGTTATGCTGGAGGAATTGGGACTCTCTTTGCCTACACCTTTGCCCTGGAGGTCTTCCCTTAGTGTTGCAGAGCTTGGAGGCTGAGTTCTTTGG
>LPNX010694476.1:0-28746 GCA_001517045.1 Pseudotsuga menziesii
AGGAGCGTTGGGTAGGTGGTAATTTAACCTTTTTCGGACCTTCCCGACTAAGTACGAAAAAGGTGCGCCTTTTCTTCTTCGGAAGTTAAGAGAGTTCTTATTTGGTTTGTTTTATACTTTTTCGGCCTCAGGAGACTAAATTGTACGAAAAAGGACCCCCCCTGGAGTCTTCTTTGGAGTTTTCAGAATCTGTAAACTATGAAAACACCGTCGAGCATGAACTAGTTTGGGCTCGTAAAATCCACGAATTAGTGCCTTATCAAGCATTCTTCTTTCTTTTCTTCGAGCTTCTCAAAAAATGAAGATGGTCCCGAGTTTGCTTTCTTGGACTCGTTAAACCTTTACAAGAAAGAAGGGAAAGGGAAGGTTTATTTCCATGTCTTTTTACATCATGGCAGCAAGTCTTGTTTCCTTGAACAAAGCACCAGTTTTGAGTCTATCAACAATTAGGTCCTAGTCTTTTGACCTTATCCTGATTCAGAGTTTTCTTACTCCTCCAGTTGGTCTTTTTTCCAATTATATGGGGAATCTGTCAATCTCTCCTATATTGCCAATTTGTTTCGCTGGTCCTATTTTGTGTCAAAAGCTGCCTAAGCCACTCTTGTGTCATGCTCACTGTTCAAGGATTAAACCTTTGTCGGACATTCTGCAGTTGCCTTGACCTTTTGTGTCAGCCATTCCCTGGTATCAGTTCATTACATCATGTCTTCAGCGGTCCTTTTTGTGAAATTCAGTACCATTTCCAGATCCAATTAGTCTTTGACTTACCTCGTGTGGATGATGAAGGATTCCTTAATGCCTTCCTTCCAACGGATCTCTTCCTATCGAATGCAACACATCTTGCTCTGGGGACGAGATTTAGAGTTTTATGACAGTACCTTGGGAATTGTTGTCCTCAATGGCAATTTCCCTCGCTATTGGGTAGTGGGGATACCCTTATTGTCTCCTACTCGATAGATTCTTCAAGTGTTTGACTTCAAGTCCTTGTAATCACACTTGTTAGAATGTACTAGGTACCTTGGGGACCATTTTCATTAATGGTGGTTTCCCTCGCGTTTGTTAACGGTTTTCATTATTGACTGGTAATCAAACGGCTTCCTCCATGTTCGACTTCAGCTCCTTTATTCGCATGGTTAAGATTCGTACCTTTTTTTGGCGGTTTGGATTGAAGACCTTGGGGCTGACAGTAGCAGTGTCATATTTTGCTATTGCCCGAGTTGCGCAAGACCTTGTTATACTTTATATGACATTTTGCTGAGACATAGATCCACCTTGTATTTTTGTGGCTATGATCGATTGTTGAGCATGGATCCACCTTGTTCATTTGTGGCCATGGCTCCTTTAGATTTGATATGGTGCCTTTTTTCATATTGAGCGACCATTATAGTTTCATCAGTTATACATATGTTGGATCCGCCTGTATCCTCATGGCGATGTTTTGTATATGGACTTGTATGTACCAGAGATCAATTTTTCTGACATTTATCTCTCTTACAGGTACCTTCACTCGAGCCTTTTGATCTTGTATTCTCTGCTCTCTCCATCCTCAGCTCTTTCCTTTATAATGTATTTCGGCTATCGTCTTCCCCTCTAACCTCACACATTAGGGGGCATCTGTTATACACCAGAATGGCACCTCTCCGTCCGAGTGCCGACTTTCCTTATGTCGGCGCGCAAAAGGACACTTATGGATTGAGGTTTGCCTAGAATAGTATATCTTGGCTTATTATGGAATACATTTCTGCCTTCATCTCTGCCTGTGACCACTTTCCCATTGTTTCATGAAAGTCATTGAACGTCACTGAAAAAACACCTATATTGGAGGACCCATATCTTGAGTTTTGTAACTCCCTTTGACCTCATTTCTATGCCGTTGGAAAGGTATTTCAGTTAGCTAAAACTTTCCTGAAGACACCAAAGTCTGAAAATACCCATAAATACCCTAAAAATGAGCTTTTTGTACATTCTTGATTTTCCTTAAGGAAAACCCACGAATGTGCCTCTTAGCATTTAAAACATTAAAACATGAGTTAATTGGAGATTAGTTGATTCATTTAAATTAATTTCCTTAACTGCTGTAACTTCTCCAACCTTCAAAACTACCTCATTTCACCCATATAAATAGAGGTAGGGAGGTCCATGAGAGGGGACTTGGAATTTTATGCATTGTTATGCTGGAGGAATCGGGACTCTCTTTGCCCACACTTTGCCCTAGAGGTATTTCCCTTGTGTTACAGAGCTTGGAGGCTGAGTTCTTTGGAGAAGAGAAGTAGCAGATCCAGATCAAGGTTTCGTGAGGTGCCAACTTTAAGAGAAGGTATATTTGTACTTGTTTTCAAGATTAATAAAGATGTGATGTCCTTCTTCTTCCCAAATCATTGTTCAATGTGTGATTGAATTTCTGTTTCTGATCATATGATGATATTATTCAGATCATTTTTTCATGTTTATTTGATTATCATTGTCTTATATGTGGTCATAATGGTTTGAGGAAGGTATAACTTGTTTTGCAGGTCTCTTGGAGCGAGAGGAGCAAGAAGAGGATTGACGAGAAAGCTTGGACCAGCCTTCAGTTTAGCAGGTGTGGACCCTTCTCATCTCTGAAACTTGCTATTATATACTTGCTGAACATTGTGCATCTCTCTTTTAACCCCAGTACGTTGATGGCCTCTTAAACCCTAGCCATAGGATACTTTCCTTTACAACACATACTGTTAACATCTCCTGTTTCAGAATAAATTTCTAACTAACAGAGGTATCGATATATGCACATTTAAAGGAGTTCCCTAGTTAGAACTTCTCTAGCATAGAACTAAGTTACTTTGTCTTATCATACAATAGCAATGTCTATATGCCTAGGAGTAATTTGATGTTACATATGGATATAAAATTATAAATTGATTATTATCTGAACTGAGTTTGAAGCAAATCAAATTTGTCTGATGTAATTATCAAACCAGATTTTAATGACAGACTGATTTGAAAGGATACACTGTGCAATGCAAAAAGTACATGTAATAGAATCTAAATCAACTGTTTTACGGGCCTAGATATTTTGTGGAACACAGACTACAATTCATTCAAACACACCAGATTTAAGGGGCATTTGGCACTAGCTTCAGCCACTTTGTTCATGAAGTTAAAGTTAAGATAAATTACTTTATAATTTTGTTTCCCTTACCATAGAAAACTCTATACTCAGTACTATTCAGTATGATAAATCGAAGTTATTTTCTGAAACTTACTGAAGTTACCTCATGGGGTACTTTAAGAAAACATGTAGCAGATGTTGGGATCCTGGTTGGTTAGTGGAGTAGGCGTGTTACTAATATTTTCCCCAAGGTTTAAATTTTTCCAAAATCATTATTGTCCTTGGCCATTCTAAACCATTGCTCCTGTCAGTGTAAGAAGTACTAGCGTTATTGTAAAAAATTCCCATAACAGGCCCAGGTGCTGTTTGCACGTATTGCCAGGAAACACTTGTAAAAGTAACAAAGGTTGTAGGAACATTTATGATAATGGTTAATATTAAGTTTGCAGTAGACATTATAGAACCCCAATGCCACATTTAAAACTTTAGTGATTAGGACAGTGTCATTGCCGGACTTTCTAGTCTTTTTTAAAATGACAGTTAGTACATTGTGGACTTAACTATTTTCTATTTGGGATTTTAACCAAATTTGGGTGAGGCACTAGACATGATGATGTTTCATGTGAAGTCTCGACTATATTGTGAAGAGAAATTCCAAATAGACTGTATTTACAACTAACGATACAGGTACAACACAAACAAGGTTAAATTTACAAAGCAACTTATGCAGAGCCAAAAGAGGAGTATCGGTGACAAACTACAAGGATGCCAGTGACTGAAATGAAAAAATGGATTTACAAGGCAGCTGATACAGTTCAACACATGATTTCTGCCATTTTGCTGTCAGTGTTCTTCAGCTGCCATATTCCTTGGGGCAGAGCCATATCTTGCAATTAATGAGCTAATGTTGTCTCCACTGAAGGTAGATAAGATAAGATAGTTCAACCCTAGATAGGTCAAAGGAATGTGAGTGCAACTCCTATAAGAGCATATCTAACGAGTAAGGTCAAATATCAACAAATTCAATCCACTCATGGATATGGTGCTTGACATTCAGTCAAAGCCTATTGAATTTCCCTGTGCAAACAACAAGGGTTATTGAAGTCTCAGACTTGAAATTCGTTTCTTATCAGTAAATATTTTTGATTTAGATTAGTTGATACACTTGCATAAATCCTTTATTGTGGCTTCCATGTTTAAGCTTCACACTTCTGGTCTGTTTCTTTTGTTACTTTGGTTTTGCATATAAAATTGTCCATGCCTTATCCTTTTGATCCCACTGCAGTTATGCCCACTGGAATCATTTCATTATTAGACTTGGGAAAGCCTCACTATGATTGTTATTGGCATAATGTTATATGTTCATTTTGCTTACAGTATACTTGTCTCTTTGTTGTAATTTCAACACCTAAACTTTGTACATTCAGTGTTTTTCACCTTCATTAGTAGTTTCATATCTAGTATTGTCCTGGGACAATCTATTTCATTTGCTATCAAATTTATTCATATGCATTGTATTGAAATCTCTGCTACCACCTGCAACAAACAATTCTTCTAGATATCATATTTAGTTGGATGTTCACCAATGAGAAAATAACTTTGTAATCCTCACTTATTTAATGATATCAATCATACCTTATTGCATGGGATAATGGAGCATCAAATCACCCCATTTTTCTAGCTTCTTTTTCCCCAAATCCAACCAAAATCCAGCCTGGAAATTGCAATTTCAGCAACTCTGCAATTTCAACAATTGTAAATTATTTTATGTACTAAATGCTATGCTCTGAAACTGTCCATATGGTCAATCAAACGAGTATTGTTCTGGCTTCTTTGTATACCCAATTTGCAAATATTTAAAAAAAAATAAAAAATTCACTGTCGTCGCTTAAGCAACGGTTCTTCATGCGCTTATCCGACGCCTACTCTTTATATCCGTCGCTTAAGCGATGGTTCTTCATGTCACTTATCCAACTCTTACTCTTTATAGCTATTGTTTAAGCGATGATTATTCATGTAGCTTATCCGACGCTTAATCGTTATCTCCTTCGCTTAACCCACGGTTCTTCATGTCGGTTAACCGACGCTTCGTCTTTATCTCCATTTCTTAACCGACGGTTCGTCATGTCGCTTAACCGATGCTTGCAGATAACCGACGGTAAACTGAGGTGTCGCTTAAGTGACGGATTAGAAAGATGTCAAATAACCGATGACACTCCACCGACGCTTAAAAAAAATCATAGTGTCGTACATGCGACAGGGAAGTGTCGAAAATCTGACAATACGGTCGTCGAATTTTTGGTCGAAATGTAGTAGTGAATAGTACCCAGCTCTTAAGATTTTGTATGTTGTTTCCTTCCAATACTTGTGACCTCCATAAGCACCCTCATGAGATTCATAAATCACTCCTTCAATTTCAGGTTTATCTAAGCATCTGAGTAGAATACCCCCTGGATCCTTCCAAAATAATTGTTGTTCTACCAAATAGTACTTAGTAGTTCTTAGCTTCAAATATCTAGCAGATTTTCTATCTAAATGTTCAGGGCATTGTAGATACAACAAAAAATACACAATGTCTGCATGCCATGTGGATGCTGAATAGAAGTACATAATCTTTTATTTCTCCAGGTTTGCTTGATTTTCTTCGATTTTCTTCCTGAGCTGGCTCTTCTGCCATCAAATGCAATCCTAAAGGTTGGCAATTTGATTCAGCCAACAGCTTGGCTAAACCTTGTCCCTTGACTAGTTTGGAAGGTCTGATATCTACATCATACTCCATGATTTTAGCAATCCACTTGCCTCTTTTCCCCTCACTGTTAGGTTGTGTCAAAACATCTTTTATAGCAGCATTAGGCACATATGAAATAACTTTGGAATGCAAAACATAGATTCTGAAAAATTTCAAAGCTTTTACCAAAGAGTAAGCCTGTTTTTCCAAAATGCTGTATTTTAATTCAGAATCTATGAGAGTTTTGCTGAAGAATGCAATAGGTTGCTCAAGACCATCCTTATTCTTCTGCAACAAAACAACTGCTAGTGTATCTTTAGATGCAAAGGAAAAGGTTATAAATTCTCTGGTAAAATCTAGACTTACTAATACAGGGGCTTTAGTAAGAGCCATCTTGATTTTTTCAAATGAATTCTTTGCTTCAGTGGTCCACTTGACTTCTTGTTCCTTCTTTAGCATGGTTGTAATCTGTTTGATAGTCTCAGCAAAGTTTGGTATAAACCAACGCAAAAAGTTGATTTTACCAATGAAAGATTGGACATCTTTTTTACTCCTTAGCAGACTTATCTTCAATATTTCTTTCACCCTTTCTAGGTCAATCCTTATACCATTAGCAGAAATAAAATGACCCAGTAATTTTCCTTCTTGTACAACAAAGTGTGACTTCTTTGGATTCAAAGACAAACCAAATTTTCTGCATTTTAGGGAAGTTTGTTTCAAATGTTTTAGATGTTCATCATCTGATTGTGAAAATACAGTAATATCATCTAAGTAAATTACCACAAACTTGTCCTTTTCCCCAACAAAGGCTATATCCATAGCCCTCTGAAAAGTTGCGCTAGCGTTCATTAAACCAGAAGGCATCTTATCATACATGAAAGTTCCCCAGGGAGTAGTAAAAGTTGTTTTCTCTTTATCATAAAGATGCATAGAAATTTGATTGTATCCCGAGAAGCCATCAACCATAGAAATCCTCTGTGCCCCAACAACCTTCTGCAATATTTGCTCAATTTTAGGCAAAGGATAATTATCCTTTAGTGAAGATATATTCAAGTTTATAAAGTCAACACAGTCTGATTTCTTTGTTCTTTCTTCTAACAGGAACTAGATTATCCACCCATGAAGACTAATTGAGAGTAACAATATTGATCTTGGCATCTAATAACTTCTTAACTTCTTTCTCAATAACAGGAAACAAGGCTGGATTAATCCTCCTCAATTTTTGACTAAAGGGTTTAATGTTCGGTTTTAAAGGTACTTTATGTTGTACAATCCTAGTATCATATGTTCTCAGCTCTTCATAAGACCATGCAAAGACATCAACATGTTCCTTTAACAATTTAATGTACCTGTTTCTCTATTCTGCTGTGAGTGCTTTCGAAATTTTCACCATTCTAGGATGTTCTACAGTACCAATGTTACAATCCACCACATTCTCTTCTGAAGACTGGACAATAGGTTTTAGAGGTGTAACATCTTTCGAAAATATCCTTTCTAAAGGTACCAAACCTTTTGGGATGAAATTACCTTTTAGTTCAATAATATTATGGACAACAATTTCATTTTCAGCAATCTCTTCAACATCTCCATCCTCATCATCTTCTTCTTGATCAATCAAGGAATTAGAAAACTCATGTGTAAGATCCAAAAATAATTTAATTTCAATGTCATATTTGAACACTCTCCACTGCTTTACATTATCAGGTACAGAAGGTCTGTACCTAACCTCAATGGGATACCTCAATTGTGTGGTTTTGGGAATTCTAAAATGTGTAGCAGCTAAGTCCAATGAATCAGCAGTCTGATTATGATCCCTTGGAATATAGGTAATGTTAAAAGCTACAAAATAATTATTGATCATGTCCCATACCTCATTTCGGTATACTTTCAACAAATCCTGTTTCACTTGATAGGTGTTCCTCACCTGCTGAACAACTAACTCAGAGTCGCCATATGTAGAAATCTGTTGAATGCCCAAATCTTTAGTAGCCTTCAATCCTAACAGCAAAGCTTCATATTCAGCAGTATTGTTTGTAGTAATAAATTCTAATTTATACAACTGCTTTACTATTTCACCACCAAGGGATATAAGAATCACCCCTACTCCAGCACCTTCTTTGCAAGATGACCCATCAAAGTATAATTGCCAAAGCTCATACTCTTGTTCCTTACTGCATTTAACTGGTTGTTCCTTTTCAACCTGTAACAGACCAACAGTATTGTCATCATCACTAAAATGTAACATGCAAGTGCCCAAATATTTATCAACAACATACAGAGGATGGTTTGTAAGGTTCTTGTCATCTGTCACAATATAGGCAAATTGAAGCTCTCTGTACAACCTTCTATTTTCTCCTCCAAACAAAGGAATAGTAGCATATGATAAATCCGTTTGTAAAGTTCCACCAACTTTCTTTGCCCAAGAAATAGAGAGAAGTAACCCAAATTTAGGCGTAATATCTACTACCACCACATCCATGATTACACTTTTCATTGGTAACTGAGCCAAACTGACAACCATGTCTTTAATCACACCCAAACACTTTACAACTCGTGAATCAAATGCATACAGATCATGATAAGGTTTGGTTATACTCAGACCTAAAGCCTCCATGACAGCCTTTGGCATTAGGTTGTGTCATGCTCTTGTATCTAAAAGATAGTTATGTATCATTTGTTCATGGACTGTCAGGGTAATGTAAAATGGAGGTGAAGCACCTGCTTCATTCTCAGTTTTTTCAGCCAAAGCTGATCCTATAAAGATCTTAGGATTTTCTTCTTGTAGATTCACTGTATTAGAAAGAGGCTGATTATTTGCTGAACCAATCATTTTAAGAACTAATTCTTTGTAAGAAGGATTTTTCATTAATTCAATAAAAGGCATAGGAATATTTATTTTTCCTAATTCATTTTCGAGATTAAAATTCTGCACAGTTTTATTTACCTCTTCAACCTCCATACTTTTCTTTTCCTTATCCTGAATTTGTTTTTTCTCTGACATAGGATCAGATTGATGTTCAGTAGGTACAACTACCTTCTTATTTGGGTTATGTACCACTTGTTTTGGGCCTGACCTCAAATTCAAAGTATTCCTCGGTTCATTCCGATAGACATCAACAGTTACAACAGTCATTTTTAGATTCAAATCATCCTCTGTTTCAAACATATCAGCATCATAATATTCTGCATTTAAAAATTCTTTTTCAGTGACAAAACCCTCTTTCAACTGTTCTCCAAAATACTTCATATCCTGATCTGTGTCTTCAAATAATACTTCTTCATCGATCTCTTCTTCATCAACAACATTGTTTTGAAGAGGTGGTGGTACCCTTTGATCCTTAGTCTCTCTCCTTTCTCGCTGAATATCATTATTTATTCATTCTCTAGGTACGAAGCGAGGAGAAAATTGTCTTCTGAATTGGTTCTGATTGTTAGGGTTTCTTTCACCTTCTTGAACAGGCTTGCTTGAATTTATTTCTAGTTCTAACTTGTTTAATTTTGCAAGCAAAATCTTCACTAACTTGGCCATCTCATCAATTTTTCCTTCTGAGGAATGAGATGTTGAAACCACTGGAGCTGCTTCCTTCTTACCTTTCCTGTCATACATCTGCTGAGCTGTTTCCTTCTTCAATCTATTGGAAGCCAATATATTAGACTCAACCTCTAACGCTGCATCCTGCATGTTCAGTAAAGAAACAGGTCTTCTTTCTCTTAGTATTAATGAAAATTCATGATCGAAAGCATTTGCATATGTGAGTTTTGCAGATGTTTATGAAGGCTTTATTTCTGCAGGAATTATGCTATACATTTATTAAATCTCTTTGAAAAGTCTACAATGGTTTCATCCTTCTTTCTCCTAAAGGCTCCAAACTCAGTTATATAATAAGTATGATCTTTGGTATCACCCCATTGTCTCATGAAGAGGTCCTGAAGCTCTTCTATGATGGCGATAGAATTTCAAGGCAGCTCCCTAAACCATTTTCTGACATCTCCATCAAGGCTCTGCACAAACATCCTCATCCATACATCCTTGTCTTCAATATTCTAGTTATCAACATAACTGAGAAAGGCTTCCCAGTGCTCTTCAGTTGCAGTTTCACCCTATCCAAATAGCCTAGGAAGGTATTTCTGATAGTCACCTCTAGGAAGTGCATTCAAAGGGTGAGGCAAAACTAATAGTGTATACCTGGCTGCAACCATTCAGTCCATCATATCTATAGGTTGATTTTGGGCTTCCATTTTAAGGATGAATGACTTTGGTGATGGAGAGATTTGGATGGAACTTGGCTGAAAAGGGGTTTTACCAACTTTCAAATGAAATAGAGGAATCTTACTGGGAGATACTATTTTTGCCTTTTTGAAGGATTTAGGATCAATGAAAACTTGAAAGTTACTGACAGGAATTATAGGATTTAACCAAGGTGATTTTTCTTCTTCTTTTCTCAAAACAGATAAAGGTGATGAACCATCCAACTGATCAGGGTCACATAGGGTTGGTAATGACTGTGACCTTCTAATATTCTTTGCTTTTTTCAATATCTATTCTGGGTCTGAAACACCCAACTACAAAGGTGAAATAGGTCTGTTTCTAGTTCCAATTCCCCTATTAGCCACTATGACAAACTGGTGAAAAGTAGTCTTTAGGATGTGCTTCTTTAAGTTCACCTCTTAAAACCAGTGAAATGATAAGTATCCCAGGGAAAAATATGTTTTCAAATTCGTCCCTGGCAACGATGCCAAAGATGTTAGTGCTAGAAATTGTTCCCAGACTACAAGAGAACAAGCCAACACAATCTCAAATATTTCAATAAAACAAAAGAGGGTTTTTAGGGTTTTTTGGTTGAGAAGTCTGATGACAAGAGGGAATACATTCATAAATCCAAATAAACACTAAATCATAAGTAAGGAAAGGCTGAGATGCATAACATAATAACCATTATCCAACAGAAAAGAACACTGAGGTTCATCCACAAATGGCAAGCACTACAAGTATAAAAACTTTAAACCAGCAATGAAATTACCAATTGAGTAGCTAAAACTAGCTATAAATGAAGCCATAGAACAAACTTAAGGGTAAATAGAGCATATATTTCATAATCAGTCTTTCAAATACACATAAGAGTCATTTACTTAGCTTATGAACAAGTCTGAAGACCTCCTCTTGCCATCCAAAAAATCGAACCATCAATCCTCTTTGTGACATACATTAATACTATCCTTCAAAATTGGTTAAGGACTAAACCTTAACTGCTTTTCAGCCTACTCATCGAAATAGTTTTATCTAAATAATAATTACAAAAATGAAATAACCTTCAAAACATAACTAATAACTGATTGTGTTAACAAGTTTCACAGATCTTTAGCTGCTTTAGATAACAAGGTTATCCCTTCTAGGGCTTGGGATTTTCTTCTGGCCTTCAGTTGATCTGCTTCTATATTTGCCATCTTTCTAGTGAGTTCTTCATTTTGCTACTTTAGATCTTTGATGGTTTGTTTCAACATTGTAAATTGACCTTCTGTATTCCTCTTCCTTTTCAATGCCTCTCTTGAAACTACAATCAGCTCTTGATAGTGGCTATTCACCTCATCCAGATCCTCTCTCAGTCTTCTATTGGCCCTGACCAAGCCATCATTTGTCTCCTGCATATATTCCACCTGATATTTATACTATTTTAAACTTCTCTGTAAATTCCCTTTTTCTGAATCAAAGGCTTTATTTCCTGCTATGGTTTGCATCTCATTTGGAAGCCATGGAATGTTTAATCTCTTATAAATTTCTTCATATTATGGCAACAATTCTGTAGGATTTTCAGGAAAAATTAGGTTTTCTTTAGTATCAGCTTCACATGGAACATTTTCCTCAACCATCATCTTCTTTTCTGAGTGAGAAGCCTTTATCTCACCTTCTTGCTATTCCTGCAACATTTGAATTCATACTTCTAGAAATATATCAGATAGTTTAGTCTCAGTAAGGATAGACTGTCTTTCTGATTCCATTGGCCTTTTACCTTTACTGTCACCCTTAACAACATTCAATTTTTCATCAGATGAGGAATCATCTATCACTGTTACTCTTTCTTTGTTCAATTTAGGGTTCAACAATTTCTTCATATTCAGCTTGAGCTTGTTTCTAGTTCTATTCTTTGGTCTCCACACAGAAGCAAGTTCCCCTAACATTTTGAAAGTTTTACCCATATGGGTAATTGAGGCAAATTCAATAACTTTTAGTTTCTTTCTCTTCGGTATTGCTACCTCATCATCCTGGATGTGAAATTCCTTTTTAGTACAAACCCTATTTTCATCAATAACAGGGAATTTATCATCCTCAAATAGGCATTTCTCATCTTTAGACAGAACTGTGATTGGAATTTCTCTTTGGACTTCAATATCTTCTTTCTCATCTGAAATTTTCTCTACAGGTACAATATTTTCATCAACAATTGTCTCTACTGGTACATCATTCTCAATAGGCTCGGTCTCCTTATTATCATACTGTAAATCTTTGCTTTCAATGTCATTAAGGTGCTGTCCAAATTCAAAATCTTCATTTGCATGATCTGAAACTTCCTCTGATTTAATCCTGTCTTCATCTTTGACCTTTACCTTTTTCCTGAGCTTTTTGATTAAGGTCTGTCCTTTATCAACTTGTCTTCTATGAGACTGTCCTTCTTGACCATTTTGAAAACTTGACCAGAATAGGAAATACTCCCAAGTCTTTCCCCTACTCTAAAAAAAGGTGTCTATAATGAGTTTGATAAGTCCATGGTGTAAAATGGACTGTTTAGTATGATTCTGGTGCTCCTTAATTCTGCAAGACATCTTTTGCAGGCTCTTTAGAAAGAAGAAGGGCAGTTTCATCTTGGACTCATTACTGAGGTGCTGAAGAAATATGAAGTGGTATTTAAAAACAAAAGCATATCTTCCTTCACAGGTAATATAACTCTGTAAAACTTTAATAGGTTTTGTCCATTCAGGCTTGAATTTATGAATGGGTACACCTTTACCCCAATTTGCACTTACACCAGGCCGTAAGTACTTTTGTGCATTGAAGGTGAATGGCACCATCTTAAACCATAATTCTCCCTCATTCTCGATGCCTGTTGCCTCAACTACCAACTCCTTGGTCAATTTGAATTGCAAAGTATCAAAAGACACATTGTCTTTATCATAGCACTGAGCAAACTTATGGGAGGCCTCTGCATGATATCCATCAATCTTTTTGAAAAATGTCAACCATCCTGCATTTGCAAATAGCTCTGCACATTCTGGAAATTTATCTATCCAACTTAGGTCAGTGGGCTTAGCTCTATTTGTTTTTCCACTTTTCTTCATTTGTGACTATGGTTTACAGCACTTGTCAATTATTCCACAATCTATTTATCTTCAAATCCTCACAGTCTTCCCTATCACACAATTCATGAAGTCTTTTGTACGAAATTTCAACAATTTGACCTAATCACAAAATTCAGGGACCTCCAATAGTTCGACTCTAAAGTTTACTATTTTAAATGATGAATGCTTGGATATATTTGTTAATATTTCATCATTCATAGTCTATTAGGTGAGAAAACTCATGTCCTTCCTTCGAATTTTGACATTATGGATTTTATCAGAAAACCCCAAATTAAAGAAACCCTAGCAAATGCCACGTGGGGTACCTATTCAGAAGCTCAATACAAGTGCTGGAATGCGATCTCTTCAAGGGTTAGGTGTCGAATTTCATGTTCCAGCTGTCTCTAAATGTCCATATCACTTCAAACTGTCGCTACTAGAAAGCCCTAATTCCTCATTTATTACAGTATGATAAAGCAAAGATTTCTCAGCAGTATGTTCTCACCACTACTTTCAATACCTTTGTATCCTTCAGATTAGGAACATATTCCCGAAAACTCTGCCTTGTTCAACTTGCTGTCATCATTCACCCTGTGCTGCATGTAGTCACCACGATCTGTCTCATATGATGACCATCCACTTGTTTCAATGATAAACCTTGCAAGACATGTATCAAAGGTAACAAATGACGTGATTAACACCTTAGGGACAAGACACCCAAAAAAATCGGACTGAAAAATAATGATTTTGGGATTCACAACTTTCTTGTAGCGCTCTAGTGTATTAATTTCTCTCTTGCGGTACAAGAAAGTCCAAACACACAATTTCACATCATTAAGTCACTAATAAGGTTTAAGGATTGGTTTTCATGTTTAATCTCGACCTTAGTGTCATTTATGAAACCATTTAATCCATATAAACCTTGTAGAACCCTTCAAGAATGAACTCTAAACAAATTTACAAAAGCAGGCTTAAAAATAAGAAAAACCAAAATGATGAAAACTAAAAGCTTAAACTCAAAATTAACCTTTATAAACAAAGTTTCCTAAAAGCAAAAATACTAGCAAGGTTCAAAAACATAAACCAAAAGCATAAAACTAAGGAAGACAAAATCATGACCTAACATTTGGCTCTTGCTGCGGGATGAAGTCCTCCTTGTGAGGCTTCAAGAACCTGTAGACCAGTGCCTTCTTTACTGCTACTTGCTAATTTGTAAAATTTCCATTGGGTTATGGAGTCCTTATTGTGCTTTACTCACACTGGTATATACAACTAAAACTAAAATTCCCCTCAAAAACTATAGAAATGCTTGAGGAATCGTCCATTAATTGGACTTGACAATTCCTCACCCTCCAAAGTCTATAGAACAAAAGTGTTATTTTCCAAAAACTTAGAGCAGGGAAATCCTCTAGAAAAGGACCTCAATGATATGTCTCTCCTTAAATGTAAGGGGGTTATAGGGGGAAACTAAATTCCCTCAAGAGGATGGTTCAAAATATAAATGATTCAATCATCCAAGTATAAGAAATGATGAAAAGGGTTTTAAAAGAAAAGGAAGCCTTAAGTCTGTGGTTACATATTGGAATTTCACAACATTAGATGTTAAGGGTCTCTTGAGTAGTCTCCTAACAACTTGGAGTCCTTATTTTTGTACTGTATCTGTCATTCTGCATATTTCAGTCATTAAAAAAAATTGGAAGATAAAGTGTCAGGTGTATCTTTTTCCATTCTCAATGTGTACGAGACTCTTTATGATCGACGAGCATTCTGGGAACCTCTTTTCCTTTCATGAATTATGGATTCTCCAAGTATGTTTTTGGGAGTAAATATTAACCTAATTCTTTTGTTAAGAGAGGCATGGAGATCTCATGTGAGATATAATGCTCTAGGAAGTTTATTCTCTTCCCTTTTTGAATCAAAATGTTTAGTTGATGTTCATCTTTTGAGATTGGAACCGACATGGAAAAATCTAAGAAGTGAGAATTCTACAATCTCAAAGTGTCTTGACATATTTTAAATGTCTTAGAATCAGCTTGATGGATCCTTAACGGTTCGCTCTTTGGTTGAAACTAGGGATCTTTCTAATCACCATCCAATTTTGTTAGCCATAGAAAAGAAGGATCATAATCCTCCTTATCCCTTTAATTTTAATCCATTATTTCTTAAAAAAGAAGAATATAAGAAGTTAGTTATGGATACTTGGTCCCATTTGCAAGAAGATCATGCATACTCCTTCATGTAGCAGTTTGCATACAACCTTGTCAAAGTCAAGAAAGCATCCAAAGTGTGGGAAAAAGTTTACAAGATAAATAAACATCATTATTACTCAACATCTCTTTAGAAAATATACACAAATATCCCCTTATAAGATAATACATCATATTGAATAAATTAGTAATTGAAGAGTTGAAGTATTGTGCCTTTAGAACTCTTTCCCATGTGATACTTTCGTTATGAGGTTAATATCGAGCAATTTTAATATATTTTATGAAAGGAATATTTTGTCTAGAAAGTAATTATTATTTTCTCGACAAGGAATATATATGATTTAGTTAGGTGGATTAATTCGAGAGGCATATTTAAATTTTTTATTTTTCAAATGTTTTTACTGTAGTTTGGATTAACTTTTATTTTTTGAATTATTTAAATATTGATTTAACTTAGATTCTATTGGTCGTTTGCAAGTGAAATTTTCCTGGGACTTTGTGCCCCAAGACCTGGAGACGATATGACCTAAGAATTCCCATTGACATGTATTGGAAAATTATTTTCATTTCTTTGAGCAGGGAGTCTGTACCAAATTCAAAGCATCCTCAACAAAATTTTCATGCAACCAAAGTTTTCATGCAGTAGTTTGTTCAATCCATTCGTACACTAAATGTACCTGTACATTAGGTAATGAATGTTTACACCTGTGCCACCATGAAACCTGTGCCATGATAATACAATCACACTAATTCTTCCCAAGAAAATAATGCTTCAAATATTAATACGCAAAGATTATTCATTGCTAACCTCCATGGGAAATTTGTGTGGTAGCACTGCCTTAATGACACTTGCCTCCATGGGAAATTTTCCTTAATGATTTCTTTATGTTCACATGTATGCTATTCTATATTAATTCTGAAAGTTGCAGCTCTGCAGGTTGGTATCAATCCCATTTCTTACAATTAAATGATTGAATTATTTGATAGCAGAGTTGTTGTCATAGTAAGATCAATTAGGTTTGAAAATTGGTTGACGGATTATAATGCAAAAGAATAAGTTAGAAAGGTGAGAATGGCTGACTTCAGGCACTTCCTAAGATCTCACCATCACCCAAGCCAATTGAAATCAGGGCCAGACATGTGCAAAGGATAAGAGAATGACATATTTTCCAAGAAACTGACCTCTAGAACTCGACATTGAGCAGGTCAGTTGTAGCTTAAAAAACCTCTCAAGATTGTTACAATTCTTATTGTTAAATTTGCAGAGTTTGAATAGATATGGCGAATACTATGTTTTTTTGGAAAATTTAGATTATCCTTGATATCAAAGTTTGGATGCAGAGCACAAATTATTGGAAAACCCTTTATAGGATTAGATAATGAGATCTTTATTGCGATCCAAAGTAGTTTTATGATGGGATTAGTTTTTTTTCCTGCTCTATTGATGATTTCAGACCATAACTACATGGAAGAAAGGGGCATGTTTGCTCAAGTACTAGCAGAGAGGAAAGCCTAAAATCCACCCTATCAGAATTTCTAAGGTAAGGTTTTGGCCTCATTCTCATAAATTGCAATAAGTATTTTATCCCAGAGAGGAAATCCTCTTTTTCTTTATTCTAAAGTGTTGAAAAAGGCCGAGTTTTTTGAAATCAAGCTTTCCCAACACCGATCTTCAGATAAGAAACCGTTTGAGATCAAGGTAACATGTTATTACGATCCTGAGGATTATGTCAAATGTATTCATCTCATGTATTCTTATGAAATAGACGAACCCTTTCATTTCTCTAATGTCGATGAAGCATTGGCTATTTTACCAGTTTCTTGCGAAATGATGCATCGTGATTGTATGAAGGCATGCATGCGATATTTATGTGTTGTTCGCTAGAGTAGCGAGCAAGAATCCATGCTTCGAGTCCTATTATCATCTTTGCAGATAGAGATATTGCCTAATTTAGCTTCCAGACTTGCTTTGAGCAAAAGCAAGTCCGACTCAAAGCATATAGAGATGGTGAAGGAGTCTCTACAAGAATTGTTGTCTCTGACATCTTTCAATAGATTAGAATATCTTGGGATAGTGGAAAAAAATATGTTATACTTCTTTAAACAAAATACATTGCTAGTTGCTAAAGATGCGTACAGGGATGCTATTTTGAAAGTGTTTAACGAGAAGATGGGAAAAATTAAATCTGAATTTGATGATACAACTACTGCTTTGGCTTGTGATACATTGTCTCGGCTAATGGGAATCATTCAGATGAGTTGTGATACAAAATTGTTTGAGACAATGGTCAAAGTGTTTTGTGAAGATGCCGATCTTCCTAATGTAATATCTGGTTTAATTGATTGGATTTTGAAGGCTCTGGGGGAAAGGGAAATGATTACTCCACTGTCATTCCATCTTGATTTTCTTACCAACTGGGCTCCTACTATCGCCAAGCTCATGGGAGTATTAATAGGGAGGACAGTTTAGGCATTATGATCTAGAAAAACCAAAGTTCTTTGGAGAAGCTCATGGAGAGTATTAATAGGGTTTAGGTATTACAATCCATAAATATAAAAGTGCTTTGGAGAAAGGAATTATTGGATTAGGAGAAACACTCCCTTTGATTGAGCAAAAATGTATTTACAACATTTGTAAAGATAGTTTCACAAGAAATTCGATGATCACAAGTAGTGTCTTTAAATGGTGGGCTCAGAAACTACACGATGCCTTCATCATAAATAAGATTATTTGATATAAGTCATCGAAGGCACCATGACAAGGAGGATTTAGTAGTGACAAAGTATATGTGATGGAATTTATTTTATTTTATATGCGATGGAATTTAACCTAGCTCTATGAGCAACGTATATTTACTTGGAAGCTTTGGTTTATTTGTAGTGGATGGATCACCCAGCAAAGAGTATGGGGTGCTGCGGTATAAAATGAATAATTTGACTGTCCACAATCAAACCAACAACATCCAATTTGAATGGTAGTAACCTTGGTCTGCGGATATAAGCTTTAAAGCATTAATGGAAGTCTGATTATCTCTCATAAACTCTCCCTTGTCATTCACTTTTAGTTGTTGCACCTTTTCTTATGAATCTTGTCGGCCTATTGCGGTGACAATGATCTACTCCCACTCCTTCAAAGGAAGCGTAAGAATTATTGCAAAATCTACAATTTCTATTATATAAATAATTAATAATGAAAATTTATGGACAATTGCTATGATATAGATAATTAAGAATGAAAAATTATGGTCAATCTGAAATTTCATTTGCTTTAAAATAGAGAAAAAGGCTCGCATAATTGTGGCCTCAAATGAAACTCAACTATGCTGACTTCAAATGCAATGCAACTAAATTACTATGAAAACAATGTAGAAAATCACATGTAAACTAATTTTAGAAAATTATTTCAATAATGCATAATGTGTTAAATGTGACCTAAAATGAAAAATCATGGATACAATAAAATTATATTATTTTAGATGAGGGAAAATATACATTATTTAATTATTAGAGTTCACTAAATCACATTTAAAACATTCTCAAAGTTAAACTACTTAAACTTTGAGTGGATAAATTAAAATAAATAAACTACTCAAATTATATATTTTTTGTTTATTTAATTATGAGCAAAAACTTAAATAATGTACTTGTGGTTGTGCTAGTGTACATATAATTAAGCACCAATACAGACAAATCCAAATAGAATCATAGAAATAGACTATCACTTTCATCATAGGTAACCATTTTTGTGCATCTAGATTTTAAAGAAAGGAATTCTAACATTGAAATGATCATCTAAAGAATCCATAAATAAAGAATTAGGAATTGAAATATATAAAAGATGAAATGAAAAATTATATTTAAGAAATGTAAAAACATATTATATCTTTAATATTTTTTAATGGACAGTAGTGACTCATAAACCTAGTTAAGAGGATTGAAATATATACATTCATATCTCTCCTCTTTTATCAAAATAACAATTAAATAATTGGGATTGTCTCCATAGCAAGTAGCAATGTCTGGAACATTGCCACCATGTGGCTCTTATTTAATCAAAACCATGTAAGAGTATTCTAGATAAACATTGATGTTACTAAATATTTTATGAAATAGGTTTAGTTTGCAATTGTTTTTATAGGTAGGTATTTATTTACCAAATATTTTATTGGTTTATTTATAGCTTATTTTTGTGATAAGAGACTATATACATGCATGCATACATACACACACACACACACACACACACACACACACACACACACACACACATATATTAGTAGACTTATACAAGGGGCAATGGAGCTTTGTGGTTTGTATCCTTGGCTTCAGTGTTTTGGTAGGCTGCGAAGTCAGTTTTAATAATTTCTTTCACATTTAATATGGAGAAAAGGTGTAGGTCATCATGTCCTTGTGCTTTCTTTTTTTCCACTAGCTCAACACTCTCCCCTTTTCTTAGGTGCATTTTTCTCATTTCTATCTATAGGTCATTTGTAATATCCCAGATTTTGACCTAACACTTATGGGCATAAGTTTCATTGCGTGTGATGTTGCTTTGATGTTATATTTTGTATATTGGGCATAAGACCCCATTGCACATGAGTATGATGATTTATTTGATATATTGGGTATAAGCCAAACACATATGTTTTATTTTAGCATATATATATGACTCCATTTGTTAGGAATGGACGTTGAAGCACATGAGTGATTTGATGTTATGTTGAGAAAGAGCTTTGATGCACATGAGTATTTAATGTTTGTGTTGAGCATAAGCTCTGAAGCACATGAGTGATTTGATGTTTGTGTTGAGAAAGATCTCTAAGGCACATGAGTATTTAATGTTTGTGTTGAGCATGAGATCTGAAGCACATGAGTTATTTAATGATTGTGTTGAACAAGAGATTTGGAGCACATGAGTATTTGATGTTTTTGTTGAGCACCAACTCTAGAGAACATGAGTTATGAAACATTCATGTTGACAAGAAAGCTCTAAAGAGCAAGAAGAGATAAGAATTGGAAGTGTTGGGCATAATCCCTGAGACATTCCAAGTTGATGTTGAGCATAAGGTGTAGAACATCACATCCTTGGCCATTGTATCCATATGTTTATTATACAAGCACATCCTAGCATTAGTGTTGAGCGATAAGCTCTGAAATTGCACTAAGTGTAACTCCCCTTTTTTGGCATAAAGTGTGTGCTTTGACTAACGCTAGGAGTTACTCAAAATTAATTGTGTTGAGTGAAAATGACTATGATAAAAAATTGATCTCATCTTACTTATTTTTAAGCTAATTAAATGAAATTTCAAATTTCAGTGTCTTATCAAGTACTAAAGAACTACCACAATATTCGAGATAATCCCACATGAAAGGAGGTTTAGAGCTACCTAATGTAGTGACCTAACCTTGCCTTATGGCCTGAAGAAAATAAATGATTTTTAAACTAATGGAAGTACTATGTGATTGGGATCATGCTACATGATACCCAAAGTAAAAATGTTAACAATGATATATATATATATATATATATATGTTATAAATAAAAGGGTAAGCATATGTATTAATAATAGTAACTATAAATAATAATTGAAGGATCTATGTTTTATTATTTACTAAAATAATTAATTAAATATCTTAGTACTTAAAAAGAGTCAAAATAGGAACTAGTCAAAGAGTTCCTAAGTTAAGATTGTTAGTTTTTCAACATTAAGCTAGCGTTATTAGGATCTTTAACTGAGAGAATAACAAGCACAACAATCAAACACAAGAGACAATGAACACAGTGTTTCCTCAGGAAAACCATAAATGGAGAAAACCCCGCAACTTCCTCGGAGATAGAATCAACACCAAAATAGAAAATCCCAAAACAGTAAGTGATCTCCCGATAGTAGTAACCTTCTTATTATCTAGCCCCAGTATCTTCTCCTTCCTCAACTATGCGCTACACTTGAGTGTGTATGTGATGTGTGCTAAATAAAGAAGTCACCTCTCTATTTATATTGCTTCCTGGCATGACTAAAACCCTACTAGGGCCGACTTCACTAAGTAGTTCTAATAACCCTAGTGCCCCAAAACTACAGGGAATTTAACCCTTAGACAATAGGAGGGTTACCCACAATGAGTTGACATGACTTGTTTACATTATAGATCCTCCCAATCGGAACATCAGGGCATGAAATCATGACTCAATTACATTATAGACACATCCCAGAATAAACAACGGGTTACAAGACATAAGATACATAGATGAATACATTCCGAAGTTACAAATACATCAACACTCCCTCTTAACTAGGAAGGTATTCTTTCGACACAATTTTCAGCACAGGTCTTCTTCTCTGTATCGACTGGATCATCTCGTCATATTCATATTCTTTGTCTTCTTTGTCTTCTTCATCTTCTTTGTCTTCTTCATATTCAAGTCATCTTCTACTTCAAGTCTTCTTCATCACGAGATATGCATCATCACAAATACTGGATCATCACTCCTGGATCATCATCACATCTGGATCATCACTCAATCTGGATCGTCATCAAGTCTAGATCATCATCACATTTGGATCATTACTTGATCTGGATCATCATTGAGTCTGGATCATCATCACAACTGGATCGTCATCAAGTCTGGATCATCATCACATTTGGATCATCACTTGATCTAGATCGTCATCAAGTCTGGATCATCATCACATCTGGATCATCACTTGATCTAGATCATCATCAAGTCTGGATCATCATCACATGCTTATCTCAGAATGGTGCTATCTTGATTCTTCTCGTCACAAGAAGTTCTACAGAGGCAATCCTGTAGTTCTACCCTTCATGTAGGTCTTCATCAGTGCTTCTATCTAACACTTAAGTTAGAATGGACCACCCAGCTCTTACATCTAACCTCATCTTGTCAGAAAGGAACGTCCAACACTCACATCTAACCTCATCTTGTCAGAAAGGCCCAGCACTCACATCTAACCATGTGTAAACACATCACGCTAGAATGGCTTAGCACTTATATCCAATCATGTGCAAGCACATCACATTGAAAAGGCTCTACACTTACATCCGACCTCATATTGTCAGAAAGGCACATCACTCACATCTGACCATGTGTAAACACATCACACCAGAATGGCTCAGCACTTATATCTGACCTCATCCTATCAAAAAGGCTCTGCACTTACATTCGACCATGTGTAAACACATCGCATCGAAAGGGCATGCAATCACATCTGATCATGAAGGAACTAATCCTATCATCACATCAAAATGGACCCCAGTCCCAGACTGAGCTACCTGGTAACTAACCAGGTGCCTCCATTCTCCTAGAGAATGGCAGTTTCCCTTACATCTGACCTACTCGTCAGAATGGCCAACACTCACATTTGACATGGGAGGAACTTAATCCTTTAGCCATGACAGAATGGTTCAGCCATTACATCTGATCAAGTGGGAACACATCCCTCTCTCATATCATAATGGATTCTCAATCCTAGACTGAGTTTTCCTGGTAACTAACTAGGCACCTCCATTCCCAGAATGGCAACAGCCCTTATATTTGATCACTTAGGAACGAATCCTATAGTTGCATCAGAATGGATCAGCACTCATATCTGACATGTAAGGAACCAAATCCTCTCACCATGATAGAATGGCTCAGCCCTTACATCTGACCATGGAAGGAACTTAATCCTCTCCCATGTCAGAATGGATCACAGACTCATCACTTCCCTTTGGAGGGAACCTCGATCTGGAGAACACCAAGCTTCTCCCCGAAGTACTCAAACTTCACCCTAGCCAATGGCTTCATCAACACATCAGCTATCTGATTGTTCGTAGCAACATACTGGAGCTTCACTGCTCCCCTCTACACCATATCTCTGATATAGTGATACTTGATCTCAATATGCTTTGACTTGTCATGAAATACTGGATTTTTTGACAAGTTCACACAACTCTGGTTGTCACAATGTATACAAGTAGCATCCAAATGGAGATCAAATAAATCAGACAGTAGCTTCCTCAACCATACTGCCTCACAACTAGCTGAACAAGCTGCAACATACTCTGCTTCAGCTGTACTCAGTGCCACATAGGATTTCTTCCTACTAAACCAAGTGATTGCACCTGATCCCATACTGAAGCAACACCCTGAAGTGCTCTTCCTATCGATGGCAATTCTTGCCCAATTTGAATCAAAATAACCCTCCAGGTTAATCTTCTGATTCACCTTGTACTTGAGCCCATAGTCAACTGTACCCCTCAGGTACCTCAGAATATGCTTTGCAGCAATCAAGTGAACATTTCTCGGATCTGTCAGGAACTGGCTCAAGGTGTTCACAGCAAAGCAAATATCTGGTCTCGTGTTCGTCAGGTACATCAAGGACCCAATCATCTGACGATACATCATAGCATCAATCGACTCTGATGAAGCATCACTCAATAGCTTCAGGTTTGATGCCATAGGTGTGGCCATGGATTTGCAATCCATCATCCCAAACCTCTTCAGGATCTCTACTACATACTTCCCTTGTCCAAGGGAGATTCCATCTACACTTTGCCATACCTTCATGCCTAGGTAATAATGCATCATACCCAAGTCCTTCATTTTGAGCTTGGTAGCAAGCTCTCCCTTCATATCAGCAATCAACCCATCCATACCTGTCACAAACAGATCATCTACATATAGTAGGAGCATCACTAAGTTGCCATATTCAACCTTGTAGTACAGGTTGGAATTTGCTTTACTCTTGGTAAAGCCCAAACTAGATAGAAAGCTATCAATTCTGTCATACCAAGTCCTGGGTGCTTGTTTCAAACCGTACAGGGATTTCTTCAATTTGCACATATGAGACTTTCTGTCATGTGTCTCAAAATCAAGAGGTTGTTCTACATACACTTCCTCTTCCACTACACCATTCAAGAAGGCAGTCTTGACATCGATCTGGTGAATCTTCCATTTCATCACTGTAGCCAGAGCTAGTACTGATCTGATGGAAGTGTATATGGATAAAGGTGCAAAGGTTTCTTCATAATATATTCCTTCTTTCTGAGAGAAATCTCGAGCCACAAATCTTGCTTTATATTTTTCAATGCTACCATTTGTAGCATGCTTGATCTTGTAGATCCATTTGTAAGTTACAACTGACTTCCCTTCTGGTCTTGGGACAACATCCCAAACATCATTTTTCATGATCGATTGGTACTCTTCGATCATAGCATCCTTCCATTCTTTTCGTTATGCTGCTTCTTCATAACTGGAAGGTTCTTCATTAATGAAATCACATAGTAAAGCTACATACTAGGAGCAGGATCTGGTCCTCTTTCTTTCTCTGTGATTTTCTTCTGGAGCCCCATATCTTTCCGCACCTTGGATAATTTCATGTACCCAAGTAGATTTCCTCTTATGAGGATTCTTCTCTAGAGGTGGATCTACAGGTCTTTGTGGTTCTGTAAATTCTTGATTTTCTTCTTGAGTTTCTTCGTTCATGGTTGTATCATGAATTATGGGTGCTTTTGATTCTTTAGGTTCTTCAGCAGGTCTCTTTCTGGATTTGTTGTAAGCTGTGTATTCATCAAATGTCACATCCTTACTGATGTCAATCTTCTTGTATCCTGGGAAATATATTCTATAAGCCTTCAAGCTTTCAGAGATTCCCACAAATATACCCTTCTTTCTTGAAGGATCTAATTTTGTTCTCTTCTCTTTTGGAATGTGTATGTAAACAAGACAATCGAATATTCTGAGATGGATGACTTCTGGTTTCTTGCCGGAGAATACTTCTTTAGGAGTCTGGTTCTCGAGTACTCTATGTGGAGTACGGTTCTGTACATACACCACTATTCTGGCAGCTTCCGCCCAAAGAAGCATAGGAAGATCTTGATCATGAAGCATAGCTCTTGAAGCTTCCATGATAGTTCTGTCCTTCCATTTTGAAATCCCATTCTGTTGTGGATTATAAGGAGTGGAAAACTCCCTCTTAATCCCTGATTCTTTACATAGCTCTTTGAATTCATTTGAAGTGAATTCTCCTCCATTATCTGATCGAAAGGTCTTGATATTCTTTTCAGTGTGATTCTCAATCAAGGCTTTGAATTCCTTGAACTTGCTGAATACTTCGTCTTTGTTATTCATGAAGTAAACCCATGTCTTCCTAGAAAAGTCATCAATAAAAGAAACATAATATGCATACCTGTTTAGTGATCTTGATGACATAGGACCGCATAAATTGGAGTGGATGATTTCCAAGATTCCTTTTGCTTTGCTTTTACTACTTGGAAATGTCTTCTTTGTGTTCTTTCCTTTCGCACATCCTTTGTAGACCCCATCATGTTTTTCTTGTATTTATGGAAGACCTTCAACAACTTTGCTTGCAAGAGGTAGTGCTCTGTAATGCACATGTGCAAGCCTTCTATGCCAAAGTTCATTTGGGTCTACTCTGTCATGAACCAAGGCTTGTTCTGGATGACCCTTCAATTTGTACAAACCTCCTTCTTGTTCACCAATCACTATTGCATCATTAATAGTCTTTCCTTTTGGCCACATGATGACTTGACCATCTATGAATGCAACTCTCATTCCTTTTGCATATAATGCTGATGTGGAGAGAAGGTTCTTCTTGAGCCCTGGCACAAACAATACTTCCCTCATTGTCATAGAATTTCCAGAGTCTAGCTTATAGGAATATTCTCCACTACCCTTTATTGGATATTGGTAGTCATCTCCTAGCTTCACCTTGTGAGGTGATTCATGTTTTGATAGTCTCACAAAGGATTCCTTGAATCCAGTCATATGTTTGGAAGCCCCACTATCTATAGCTAATCATCACTTCCATGAGTAATGTTTCCCATGAGAGCGGAAATCAAAACATATTCATCCTCGCTTGAAGAATCTTCACTTTCATATCTGGTTCTCTTCGATGAAGGTTCATCATCCTCTGCAGCATGAGCATGATGTCTTCTTTTGTTTCCCTTCTTCTTGTCAGAGCTACTTTTTTTCTTAGGACAATCTCTAGCAAAGTGTCCTTTCTCATCACATGTATAACAAATGAACTTAGAATTATCTCTAGGTTTTCTAGAGTTATTCCTTTGATGAGAGTACTTACTTCTGTGATGGATGGATTTGGGTTTCTTGGATTGTACTATGAGAGCTTGATCTTTGCTTCCCATATTCTCTTCTTGAGCTGATATCTGAGCTTCTTCTTGAGAAAATTCTTCCCACAATTTGCTGAACTTGACTAACTTCTTTCTAGCATAGATCCCCTGAATGAAAGAGTCCCATGTCCTAGGGAGACCATTCAAGGTGGTCATCACAATTTCTGTATTCTCCACTTCTTCATCTACTGCTTCCAATTGTTCCTTGATCTGAGAAACCCTTGTTAATTAAGACTGGATGGTCTCTGCATTCTGGATATTCACATTCTTTAGTTGATTCCTCAGAGTCATTTTCTAGTTTATGTTCTTCCCTTCAAACAATTTGTTAGGGCATCAAGCATAGCTTTAGCTGTCTTGAGAGAGGACACCTGTGGGATAAGATGATCCTTGATAGAATCAGCAATGATCCTCTTTTCCATAACCAACTTCTTCTTATGTAAGGCCTTAGCCTCATCTCCCTCTGGAACTAAAATCTCCTCATTGATGTAGGAGTCCAACTCATTCTCTTCCAGGACCAGGGAGATCCTATACTTCCAAGCTCGAAAGTTACCAGCGCCCTCAAGATTTTCATCAAGCTTGGTATGATGAGACATCTTAACTGAGAACCTCAAAGGGAAATACAAAATATTTAGATCCTACCAGGTCAAGATGTTGGATGTGGATTTGGAGCTGAAATCCTGCAGTACTGGTTCAGGAGCAAATTAGGGTTTTTCTTTTCCAGAGTTTTGTCCAACTAAATGCTTTGAAATTGATCCCTAACTTTGATTTTGGGGAGGAGATAAATCTAGGCCTGGGCTCACTGAAAAATTCCTCTTCTGTGAAAATCCCTAATTTCGGCAGTAGTGTCGGGTCCACAACTGAAAAACCTCTGAATTGGATTCTGCTTCGACAGAAAGATGTGCCCTAAGGAGGAGAGTTATTCCACCTTAAGTTTGCTAAAAATATGTGGAGGAAAATCCACAAACTAGGAAGCCCTAGTTCCCGCAGTTGCAGAGTGTATTCTTCTCAGGTTAGCTCTGATACCATGTTAGTTTTTCAACATTAAGCTAGCATTATTAGGATCTTTAACTAAGAGAATAACAAGCACAACAATCAAACACAAGAGACAATGAACACAGTGTTTTTCCTCAGGGAAACCATAAATGGAGAAAACCCTGCAACTTCCTCAGAGGTAGAATCAACACCAAAATAGAAAATCTCAAAATAGTAAGTGATCTCCTGACAGAAGTAACCTTGTTCTTATCTAGCCCCATTGTTGTCACATACCCCAATTTTGTCAAATTATGTAAATTGTTTTATTATATTCCTGATACATTATGTTAAATTTAATGCTAAGTAGGGATTGATGACTCAGCAGAGTCAACAGAAATGGAGTGTAATTCAGAATATTTTATTATTAATAAATAAATTGTGGAGACAACAGCATGGGAGAGTCGTTAAAAAGAGGTTACTGGTCAAACTGGTGGATGGAACTAGGTGGAAAGACAAAAGACAAGTGGCAGCATCCTCAAACACTTCCTAAGTTGCAGGTGGCAACTTCCCTATATTTGGGGTCATGATTCCCCAAGAAAGTGGAATCAGAGCAGGTGGCTCATTAAATGACAGTTAACCCAAAAAAGACCTAGGCAATCTTTTAAAAGTACTCAATGAAGAGAGCTGAGGCTGCTCAGATATTTTCCAGAGAGAATTCATTCAGGTGAATGTTATTCAGGAAATTCATTGAGGAAGAGGGAAATACATTAAGGAAGTTGTTCTAGGAGGATTGCTGCAGTAACTTGTTTTCATTACAGCTTTTTGGGCTGAGGGAACTGACTGATAGTTCTGAGTTAATACTGAGTTTGAAGACTGGTATCTGACTTTGCTGCACCTAGTTCCAGCCAGGGAGACCAAAGCAAGCTCGGGGGTCCTGAGGAGTCACTGTCTGAGCGCTCTCCAGGAGTTGGTAGGGAGGAACGGCCTCCCATTGCTCTTGTTGTCCACAGTTTAAACAGGTTCTGTCACTTATCTGTTATGTTTAATGAGTATGAATGGATGCATGTTATGTTTATATTATATGACTGAAGAGTCAGTTAGTTTAGTAATGTGAGTATCTCAGGTTATTAGTAGTTAATCTATTGCTAAGTTAAAGAATTAATGTGTTTTTCCACATCTGGGTTCACCAGACCGTACTCCAGCACAGTATCTCGGTATTAGAAAGTAGCATCCTTCTGAACTGAGCTTCTTATTTAGTTACTTTCAGT
>LPNX010694476.1:29250-217697 GCA_001517045.1 Pseudotsuga menziesii
AATACAGAACAAATAAATCAAGATACATAATTCCAATAGTAACATTATAAAGAGTTTACCAATAGTTAAATAACCAAGTTATTATTTTAAAGCAAAAGAATTAACAGAACAGTACATTGCTCGGCAGTCGAGCTTAAAATGATTTAAACTTTATCAGTAACCCTAATGTGACAGATGTCTTCTTAACCTAAATTTTATTTTAACGTTAAAGAAGTAAGAACAATATTATTATCCTTCACTGCCATTTAGGGTTAAACCCTACAAAATCCAATTTATTTACAAGTAAATCAATTAAGGGTAAAATTAATAGTATTTTGCTTACAGTTATGTTTATAAGAATAAAAATTAAACATAATAAGCATTTTAAACTTCTATAGCGTAAGAAAGAAAAGAATACAGGAGAAAAGTGCAGTAACTATTTACGGGTACAATAACCCAGGGTAAACAACCTAATCTTTACAAAAATACACAAATGTATTGACTGCAATTAAATAAAACAGTGCAGTAGTATTACCCACAACATTACAAAGAAGTTTATGTGACGGATTATAGCCTGTCCAGTTTTATAAACACAGTAATAAATTACATGTAAGGTTTTACACTCACGGTCGAAGCCGGAGAGCTCTGCGTGAGAGCTAGGGTATAAACCCCGATACATAACATTAAAAACAAACAACTAAAAACCTTGAAGGTCAAACAGGGTCGTAACGACCAAACCATCGCATTCCTTTAAAGACTCACACAAGGTGAACAAGTCATGGAGAGACTAGGGCTTACCATGGCCATAGTGCCGTAACCCTCATTCATTTGTTTGCAGAGAAGGGTAGCAAATATATCTGCAAAACAAGTTTAACAGTCGACTGTTTGTTACTATAGTAATGTAAAAGAAAATCATTAAGTTAAATATTAACTTCAATATCGAAGAAATCAAATATATATATTTACCTGAGCAGTGGACCATCTCCCGCAGTGATGCCGCGACCGACTTAATCCAAAAACCTGCAACTCGATGACAACAGAGTAACATTATAACACTAGCAACCTCTGACAGTACAAGAATCCCAACTGAATGATGGGCAGGGCAAACCCTTTAGCTGCATTGTCCCTTCTTTGCAAATAATACGCAGTTTGCAAACAACGTAAGTCACGCTACCTTGAAGGGAGACTCATGCCTTATTGAAACGAAGGAAGGTAAGGTTTATCATGGTTCAGAGCTCGAGTTAACAATGGAGGTATCGCAGAGATAAACAACAAGATATTTTACACCTTAAACCTCTACACTCAGTGCAGTAGATGGACTAACGAAGAGCTAGAGCAGCAGGAGGATAGACAGCAGACAGGGCGACGACAAAATGGAGCAGGAGGGTTTGCAGAGTGTCCAAAGGCTGAAAGCAAAGGAGAAATGATAAGTAGGGTTAAGTCAACAGTTTTATAGCGCCAATGCATGGCTGCTATGCGACCACATAGTACTTTAAATGTTTTCCATGCAGTGGGTAAAGTTCTAAAGTCCCATGATCTTATCCCTTGACTGAACTTAAAACCAAATTATCGTGTGGCGATCCCATGAGGTGCTTTATACCATAGTATTATTACCTGTGTTTTGATTGCAATGATATGATGTTAGAATATGTTTATAAAAACCTTGCACTAAAGATATTGCTTATTATTAAATCTTGTATGCTTTGGTATAAAGATTTGTGTGAGTGGTAAAGAGTATAAAAAGCAATAGATTATGGTTATGGCATAGTTGTTGTTAAACCCACAACTATAATGCCAATTGCTTAGGTTTTCAAATGAAGGTGAGTCTATATTTAGTGATAAGTTAATTTATGGTATTTATAAATTTGATTTTGGTTTACTCTAAGTTCATATCATTTGATACCTATGGATAGATTAATGACCCTTTTAATGGTTTTAAAATCATTGTGGTGACAATTAGTCTTTTGTCGCTTTCTAAGCTCAAACATTTATGAAAGAGGTTATAAATTAATGTATGATAGGTAACTTGGATATACTTAACCTTCATGTTTAATAGAATAGTCTTGGAATTTCACAAAGGGGTTAAATAAGATAAGTCTAGGACTAATTTTAAAAGATGATTTGGTTTCTATCCCAAAAGTTGATTTTGAAAATAGAGTAATTTCCAATCATTGCAAACCCTTAAAATTATTAAGGGAAGACTCAATCCCAACAATTAACTGGTTTATGCTATCTGTTTAAGAAAGAAAATTATAGATCGAAACTTGTAATATCTTATGATTATAATGACAGTTAACAATCTGAATATGGTGCATGGAATGTTACCGTAACTATGAATAATAAAATCCAAATCATTGTTGTTGTGAAATTTCTATCATGCTAGCTGATGAAGTAAAAAGTAATTATTACTTTTTTTACACTTACTTTCAGTATGAGCATTTAAATGGTTTCATTTTAGGAAGAATTGTGAAACTCTATTCTTTTGGATAAAAAGTTAACTGTCATCTATTGGAGTAGAATTCAATTCTCTAGTTTTAGATCTCAAAGAAACATAGAAATTTTTTTACCTGTAGAAGCATGATAAATCTGTCTAGCATGTATGTACTTTCTCTAATTCAACTATATACAACAAATCGTATTATGAACTTCTAAAACTTGTCATCAACGACCTTATATCTTACCTGTATACCTGTAATAGAAGGAAACTTTTGTGTTAGCTCGAAATCTAAGTAAGCCCAGTCCTTCATGACAAACCCACCTTGTGTCGCAAACAGACAAACAATCAGTAACAGAAAAGAAATTTTCTTTAAAAGTTAAGTAGGATCAAATATCATTCAGTTACAATTTTAAGTAACATAAAACTAATCAAACAGTTAATGATTGCATTTAATGAGAATATATGCTATTTAAAAAAATTTAAAATTTTCAAAATTTTTGGGGTTTTGACATGTGGTATCTGAGCATGGTTCAAATACTAGGCCTTGATGTGGCCCAACTAGTTTCCGTAGAATGGTAAAAATAATATACTAACTTGTATTTTTGTTTTATGTGAAAGGCAGAAAAAAATTCTTTTTCTGAATCTAACAAGCAGGTATGGAGAAGTTAGGAGAATATGTTGAGGAGGAGTCTCCAAACACTGAGATAAGACAGATGTATAGAGAACCTGTGATAGAGGAGGTAACTGCTCACTCCTCAGAGCTGATGCAGACTATAAAGGGTTTAAAGACTGAAATAGAATCAGTCAAGAAGGACAATGAAAGGATTCTGAAAACTCAAGAGGAGTTAAATCAAATTTTGATGGAAAAATTTCAGGCTGAAGGGAGAAGCAAAAGATCTGAATCTGAAGAATCTAGCCATCAGAAAGGGTCTAAAAAGATGAAACTAGCTAAACCTGATAGCAGTTCATCATTTGAAGGATTTAGGGAACAATAAAGCTATTACACTACTAGTGACAGTAGTGAGGCTGAGTTGTATAAGAGAAAGAAAATTTACAGACCATATGAAGAGATTTCTGGGGAGTTCAAGAAAATAAAACCCCCAACTTTCAATTGATAAACTGAAAAAGGAGAAGAGGCAAAATCTTGGTTATCTGGGATGAGAAAATATTTCCAGATATACAACTATTCAAATCAGCTGAAGGAGAGAATGGCCATCAATAACCTTTCTGGAAAGGCAGATATATGGTGGCAAGATCTGAAAAGAGTTAAGGGAATCAAAGAAAAAGAGGTCAATTGGAGTACCTTTAAAAGGTACTTCAAAAAGAAATTTCTGTCCGAACAATACTATGAAGAAAGGGCCAAGGAATTTTATGAGTTAAAGCTAGGCTCCATGACTATGAAGGACTTAAATAGTAAGTTCTTAAGTCTGTTAAGGTATGTGCCGTATTTAGTTGATGAGAAACCTAAAGTACAACGGTTTCTCAGCTGTCTTCCATACCATATAAAGGACAAAATCGAATATGATAACCCCAAAAATCTGGAAGAATCCATGCGGAAGGCAAATTTTTGTTTTGAACAGAACAAAAAGAAGGAAGGAATAGCCAACTGGAAGGCTAAAAAGAACAGTAATCAGCCTGAGTTCAAGAAAAAAGAGTTTGTACCCCAGAAAAATTTGAGGAATAACAAGAACAGAAACCATTCTAATGGTAAAAACTTCCAGGGAAGCAAAAATGGTGCTTCTAATAATTCCAATAACTTCAAGGGAAAGGAAGCTTCTAACAATCATGGAAATTTCACTAAGAATTTCGAACGGAAGGAGCCTGTTAAGTGCTGGGAGTGCAATGGCCCACACTATGCTTTAGTTTGCCCAAATCGAAAGAAGCCAAATAGTAATATTCATACTATACAAGATGAAATGACTGTTGGAGACTTTGCAAGGACTATGCCTCGAATCAATGCAACGTTGGAGAACCGCCAAGCTGATTATCAAAATTCCATGGTGGAAGTAGAAGGTATGGTTAACAAAACCCCTGTAACTATTTTAATAGATCCAGGTGCTAGCCTTAGTTATATTTCACCGCAGATAGTATAAAAGTGTAATCTGACTATTGAAAGGTTTGATAACTCTTGGTTAGTTCAACTAGCCACTGGGGAAAAAAGGAAGGTAATATGTTATGTTAAGGAATGTGCTTTAGATATGAATGATTTTAAAACTACTGTTAAATTAAATGTTTTGCCACTTGGCTTGTATGACATACTTATTGGTATGGACTGGTTAGAACAGCATAAGGTGGTTTTAAACTGTTTTGATAAAACCTTTACGTGTGTGAATAATAATGAACAACCTGTAATAGTTAAGGGTATTCCTAGGAAAACTGTAATCAGGCAGATTTCTGCCTTACAACTCAAAAGAGCAGTCAAGAAAGGGTGCAAAGCCTATGCTGTAACTATTACAGATGAGGCAAATAAATCTAAAAAAGATAAAATAAAAATAGATGATATTCCTGTGTTAAACGAATTTACTGATGTTTTTCTGGAGGAAATTCCAAGATTACCTTCTAGGAAGGAACTGGATTTTACAATTGAGCTGGTACCAGGTGCTGTACCTAGCTCGAAAGCTCCGTATCGTATGAATATTCTGGAACTTAATGAATTAAAATCACAGTTAAAGGAATTAATAGATAAGAAATACATTCGACCTAGTGTGTCCCCTTGGGGAGCACCAATAATCTTTGTTAAAAAGAAAGACGGAACTATGCGACTTTGCATAGATTACCGTCAACTAAATAAAATGACAATTAAAAACAGATATCCGTTGCCCCGCATAGATGGTCTGTTTGATCAGCTACGTGGAGCTACGGTGTTCTCTAAGATAGACCTGAGATCATGATTTCATCAGGTAAGAATTAAAGAAGAGGACATTTTCAAGACAGCTTTCAGAACAAGGTATGGACATTACAAATTTGTCGTAATGCCATTTGGGCTTACTAATGCCCCAGCCGTCTTTATGTGTCTAATGAATAACATAATGCATAAATACTTGGATAAATTTGTTGTCGTATTCATCGATGACATCTTAATATATTCTAAAAATGAAGAGGAACATAAGGAACACTTATGGATAGTCTTACAAGAACTGCGAGAGCAACAGCTCTTTGTGAAGTTCAGTAAGTGTGATTTCTTCAGGGATGAAATCCAGTACTTAGGTCACGTGGCCTAAGGGATTTCCGTTGATCCTGAAAAGATCCAGAAAATCGAAGATTCGCTAATACCAAAAGATGTAACAGATGTTAGGTCCTTCATGGTAATTACCGGTTATTACCGGAGATTCATTGAAGGCTTTTCAAAAATAGCCAACCTAATCACTTCTTTGCAAAAGAAAGGCAAGAAATTCGATTCGAACTTAAAATGTGAAGAAAGCTTTAAGAAATTAAAAATTTTATTAACAACTGCGCCTATTCTAAGGATAGTAGATCCTAATAAGGATTTTGTGGTATGTACCGATGCTTGTAATGATGGTCTAGGTGGAGTGCTGACTCAGGATGGGCATGTCATAGCCTATGAGTCCAGGAAGCTAAAGATCCATGAAAAGAATTATGCCACTTATGATTTAGAACTTGCTGCTATTATTCATGCCTTAAAAATGTGGCGACACCACTTAATAAGCAGAAAGTTTACTTTAATGACTGATAATAAGGGTCTAAAATACCTTTTAGATCAGCCCAACTTAAATGTAAGGCAAGCAAGATGGTTAGCCTTCTTAAGTGAATACGATTTCGAAATTCAACACATAAAAGGAAAAGAAAATAAGGTGGCTGATGCTTTGAGCAGAAATGCAAAGCTGAATTTTACAACAGCAATCAGTACTTATGTTTCTGATTTAAATGAACAGCTGACTGAAGGGATAAAATTGGATGAAATTTATAAAAAATTACAAGTTACAGCTAAGGAAGAACCTACAGAAAGTTTAATAAAGGGTTATAGTCTAAATAAAGATGGATTTTTATTGTTTAAGGACAGACTGTATGTGCCTGATGTGCCTAAGGTTAAATGGCTGATTCTAGATGAAGTTCATAAAACCCCTTACTCAGGGCATCCAAGCTACCAGAAGACTGTCACCATGTTAAGAAAAGATTATTTCTGGCCTAATATGAAATCTGAAGTAGCTGAGTATATAGCTAGATGTTTGGACTGTCAACAAGTGAAAACAGAACATCAACATCCAGCTGGGTTACTACAACCTTTGCCTATTCCTAGTTGGAAATGGAAAATAATCAGCTTAGATTTTATTACCGGATTACCCAGAAATCAAAATCAGAAAGATTCAATTATGGTGGTAGTGGATAAATTAAGTAAAGCAACACATTTTATTCCTGTTAAGACCACTTACAAGGCTGAAAACATAGCTGACATATTTCTAAAGCAAATTTTTCGGCTACATGGTGTACCGAAGGTTATTATTTCAGACAGGGATCCTAAATTCACAGGGAATTTCTGGAAATCCTTGTTTAAGGGATTAAACACAACACTAAATTTCAGCACCTCTTTCCATCCTCAAACGGACGAACAGACTGAAAGAGTTAATCAGGTGTTGGAAGACATGTTAAGAATGTACGTCAAGGATCAGCCAGGTCAGTGGGAGGATTACTTGCATTTAGCAGAATTTGCATACAATAACAACTATCAATCATCAGCTAAGTTCAGTCCTTTTGAAATTCTATATGGGCGTAAATGTAACACTCTTATCTCCTGGAATAATTCAGTAGATAGATTAGTGTTGGGACCTGAATTATTAAAATAAATGGATCAAATTGTGAAACAAGTGCAGGAGAATTTGAAGGTTGCCCAGGATCGGCAAAAGAGCTAAGCACATTTGAAAAGAACTCCTAAAGAGTTCCAGGTGGGTGAGCACGTGTTCATAAAGGTAAGACCAAAGAAGAGCTCCCTAATACTAGGGAGTTGTGTAAAATTAGTGCCACGTTACTCTGGTCCATTTGAAAATCTAGAATTGTTCAAGTTGCATATCAGCTAGCGTTACCACCTAACTTAAAAGTGCACAATGTTTTTCATATTTTTGTTCTGAAAAAGTATGTTCATGATGCTACTCATGTGATTTATTGGAACGCTGTACAGGTAGAACCAGAAGAGGAATTTCTGGTGGAACCGGACTGTATCCTTGGGAGGAGGGAAATTACTCTGTGAAACCGCACAATTGGACAGCTGAAGGTGCAATGGAAGCACCTTAGTCCTGAAGAAGCTACCTGGGAACTGGAAAGTAAGATTAGGGAAGCATACCCGAATCTGTTCCAGCAGGTTGCAGAGGATGAGGAATAAGTAACATCAAGGACGATGTTACATTTTAAGGGGGTGTGTATGTCACATACCCCAATTTTGTAAAATTATGTAAATTTTTTTATTATATTCCTGAGACATTATGTTAAATTTAATGCTAAGTAGGGATTGATGACTCAGCAGAGTCAACAAAAATGGAGTGTAATTTAGAATATTTTATTATTAATAAATAAATTGTGGAGACAACAGCATGGGAGAGCTATTAAAAAGAGGTTACTGGTCAAACTGGTGGATGGAACTAGGTGGAAAGGAAAAAGACAAGTGGTAGCATCCTCAAACACTTCCTAAGTTGCAGGTGGCAACTTCCCTATATTTGGGGTCATGATTCCCCAAGAAAGTGGAATCAGAGCAGGTGGCTCATTAAATGACAGTTAACCCAAAAAAGACCTAGGCAATCTTTTAAAAGTATTCAATGAAGAGAGCTAAGGCTGCTCAGATATTTTCCAGAGAGAATTCATTCAGGTGAATGTTATTCAGGAAATTCATTGAGGAAGAGGGAAATACAGTAAGGAAGTTGTTCTAGGAGGATTGCTGCAGTAACTTGTTTTCATTACAGCTTTTTGGGCTGAGGGAACTGACTGATAGTTCTGAGTTAATACTGAGTTTGAAGACTGGTATCTGACTTTGCTGCACCTAGTTCTAGCCAGGGAGACCAGAGCAAGCTCGGGGGTCTTGAGGAGTCGCTATCTGAGCACTCTCCAGGAGTTGGTATGGAGGAATGGCCTTCCATTGCTCTTGTTGTCCACAGTTTAAACAAGTTCCGTCACTTATATTTTATGTTTAATGAGTATGAATGGATGCATGTTATGTTTATATTATATGACTGAAGAGTCAGTTAGTTTAGTAATGTGAGTATCTCAGGTTATTAGTAGTTAATCTATTGCTGAGTTAAAGAATCACTGTGTTTTTCCACATCTGGGTTCACCAGACCGTACTCCAGCATAGTATCTCGGTATTAGAAAGTAGCATCCTTCTGAACCGAGCTTCTTATTTAGTTACTTTCAGTAACTACAAGTGTTTCACAAATTCATAGTTATTTTCTTATAGTCTTAAAAACTACTTCCTAATACAGTATCTTTGTTTCCAGTAAATGCTAGCTGTAATAAAGAAAAGATAGACAAAGTATTTCTGTTGTTTCAAATCTTATAATTGTTATCTTCTAGTTTGAAAGAATCTAACCTCTAAATGTTGAAAAAAACAATACTGACAGTAGGATTTAATTACTTATTAGTTGATTTTACAGTTAAAACCTAGTGGTGCTAGTCTGTATTTTGCTTAAGAATGCAGTTATTTAATTACTGAATCTTCTTTTATTTCAGCTAAGCTTAAACAAATTACAAAACTGTTATTCTATTTTCAAATATGGTAAATAAATGTTATTATATACATAGGAGTTTATATATATATATGTATATGAGAATAAACTTAAATATTATATGAGTATTATGTAAAAATACTTATGCATTATAACTAAATAGATAGACCAAACCAACATTGGATAACAACATTAAATATTAAACATATAAACATTAGTAAGTAGTAATAGTGTTATTGTATCAATAATAACATATCTATATTACATACAATATAAAAGCCTTACTAATGTAACACATAAATTAATATTTTATTACATTTGCAAATCTAAACTATTTATACTCTGTGTTTCACAAAATAATTAAATAATACTTGAAGACAATAGTAAGATATAATAAGAGTACAACAGAATTACCTAATTTAAAAGGTATGCACTTACATTTACAGTTTCTAATAAATAGAAGTCAAGGTATAAAGCCAGTATAGAAACTTTAACAATAAAACTATTTAATAATAAGCTGGAGAGTACTTTGACTACATAATTCTTTTTATAATAAGATAAATTACAGTATTATAACATGACCAAGAATAATGCAAAGAAGTAGTATCTACAGCTATGATATTGGTATAAGGGTATAAACCCTATATATAATTTAAGAAGTTAATACAGAACAAATAAATCAAGATACATAACTCCAATAGTAACATTATAAAGGGTTTACCAATAGTTAAATAACCCAGTTATTATTTTAAAGCAAAAGAATTATCAGAACAGTACATTGCTCGGCAATCGAGCTTAAAATGTTTTAAACTTCATCGGTAACCCTAATGTGACAGATGTCTTCTTAACCTAAATTTTATTTTAACGTTAAAGAAGTAAGAACAATATTATTATCCTTCACTGCCATTTAGGGTTAAACCCTACAAAATCTAATTTATTTACAAGTAAATCAATTAAGGGTAAAATTAATAGTATTTTGCTTACATTTATGTTTATAAGAATAAAAATTAAACATAATAAGTATTTTAAACTTCTATAGCGTAAGAAAGAAAAGAATACAGTAGAAAAGTGCAGTAACTATTTACGGGTATAATAACCCAAGGTAAACACCCTAATCTTTACAAAAATACACAAATCTATTGACTACAATTAAATAAAACAGTGCAGTAGTATTACCCACAGCATTACAAAGAATTTTATGCGACGGCTTACAGCCTGTCCAGTTTTATAAACACAGTAATAAATTACAAGTAAGGTTTTACGCTCACGGTCGAAGCCAGAGAGCTCTGCATGAGAGCTAGGGTATAAACCCCGATACATAACATTAAAAAAAAACAACTAAAAACCTTGAAGGTCAAACAGGGTCGTAACGACCAAACCATCGCATTCCTTTAAAGACTCACACAAGGTGAACAAGCCGTGGAAAGACCAGGGCTTACCATGGCCGTAGTGCCGTAACCCTCATTCATTTGTTTGAAGAGAAGGGTAGCAGGTATATCGGCAAAACAAGTTTAACAGCCGACTGTTAGTTACTATAGTAATGTAAAAGAAAAGCATTAAGTTAAATATTAACTTCAATATTGAAGAAATCAAATATATATATTTACCTGAGCAGTGGACCATCTCCCGCAGTGATGTCGCAACCGACTTAAGCCAAAAACCTGCAACTCGATGACAATAGAGTAACATTATAACACTCGCAACCTCTAACAGTACAAGAATCCCAACTGAACGATGGGCAGGGCAAACCCTTTAGCTGCATTGTCCCTTCTTTGCAAATAATACGCAGTTTGCAAACAGCGTAAGTCATGCTACCTTGAAGGGAGATTCATGCCTTATTGAAATGAAGGAAGGTAAGGTTTATCACGGTTCAGAGCTCGAGTTCACAATGGAGGTATCGCAGAGATAAACAGCAAGATATTTTACACCTTAAACCTCTACACTCAGTGCAGTAGATGGACTAACGAAGAGCTCGAGCAACAGGAGGATAGACAACAGATAGCATGATGGAAAAATGGAGCAGGAGGGTTTGCAGAGCGGCCAAAGGCCGAAAGCAAAGGAGAAATGATAAGTAGGGTTAAGTCAACATTTTTATAGCGCCAATGGATGGATGCTATATGACCACGTAGTACTTTAAATGTTTTCCATGCAGTGGGTAAAGTTCTAAAGTCCCACGATCTTATCCCTTGACTGAACTTAAAACCAAATTATCGCGTGGAGATCCCATGAGGTGCTTTATACCATAGTATTATTACCTGCGTTTTGATTGCAATGATATAATGTTAGAATATGTTTATAAAAACTTTGCACTAAAGATATTGCTTATTATTAAATCTCGTATGCTTTGGTATAAAGATTTGTGTGAGTGGTAAAGTGTATAAAAAGCAATAGATTATGGTTATGGCATAGTTGTTGTTAAACCCACAACTATAATGCCAATTGCTTAGGTTTTCAAATGAAGGTGAGTCTATATTTAGTGATAAGTTAATTTATGGTATTTATAAATTTGATTTTGGTTTACTCTAAGTTCATATCATTTGATACCTATGGATAGATTAATGACCCTTTTAATGGTTTTAAAATCATTGTGGTGACAATTAGTCTTTTGTCGCTTTCTAAGCTCAAGCATTTAGGAAAGAGGTTATAAATTAATGTATGATAGGTAACTTGGATATACTTAACCTTCATGTTTGATAGAATAGTCTTGGAATTTCACAAACGAGTTAAATAAGATAATTCTAGGACTAATTTTAAAAGATGATTTGGTTTCTATCCCAAAAGTTGATTTTGAAAATAGAGTAATTTCCAATCATTGCAAACCCTTAAAATTATTAAGGGAAGACTCAATCCCAACAATTAACTGGTTTATGCTATCTATTTAAGAAAGAAAATTATAGATCAAAACTTGTAATATCTTATGATTATAATGACAATTAACAATCTAAATATGGTGCATGGCATGTTACCGTAACTATGAATAATAAAATCCAAATCATTGTTGTTGTGAAATTTCTATCATGCTAGCTGATGAAGTAAAAACTAATTATTACTTTTTTTACACTTACTTTCAGTATGAGCATTTAAATGGTTTCATTTTATGAAGAATTGTGAAACTCTATTCTTCTGGATAAAAAGTTAACTGTCATCTATTGGAGTAGAATTCAATTCTCTAGTTTTAGATGTCAAAGAAACATAGAAAAAGTTTTACTTGTAGAAGCATGATAAATCTGTCTAGCATGTATGTACTTTCTCTAATTCAACTATATACAGCAAATTGTATTATGAACTTCTGAGACTTGTCATCAGCGACCTTATATCTTACCTGTATACCTGTAGTAGACTCGAAACTGTTTCGTTAGCTCGAAATCTAAGTAAGCCCAGTCCTTCATGACAAACCCACCTTGTGTCGCAAACAGAAAAACAATGAGTAACAGAAAAGAAATTTTCTTTAAAAGTTAAGTAGGATCAAATATCATTCAGTTACAATTTTAAGTAACATAAAACTAATCAAACAGTTAATGACTGCATTTAAAGAGAATATATGCTATTTAAAAAAATTTAAATTTTTCAGAATTTTTGGGGTTTTGACAATTGTCTTCTCCTTCCTCAGCTATGCACTACAGTTGAGTGTGTATGTGATGTGTTCTAAATAGAGAAGTCACCTCTCTATTTATACTGCCTCCCAACATGACTAGAACCCTACTAGGGCCAACTTCACTAAGTGAGTCTAATAACCCTAGTGCCTCGGAACTGTGGGGACTTTAACCCTTAGACAATAGGAGGGTTACCCACAATGACTTGACATGACTTGTTTACATTATAGATCCTCCCGATAGGAACATCGGGGCATGAAATCATGACTCAATTACATTATAGACACATCTCGGAATAAACATCGGGTTACAAGACATAAGATACATAGATGAATACATTCCAAAGTTACAAATACATCAACAAAGACAAATAAATGTTAATTTCACATAAATTAAATAAAATATTATTTCAAGAAAACAAATTATTCTTGATCTAAGTGAAACTTAACTATCCCTTTTCCAAAATCTTGTCTATAAGACCCAATCCTTATCTTTAGGATCTCTAGACTACTTGCATGTTGGAACCATCTTGGTGGGGATCTGGATTGAAACCAGGAATGGTTTCTGGTCATGGTTGGGTGGAACGTGGTAGTTCCCAAGTTATTGGATTAACAGATATGAGGTCAGAATTGTGTATGTTCATTATAATGTTGTGTACTTGAGTGTGCAGGGTTCTAGCCATTAAAATAGCATCAAATTGTAGGTATGAGTTTTTTTATCTTCCTTACAGTTCATACATAATTTTATTAAAAGAAGGGTTTATAATCTTGAATGAAAATATGTATATTATATGTTTTCTCAACTAGGTTTTCCTTTTGTTAACAAAATCTCAAAGCATGAATTGCTTGCATCTAAACCCTAGGAAATTATAGTTTACATTCTTTCGGTATTACTCCTTTTATGGTCATTCAGGAATAATCTTTTTATTTGAGATAACTAACTTTCTATATATTGTTCAAAACTAGATGAAAACTTACACATAGATTTCTTAAAGATAGAAAAAATAAGCCATATTAGAATTTTTAAAACTAAAATAGTATATTAAACTTTGCATCTAAAACATTAAGATAAAACTATTTATAAAAGCTATAAACCTACAGACCAGAGATCAAATCTCTTAGTTGTAGAACTTCAAAGTATGTTCGAAACATTTTAAAATAATTAATAAAACTATCAACCAAAATAAATAAATTAAACCATAGATCAAATCTCTCTGAACCATTAAAATCCAACTCTAAACTTATATTTCCAACGCTGACAGATTTCATATTTCCAGCACATATTCTTTCATTTTCCATAATAAATCAAACATAAACAACATATTGTCAACGTTGTTCACATCCTTCAAAGATAAACATTAAATCCATGCTAAAACATAACATTTATAAGTTTTATTAAACCCAACCCAGCCATCGAATCCTATATAGGATTGGTTGCAAGTAAATCTCACATAAATTACATTACCAAATATTTTAAGCAAAACCTAGCCATCAAAACCTGCGAAGGCTTGGATGTAATTCAAATTACATACAAAATTATCAAATAACTGAACCAAGGACCAAACTCACCATTTATATAAAAAAATTATTGAAGATAGAGTCATTATGTTTATCATCTAATAATTAAACTAAATGCACCTAGGATTGAATCCTGTGGAAGGCCCAACCAAAAATACAAACATATTTCATGAAACAACCCAAGATTGAATTCAGTAGGCACCATTGCTAAAAAAAAAAACATAAATACTGCGACATACACAGTAAGGGTTTCGCTTCTTCAGATTCCCACAAGCACTTCAAATATAAACCAACAGTTTAAACAAATCGAGTTATACTCTCATAACCAAATACATAGTCGCCTTTTTAATAAACATAAAAACCATATGTGTAGGATGTGTATTCACCTAAGGGCCGAGCCAAGCTTCCAAGCTCACGGTCATAAGGTGAAACCCCATCTGTGATAATTATTAATTCATACACCAATGAATTCACCATGACAAAAATATAATGCATTAAATTTATAAGATACACAGTCGTTCTATCCATAGTGCCATTGCAAGCAATGGCACTATAAAGAAAACATATGCACCATTAAAGTTTAAATGTAGATATTTCCATTAAAACATTAAACCCAATACTTTACAAAATGTTGCAACACGACAAAGTCTTATACACAGAGTCGATCCATTCTTTGGACAATAAATATATTTCCCCAAACCTTTACATATGGAAATTACCATGGAATAGCATAAACATAGTCACATCCATTGGATGCCCAAATAAACAATCAAACACCCCCAAACGAAAACTACACAATGATACTTCTCCCAACCCAGAGTTCAAACCTCCATAAAAAACAAACACGGAGAGGTAAGGGCCTTTGCATTTTTTGAGAACTACTCGCAAAGTGGTTACGTAGACCACCTACAAGACCACCATCGAAGCCATCATAGAGCCATGCCCTGTACCTGCACAAACCCACACAAAATCTATGATAAGTATGCAAGCTACCAAACTAAATCAAATTGAAAACATGATAATATGCATACCGTCAACATGAGCTTACCTTAAGAGAGTGGGTAGGCTATCGCATTACGCATGATAGCTCCTGAGAGCTCGAGACCACCCAGACAAACCAACAAGAGATCAAATAAAACTCATGTCAACCCTAACCAACTCTTGAGTCCAAATTACCATGCTTCCCTAGAAGCATTAAAGGCACCACCCTGTCCTCCACCAGCCATAAAATCAAAACCCACAGAGCTATAGTTTCTCCCATGACGAAATTCAATAGTGCAACACCTTCTCAGATTTAAATCCATAAAACCTGCATTTTCCATGTTAATAGAAGGTGGTTGATGGCAGATGGAATATGCCATAAACCCTATAAGTTATACCATAAAGTTTACAAAGCATGTATATCAAGGTGGATAAGGTTTTAAAACATTAAACATAATAATGTCTACCATAAAAATTATAACCATACATTTAAATCAAATTTTCATAAACATAGGGCTTAGGCATAGTTAGGTCTAGGACTTTAGTCCTCCTTTCACCATCTTTGAACATGAGAGTATAGTATAGATGTATTTATATAGGATGTCTTTATTTTTCCACGATCAAGATAGAGTTAACCGCTGGGATAACTTGCATAAGTGCAGGAACTTGCATTAGTTCGCAATGAACTAAGTAAGTCCCTTAAAATAGTAGGAATCCTTACCTTTCCGAGTGGACCTTCAAGGGATAAAACCTGCCACTCCACCCCTTTACAAACGAATCCATGTTATCCTTTTTAATGAATAGAATCATAAACAAAAATTAAGACATATAAATAAGAATTAAAACGTAACCTAACAAGCATCGACAAATGTCCACATTTAGTACAAGTAATATAACAACATCACTTAAACACATCATCATCCGACAGGAAAACCAGTAGAGGAAAAACAACTTAAGACACTCAGGTCCAATACATAACCAAGTATTATTCCGCAGAAGTTTAAACAATGTACATGGATTGTAGTATTTTATTAACCTATAATTTTATTTCATTTTATGATGTTTAGGGACATTACAAGTGGTATCAGAGCCCAGATACAAACACTAAGAGACCTAATGGGTGTTACCAAACATTCGTTGCAAAAAAAATTATATTTGAAATTTTGTTAACTAATAGGAAGTTATTTTTCATTAAAAATTTTCTATTATAAGATTCAAAGAACAGTTCATATCATGAACACAGAAGAAGACAATGACTGACAAGAAAAAATAACTAGCCCCACATGAGAAGAAGAACTGGTGGTTGAATTAAATTCTGATATACTAAAAACCATACAAAGTATGCAAGTAGACTTACAGAGTTTCAAGGATGATAATATGAATGAAAGAAAATAGAAGCAAGCAATTAACGAAGCTTTACTGTGGAACAGGATGGGAGGAAGCTCGCATGGACAACCTACTCATTCAACCAACAAGTTCAAGAAACAGTTTTATCATAAATGGGCTAGCAACCCAAAAGAAGAAGGAAAATAAGAACACACTTGAAGCCCCAGAAAGAGATTATCACACTCTTTCTAGTGATACTTCCCTTTCTCCTTGCAGAAAGAAATAGAGGAATGATGACAACCTCCAAAGAGAGTTTAGAAAGATAAGATCCCCAACATATGAAGGAGAGATGAACACCAAGGGGAAAGATGAAGAATGGATTCTAGGTATGAGAAAACACTTATGAGTACAAAACTACTCTAGTGAGATGAAAGCCTATATAGCCATCTATAATTTAAATGGAAAACATCTAGATGGTGGAGAAACCTAAAGCATACCAAGAAAGTTGAGATAAAATAAAGATGATGCAGTAACTTTCGTAGAATTTTTCAGGAGAAATACATGTATGAAATATTCTTCGACAGGAAGTTGAAATAATTTCATGAGTTAAGTATGGGTTCCATAACCATGGATTCTTTCATAACATATTTTTGGATTTGTTACACTACGTACCTTATATAAAGGACGATAAAGTAAAAATATAGTAGTTTTTAGGATGTCTTCCTCCCAATTTTTGAGAGAGAATTGAATTTGACATGCCTAAAGCTCTAAACACCACCCTACATAAAGCTAGGATTTGCTATGAACATGGACAATTGACACAGGAAAAAATCAACAAGAGTCGAGATAGGTATAGGAGCTTCTTGGAAAACCGCAAATGGGGATTTAACCCACCACCTTTTAGAAAACAAAACAACAGTTTTCCAGCCAATAATAACTTCAACAAGACAGGTACAAAACCAAATGTACCAGCACCAAATGCTAACATACCAAAAACAAATGGAGGAGTCAATGTTTCCCTACTGCAAATAAAATGTTGGAAATTCCAAGGGCCCCATTATTTGTGAGACTGTGAGAACAAGACTAATGGAGTCTTGCACAACTTACAAGAAGAAACAACGATAGAGGACATAGTTGGAACACCGAGGATTTATGCAGCCTTGGATAGTTGACTGGAAGACCATCAGGCTACTATGGTCCACGGGGGCTTCACTTGTTTACCAATATCCTATCACGTTAGTTCATATTGTGGGTTTTAAAATTATCAAAAATTGAACCAATATATTGTAGGTATTTGGGGGATGAGGGGTTTAAGGTGGGGGTGGGTAGGGTGGTTTACAAGGATTGGGGTATAAAAAGGGGTGGAGAGGAGGTTTTAAGTATTGGGAGGGGGTTTCAACAAAAAGAGTTTGGGTCAATATCTCTCAAAATTAAGGGTATTCTTTAATATCCCACGATCGCATGTGCTATGTGAGAGGTTCACTAAGTGAAGTCCCCATGCTATGGTCGAAATAGAAGGTAAGGTTTCAAGCACTTCTCTTTCAATATTGATTGACCCTGGTGCTTGCAAAAGCTATGTATCGCCTAAAACTGTTGATTTGTATAAACTAGACAAAGTTAAACTTGAGAAACCCTGGCTGGTGCAATTAGCCACGGGTACAAAATGAAAGGTTTCTGAAATAGTTACATATTGTGAAGTAAACTTGAATGGTTTCCCTTCTAGGATAAATTTTAACATTTTACCCTTAGGATCGTATGATGTACTTATCGGCATGGATTGGTTGGAACATCACCATGTCATGCTCGATTGTCTACACAAGTAAATATTGTGCATAGATAGCCAAGGGAATCATGTAAAGATTCAAGGCATACCTAAGAAGGTTTTCATAAGGAAAATATATTCCTTACAAGCAAACAAGTGCATTAGGAAAGGTTGTAAACTGTTTGCAGTGAACATCCAGGATCTAGAAGATGAAAGAGAGAAGCACATTGAGGGATTTCCAGTTCTCATAGACTTTACGGATGTATTTTCCAAGGAAATACCAAGATTAACACCGAAACAAAACTTAGATTTTTCCACAAAACTAACACAAGGGTCAGTTCTGGTGTCGAAATCCCCATACTGTATGAGCACACCAGAGTTGGTGGAGCTCAATTTACATTTGTAGGAGTTGATTGAGAAGGGTTATATCCGACCTAATGTGTCCCCTTGGGGAGAACGAACACTTTTTCATAAATAAGGAGGACAATATGATGCGAATGTGGATTGATTACTGCAAAATTAACAAGATGACCATAAAAAACTGTTACTCACTCCCTAGGATTGTTGACTTGTTTGATCAAGTTGGAGGGGCCAAGATATTTTCAAAGATCGACTTGTGGTTTGTATACCATCAGGTACGGATCCGCGATGAGGATATTTATAAAACTTCCTTTCGTACGCGATACGACCACTATGATTTTGTAGTAATGCCATTTTGGTTGACCAATGAAACCGCAAATTTTATGTGTATGATGAAAAATATATTCAGTAAATACCTGGATAAATTTGTATTGGTCTTTATAAACTGTTGGGATGAATTAATCATCGTTTTAATTCCATTGTTGTAATTGCCCAACCATTTAATTTGTCAATCCGAGGTTTGTAGGCTTACGAGGCACATGCAAAGTATATGCAGGACTGAAGTGAAATTAAGCTAATCTAACCCCTCGTGAAACTAGGACTAATTTAATCTAACCCCCCTTAAGATGAAACAAGCAATTGCTAATCTAATGCTGGAAGATGAAACACACGGTTGAAAGTAAATTGCATAAAAGAAAGACAACATATGAAAAGCAACAAGACAACACATGTGAGCTCATATTCACAATAAAGAAATATTATTTTTACATCACAAGAATCAATCATAAATTATGAAAGCATCAAAACTAAGATTATGAACAAAATCTAAGAATTCCCTTCTCCATATTACAAAGTCAAGACTAACTTCTACAATCTACTATTTTAGTAAGATAATCTAATATCTAAGATATTCTAAGATAATCTAGGATAGCAAATGAAGAGAGAGCACTCTCTTTTATACATGAACTTCTTTGAGAAGAAGATAACCATCTCATAATGAGAGATCCACTATTCACTCAACCACTCAACTACTTTCCTATTATTACAAGATATGGTCCCTTCAAATCCTCCACATATCTCTCACAAATTCTCCACATGTCTCTCAACCAAATCTCCATGATCTTCTCCTTGGAATATTCTTTGCATAACTATATCCTTGAAATGGTGGAGGAGATATACGTGAAGTATTTTCTTTGAATTAATTCTTCACATATTCCTACACATTACAAAGCTCATCCATACTTTGAGATATTAGTGAAAAACATGTTAATTTTCTAATATTTAATCATAAATTCACTTATAATACTAAAAATAAATAAAGTGGAAATAATAAGGTGAAACCCACATATATGTATGGAAATGGTATGATAAAAGGTTAATGGGACGATGAAATGTGAGGAATAACGGAAGATAAAGTGGATGAAAATGTGACATTTCCGAGTCTCAACATACTCCCCAACTGAACTTGTTGCATGTCCTCATGCAACCGTGTATGGATCTTCTCAAGAACTTTTGGCATCTGAACTTGGCTTTGATTGATGATGTCTTTTTAACAATGAATGTTTCCAGGGGGTGAAATGGATGAGTAACAACTGGCATTTCCTTATGGTTGGTTCTTGTGTGACAACCATGAATATAAAGAATGTTGGTTCTTGTGTTAACAACATTCATTTCATGATGTGAAATGCATGAGTAACAGCTGACATTTTCCTTATGGTTGGTTCTTGTGTGACAACCATGAATGTAAAGAATGTTGGTTCTTGTGTTAACAACATTCATTTCGTCATCTATTTTCTAGCTACATAATAATTTAACCATACACTCATTGAAAATGATAAGCTATTAATGTGCATAGAAAGCATCATTGTGCATAAGAAAGCCTTTTCTTTATCTTTATGAATCATGCCAATATGTATATCAATGTGTATGAAGCAAAGTGCAATAGAGGATTTGTCGGAAAAGAAATGCTTGTGAATGGTAAATGAGATGAAAAATGGGTGATGGTGGTGAAAAGAGTGGAATTATAGTAGTGAGTATGTATTGAATATAGTCCCCCCTCCCCAACTGATGTGGTTGCATGTCCTCATGCAACTTAGCATGGGCTTTGAAAGAAATGGAGCAAGATGAGGGAATTTTCCAAATTATTCATTGCTAGCATGTAAGGAATTGCATGATTAAAGTTTAGAAAACAAAATACCCCCACATACCCAAAAAGTAGATGAACGATGCAATAGGAATGTAGTTGATGCCACTAGATCATGGAATGTGTCATTGCTACTATGGGTGTAACTACTAGATCATGGGCAATGAGGGAATCAGAACTATTGCTAAATCATGGAGAATATGTCACAGCTGCAGGATAAAAATGTAATTGTAAATTATGTTGCAACTGTAACTGCTGTAATGTGAAGTGGAGGAATCTGAACTGCTGCTGATAAATAATGGAAAATGTGGAAGGCAGAAAGTGGAACTGTGGTACACTCATAGATTTGAAGTCATGTTTCTGCAACTGCTGATGGAGTCATGAGAAAGAATGTATAGTCTTAACCCGCTACAAAACCTCATGGTACAATTCTAGGCATGTGAATAAATGTGTCAATGTTGAGCATGAAAATAATTCATTGGATTACCAGCCATTGATGAATGCCATTAACCAATGCGAGACAACTCGCTAGTGATGTCAATCAATGCCAAGGTACCCAAGTACATCTTGCAAACTATGAATAGATGTGCTGATGTCGAGCCACGCGCAAGATCTGACAATCAAGGGACATTGATGAATTCCCATAATTGTCAGTGAGAGAGCTTTCCATTAAGGCATGCAAGCCTCTAAGTACTCAAAATGAACTCTAGTCGATATCCCAGATAAGGTGCTGAGGTTGATGGGGAAAGACTTGTTGAAAGGTGGGCCTTAAGGAATCTCACATCAGTCAACGCAAGTTGGTATAAGGAGATTGGTAGGACTATCAGTGAAAAGATCTCGCAGTCAAGCAATGGATATGGCAAGGCTATGTAGTCATGGAAAGGGAGCTAGTTTTATTCAGAAGGCAAACTAGAATGGAAAAATGAACTGAAAAAGATAAAGGGATGTATGCAATTCAGAAAGATATGCATGTGTGAAGTCATGACAGATAAAGCGATGGAAAGTGGATTTCAAGACATGGATGGTGAAGATGCTATGAAAGAGAAATATGGATAAACAATCATGATGAAAATGAGTTTATGGATGGTTTATGTGTAACAACCAACATTATGATGTTTATCAACAAACTTCATGAGTAACAGCTCCTTCAGGGTGTCTATCAAAGCATGTTTCTCAAAAATTTTGTGTTTCTTTGAAAAGTCACTTTAGTAGCAAAATGTGACTGTCTCTGAAACCTGAAAAGAAAAACTTAGTAAAAAAATCCTGCATGAAAACTTATTAGTGAATATGTATTGAATAAATTTCTTCCTCAACAACTGATCTGGTTGCATGTCCTCATGCAACCTAGCATACAATTTGGGAGAAGTTCCTAAAAGAAAACATATCATGCGGAAAGAAGTACATAAGTTGCAAATAAAATTACATGTTTCCCGTGTTGGTTTCATCTGCGATTATTGCCAAAGTGACTTTAAGAAAAACAATTCAACGTTAATCAAAAAAGAAATTTCAGGAAAAATAAAAACGTCCATTTGCAACTTTATTTTTGTTTTGGTTGTTTTTATTTTTTAACTTTTTGTGATTTTTATATTTTATATTTTTATTTTTATTTTCTTTTGTAAAATTTAGTTTTTATTGATTTTTTTTATAAAACAAAAGAAATAATTTTTATAATTTTATATATTTTTCTTGTTTTTGTTTTATTTTTACAACAAATAAAAATGGAAAAAACACTCAAGATTAAATTTTATCCGACCTTCATTCATGGGAATCTATGTCTCGGATTTTTAACAGAACATTCAAAATTTAAAAAATTTAATATCTATAATAGCCAGCTGCGAGAGCCAGGTGCAACACCACATAGCTGCGACAGCGAGCTGCAACAACTATGTGGTGTTGCAGCTAGCTCTCGCAGCTGGCTATTACAGATATTAAAATTTTTTAATATCTGCAACAGCGAGCTACAATAGCGAGCTGCAACAACTAGTTGCAATAATCGGCTGCAACACCCAGCTGCAACAACTAGATGCAACACCCGATTGCAACACCCAGCTATGACACCACTGGCTACAACATCCGGTTGTGACACACAATAAATTCTCTGCGCTGTGAGAATATTGGTTTATTATGCAATTTTATGGATTTTAAAATTAAATATCAGGCTGCAACAACCAGTTGCAACACTGGGCTGCAACAACTGGCTGTAATAGCTAGCTACAACACCCATTAGATCCTGCATAAACCGTCGTTAACATAAAATACATGCGTACCCTCCCATAAGTATCGATCTGCTGCTCCTGTCTACCTCTGCCAAACTAGCCCAAATACATTTTATTATCCTTACAAAGATCATCTTCCTCGAGCTGCAAACCATGATGAAAATTTCTTACTGAATACCTGAAAGGAATACTGTCAGAAGCTTGAGGAGCAGCTAGGAAACCATCTAGATCGTGGTAAGTGAAGGAATATGGAATATGGAGAGTGAATATGAAGAGTGAAGAGGCCGTGCTCACATACCTCACGAACACAAAACCTTTGCATATTTCATTATACCTACAATCAATTGTATTGAGGTTTGACTCCAAAAATGATGTGGAATATTGCATGGGATTCTTATTCATTATCTGCTCTAGATGGTTTGAATGACCGAATACATTTCGACAAAAAGGATTACTATCAGCATGTACTATGATCATCATGGATTCAATGGATAGATTGACATGAAGCAAGAAACATAACAAGATTGACATGAATAGATCATCATGCTCAAGAATCATAATAAGAGTGTTGTAATTTTGTCTCTACCACTGGATAACAGAAGCAAGAAATTCATTAAATATGATAAATGAGATGGGGAATTGTTGTAAAGGAAAGTATCCTATGGCTAGGGTTTAAGAGGCCATCAACGTACTGGGGTTGAAAGAGAGATGCACAATGTTCAGCAAGTATATATAAACAATATCAGAGATGAGAAAGGTCCACACCTGACTAACTGAAGGCTGGTCCAAGCTTTCTCTTCAATCCTCTTCTTGCTCCTCTCGCTCCAAGAGACCTGCAAAACGAATTATACCTTCCTCAAACCATTATGACCACATATAAAGAAATGATAATCAAATAAATCTGAAATAATAATCTGAATAACATCATCATATGATCATAAATAGAGATTCAATCACACATTGAACAATGATTTGGGAAGAAGAAGGACATCACATCTTTATTAATCTTGAAAACAAGTACAAGTATACCTTCTCTTCAAGTTTGGCACCTCACGAAACCTCAATCTGGTTTTGCTGCTTCTCTTCTCCAAAGAACTCAGCCTCCAATATCTACAACACAAGGGGAAGACCTCCAGGGCAAAGGTGTGGGAAAAGAGAGTCCCGATTCCTCCAGCATAACAATGCATAAATTCAAGTCCCCTCTCATGGACCTCCCTACCTCTATTTATATGAGTGAAATAAGGTAGTTTCAAAGGTTGGAGAAGTTATAGCAGTTAAGGAAATTGAGTTAAATGACTTAACTAATCTCCAATTAACTCATGTTTTAAAGTTTAAATGCTAAGAGGCACATTCGTGGGTTTGCCTTAAGGAAAATCACAAATGGACAAAAATGCATGTTTAGGGTATTTCTGGGCATTTTCAGACTTTGGTGTCTTCTGGAAAGTTTTAGCTAACTGAAATACCTTTCCAATGGTGCATAGATGAGGTCAAACAAAGTTACAAAACTCAAGATATGGGTCCTCCAAGATAGGTGTTTTTTCAGTGACTTTCAATGACTTTCATGAAGGGTCATCATGGAAATGTCGACATGTGATGGGATCATGGGAAAGTGGTCATAGGAAGAGAAGTGTCATTTTGAGCTATAATAGATGTCCCCTAATGTGTGAGATTAGAGGGGAAGATGATAGCTGAAATACATTATAAAGGAAAAAGCTGAGTATGGAGAGAGCAGAGAATCTAAGATCGAAAGGCTCGAACAAAGGTACCTGTAAGAGAGATAAATGTCAGAAAAACTGATCTCTGGGACATACATGTCCATTTACAACATTTCCATAAAGATGCAGGCGGATCCAACATATGTATAACTGAGGAAACTATCATGGTCGCTCAATATGAAAAAAGGTGCCATATCAAATCTAAAGGAGTCATGGCCACAAATGAACAAGGTGGATCCATACTCAACAATCAATCATAGCCACAAAAATACAAGGTGGATCTATGTCTCAGCAAAATGTCATATAAAGTATAACAAGGTCTTACGAAACTTGGGCAATAGCAAAAGATTACAATGCTACTGTTGGCCACAAGGTCTTCAATCCAAACCGCCCAAAAAAGGTACGAATCCTAACCATGCGAATAAAGGAGCTGAATTCGAACATGGAGGAAGTTGTTTGATTACCGGTTAATAATGAGAACCGTTAACAAACGCGAGGGAAACCACCATTAATGAAAATGGTCCCCAAGGTACCTAGTACATTCTAACAAGTGTGATTACAAGGACCTGAAGTTGAACACTTGAAGAATCCATCGAGTAGGAGACATTAAGGTATCCCCACTACCCAATAGTGAGGGAAATTGCCATTGAGGACAACAATTCCCAAGGTACTGTCATAAAACTCTAAATCTCATCCCCAGTGCAAGATGTGTTGCAGTTGATAGGAAGAGATCCGTTGGAAGGAAGGCATTAAGGAATCCTTCATCATCCAACACGAGGTAAGTCAAAGACTAATTGGATTTGGAATTGGTACTGAATTTTATGACAAGGAACACTGAAGACATGATGTAATGAACTGATACCAGGGAATGCCCAACACAAAAGGTCAAGGAAACTACAGAATGGCCAACAAAGGTTTAATCCTTGAATAGTGAGCATGACACAAAAGTGACTTAGGTAGCTTTTGACACAAAAGGACCAATGAAACAAATCTGCAATGTAGGAGACATTGACAGATTCCCCATATAATTGGAAAAGAGACCAACTGGAGGAGTAAGAAAACTCTGAATCAGGATAAGGTCAAAATACTAGGACCCAACTATTGATAGACTCAAAATTGGTGCTTTGTTCAAGGAAACAAGACTTGCTGCCATGATATAAAAAACATGGAAATAAACCTCCCCTTCCCCTCTTTCTTGTAAAGGTTTAACGAGTCCAAGAAGGCAAACTCGGGACCATCTTCATTTTTGGCAAGCTCGAAGAAAAGAAAGAAGAATGCTTGATAAGGCACTGATTCGTGGATTTTACGAGCCTGAACTAGTACATGCTCGACGGTGTTTTCATAGTTTAGAGAGTCTGAAAACTCCAAAGAAGACTCCAGGGGGGTGCTTTTTCGTACAATTTAGTCTCCTGAGGCCGAAAAAGTATAAAACAAACCAAAGAAGAACCCTCTTAACTTCTGAAGAAGAAAAGGCGCACCTTTTTCGTACTTAGTCAGGAAGGTCCGAAAAAGGTTGAATTACCACCTACCTAATGCTCCTTCAAAAGCAACATATAGCCTAAGTTTTACGAGTGTGAAGGAAGGCAAGATCACTCAGAAAGATCCATTTGATTACGAGAAATAGGGCTTACAACAATAAACTCGATGCTTTTTTCTTTAGGGTTTAACGAGCATGACAAAGACATAAAGTACACTCAGAATATTTTTCATGTTTTGGTCCAAAGCACGAAAAAGAGAAAACTAAGCTCATACCGGGGGTTCCTTTTCCGTAAGTTTAGTCCCTCAGGTCTGGAAAAGAGATAAACCTACGCCTGAGAATACTCTTCTCAATTCAGTAGAAAAGAGAGGGATCCTTTCTCGTATTATTCCACATGGTCCAAGAAAGAGATAACCTACCACCAATGTGGATGCCCATTCACATATTCTTAACGAGCTTGAATGGACAAGTTTACTCGGCAGTCAATTCTATTTTTAGGAGTCAGACTTGGGCCTAAAGAAACTCAACATCTTTCCCGTGAATTTTTAACGAGTCCGGAAAAGTCAACTCGAGGCCTCCTTACTATTTTTAACAAGCTCGAAGGAGAGAAGCAAGAATGCTCTAAATGCGAGGAGACAAGTGTCATAGAAAGGCGAAACTAGTTCCAAGCGCAAGGAACAAACCTATGCATAATGCAAGCAAAGTGAGAAAGATAAGGACACTCGGGGAATGTCTCCTCAAGGTAAAGGGTGTCAAGTTGCAAAGGAAAAATGATACAAGGCTGGGCGACGATGAGAACAAAGATGAGGGCTTATACAACGAGCTAAAAGCGTGGAAGCCGGCATCAGGCTCATAAGCGCAAGCAGGGCACATGCAAATGCAATTACGACTTGAACAACAAGGTGAGGCTAGTAAAAAGTTGTGAACCCAACTAAAAATCCAGTCTCCAAGAAACAACAACATCAGAATCATATTCAGAAGAAACGATCCGATGGGGGTCACCTTGGCAGAAACACATGTGACTTTGCTATCTTCTACAAAAGGGAAATTCAAGGTAGAATCAACCAAAGAAGATCCTATAGAACCAAGGCTCGAGGGTTTATAATCAGTAAGATCCACCTCAGAAGGAGAGAAAAAATAGACAAGGGAGATAGAGTCTGTAGAAACAAACTTAATATCACAGGAATTAAAAAATTCATAAGAAAAATCAAACTCATCAGGATCACTAACTTGCTGTTCGAAGGAAGAGTCAAAAGACTCAACAAGGCCAAAATAAGAAGAAGGATCAGGCTTACTAGGAAAATCAGTGTTAGACTTAGTCACAACTAAACCAACATCCAAAAGAAGGTCAGACTGTATCAAAGACTCTAGGAAGACTTCATCCAAAGGAAGGAGATCATCCGAGATAGGACACATGTCTAAACTGTCAAATGGATCCACAGAGTGGAGACCATGCTCTACAGTATGTATAGGATGACTTACCCAATCAACTGCTGGGACTAAGTCCTGGGAAGGTAAGCATGAAAACAGAGGCTGCTTCTCAGTAGCAATTGAACACAAAGGACAAGAGGCCACATAGTTCACCTGTGACAGGTTAGTGTCTATAGAAACACTGGGAACCAATAAATGAAAGACTTGGTCTCTAGTTAGGTCAGGAGATGGATCAAGAAAATCCAACTGATCGATAGTGACAATTTCTTCTCCATGATTAAAGTACATCACACGAAATAATGTGGACACCACAGCTTGCATGGCATAGACATAATCACGTCCAAGGAGCATATTAAAGTCCAAGGGGTCTTCTATCACCATGAAGTCAACTAATACTATCTTCCCACCCAAAGTAACAGGTGTTTGAGCAAGAATTCCCAAGGCTATACAAGTTCTTCTATCAAACGCTAGTAACTAACTAGCAGTCGACACAAGGCTGGGAGATCCCATGCCTCGCTAAGCATGAGCAGAAAAAATACTAACTGGGGCTCCTTCATCAACAATACAATGAGCAATCGTATAAGGTTCAACTTTGACCTTTATCTGGAAAGGTGCAGCAGAAGGAAGGCGCAGCTTAACTAGGTTATCCCAATCAAAAGAAGCAATCCGAGATCTTGGTGGGGGTTGATCCGAAGCAAGTTCAATGCCCCCTTGTTCAGTAAGTTCTGAACTGGAAGTGAAGAAAATGTGACTAGTAGACACTTCACTCTCCAAAGGAAGAGTGGGATTGATCGACAATGGAATCGATTCAACTGCTTCGTGAAATTCACTCTCCGAAGGGAGAGTGGGATTGACCAAAGATGACATTGGTTTAATCACATGAGAATCACTCTCCGAAAGAAGAGTGGGATCGACCAAATCTGAGATTGGTTCGACCACTTGATCAACCAAAGGTTGAGTAGGTTGTTGAGAAACTATAGGTTGTTCAGGAGAAGGAATATCTTGAGTCTTGGACCACACTCTTCGCACCTCCGCGATAGTAGGGCATAGGTGAGTAAGATGATCTCCCTCGCATAACACACAAGGGAACTTAAGTTTGCACTTCGAACGACCAGTTTTCTCAACGGTGTCAACATGACTAGCAGTGGATGACTGTTTTCTCTCAACATGACTTGTAGAGGATGAGAGTTTGCCCCCAGCATGAACTACAGATGCTGGGTAACTGGGTCCAACCTCACTAAGAGAGGCTGGTTGTTGAGAGACTATAGAATGTTCAAAAATGGGATGACCATGAATCCAAACTCTTCGCACCTTCGGGATAAAAGGGCATTTATAAGTAAGGTGGTCTCCCTCACAAAGCTTACAAGGAAACTTGGGCTTATGTTTTGAATGGGTAGTCTTTTCAACAATGTCAACATGACTCACAGTGGCTGACAGATTGTCTTCAGCATGAACCATAGAGGCTGAGAGACTGCCCCCAGCATGACTTACAAAGGCCGAGAGACTGGGTCCAACATGACTTGCAGAGGTTGGATGGGCACCATCAACATGAACAACAGAGGCTGAATGGTTAGGATCAACATGCTTTACAACAGTTAAGTGTGTGCCCCCATCATGAACAACAGAGGCTGGGTGGATGGATCCAACTTGAACAACATAGGTTGGATGGGGAGGTTCAACTTGAAAACCAGAGGTTGAACGAATGTCTTCATCATAAACAACAGATGCTGAGTGACTGGATCCAACATGACCTAGAAAGGTTGGAAGGATCCCATCATCATGATCAACAGATGCTAGATGATGAAGATCAACTTGACTTGCAGAGGTTGAGTGTTGAGATCCAACATGACCTATAGAGGTTGGATGGGTGCCCCCAGCATGAACAATAAAGGCTGGGTGGTGATGTTCAACTTGATTTGCAGAGGTTGAACGGGTGCCCCCTTGCTTATGTGCCTTCTTCCTATTCCTCCTTTTACTCCTTTTAGACTACCGGTTACTAGTATCAGTACTTTCACCGCATGAGGTAGAAGGATGGGGAGAATCAACTACAGGTGAAGGGGAAATAATGTTTTGATGCCCTTGATATAAGGAGCTTACTTGAGAAGCATCAGGAGCATTCAGGACAGTTGGAGTGGAAAAAAACCACACTGGCAGCCCTAGGGTGAATCCAGGTAGATTCAGGGTGGCCATCAAGGGAACACCAACATTCCCCATGAGAGGAATAGTGCAAGGAGTTCCCAGCATGGGGATCTCTTGGTTGGTGTTCGAAGGGGTGTCAGCCATAGTTTCAAACTAGGAGACAAAGTCTGAGGTTGATAGACAACCAAAATTACGAAGTACACTCCTAAAGGCACACTAAGTATAGACAAACCACACAACACTCACTAAAAATATCCTAAAGCCAAACAGACAAACAGGTATAAGATATACTTTCCAGAAGAAAGCTGATAGATAGTTACTTGGCATCCCTGTAGATGTTCTTAGGCACAAGCGGAGGAATCACCCACCGCCCTTCCACACTTTCTACTGGGGTTACCTTCCAAGTCCGTCTGAGGTCAACTAGAAATAACCTTCCGGTGTACCTATGTATGAACCCTAGATGTCAAGAGACTAAAGGCTACCTTAACTATATTGACAGTCTGGGGGGACAGTTGTCAGCCGAAATCGTACGCATGGGCAGGGTAGCTGAGCCCGAAACTCTGTCTAGGATAGAATCCCTAGATGCGTAAAAGTCATGAGTTACGTTTTGACAAGGATTTAGAGGGTTATCTCCTCTGTCCAAGCCTCCACGCGGCTTAGTGCTTAACTCCCGTTTGAGAGGAGCTTCCCAGATACAATCAAAGTAGAAAAGGATTTACCTAGTGATAGGCCAACTACGTCTGAAATTTTAACACTTGTGGAGAGTTGAAACTCCCTAATCCACAAGTCTAGCTTGATCTAGTTGGTGTATGACCCTATAAAATAAAACTTGCTAGTAAATTTTAAATTATATCGTTTATTTTAAGGGCTGTTTTTAGTCAGAGGGTAAATGGCATGAAACTTATGTGGTTTTTTGACTCAAAAGTTGAAACAAAATGACTAAGCAAAGAGATATGAAATGCAAAAAGCAAAGACTATTCTCTTTATATTTTCAAATAGAAAACTTGAAAGCCAAAAAAGATCAAATCTTTTTATATTTTTGAATTTTTTCAAAAACAATGATATGCCATGCAATCTAGATTAAAAAAACCTAATCTACATGCATATAAAGCAAACATGTGCTTTTGTCTTTTTCTTTTATAAATGCAAAATAAAAATCAGCCTATTAACTAATGCAAGCAAGTACTGTAAGCAAAGAAAATAGACAACTACTCTACACCCCAAAAACAAACCCTAGGATTCCCTAAAGTTAGGATATAACCTCTGTTGAAAACAAGGCTTACAAAGGTAAACAAGCCAACAACTTTGGAATGAAGAGACTGAGCAAAAAGACTGACATAAACAAAGGTCAAGAGGTCCCAAGTATCAATCTAAACCTACAAACAAAGGCTGCTCAGTACCTTGTCCAACAAGGTCAAGCCAAAGAAGGAGGTAGGAGGGGACAAGCAACAAAAACAAGTATAGGTTCTTTTTAATTTTCTTTTATAAATGCAAAAGAAAAACTACCTACAAAGCAAAGTATGCAGATAATAAGAACAAAGCAAAAGGAACTCTGCTATACAACCACCAAACAAACTCTAGAATGCCCTAAAGTCAGTATAAGCCCTACTTGGAAGAAAGGCTTGCATAAGAGACAAGACAACTATTTTGGCATGGTGAAGTTAACCAACAAAAGAAGAAGGAAAGCAACACCAACAAGCTTCCAAAATCAAACAAAGATCACTGACATAGGCTGACCAGCAACATAAACCAAAAATCAAACCAAGCAAAGAAGGTGGGGAAAGAGCAAAGAACAAACCCTAATGCTATAAAAGGCTTACCACATAGATAAAGAACAACCAAAAGAAGATGACACTAAATCCCTGGAGTCATGCACCTGCAAGGACCCTAAAAGACCTACCCAACACACCTTCAAACAAAAGAAAAATCAAAAAAGAGGAAAAAGCACTGTTTAAAGGGGGATTCGCGACTGTTCAGTATAGCAACCCGCGAATGCAAGCAAGTATTCGCGACTGTTCAGAAGAGCATCTCGCGAATGGGTGGAAAAATTCCCAAAAAGGTCAAAAACCACCTTAAGAAGGTAGGGGAAGTGTGCTATCAGATTTATAAAGTGTTCCTAAGTGGCAAGAAGGACCTGAAACAATGTAAAAGGCTGAAATAAATCAAGAGAAACCCCAAACAGACAAGGCCCTCCCCAGCGGAGTCGCCAGTTCTGTTGTAAAGGAAAGTATCCTATGGCTAGGGTTTAAGAGGCCATCAACGTATTGGGGTTGAAAGAGAGATGCACAATGTTCAGCAAGTATATATAAACAAGATCAGAGATGAGAAAGGTCCACACCTGACTAACTGAAGGCTGGTCCAAGCTTTCTCTTCAATCCTCTTCTTGCTCCTCTTGCTCCAAGAGACCTGCAAAACGAATTATACCTTCCTCAAACCATTATGATCACATATAAAGAAATGATAATCAAATAAATATGAAATAATAATCTGAATAACATCATCATATGATCATAAACAGAGATTCAATCACACATTGAACAATGATTTGGGAAGAAGAAGGACATCACATCTTTATTAATCTTGAAAACAAGTACAAGTATACCTTCTCTTCAAGTTTGGCACCTCATGAAACCTCGATCTGGTTCTGCTACTTCTCTTCTCCAAAGAACTCAGCTTCCAAGCTCTGCAACACAAGGGGAAGACCTCCAGGGAAAAGGTGTGGGAAAAGAGAGTCCTGATTCCTCCAGCATAACAATGCATAAATTCAAGTCCCCTCTCATGGACCTCCCTACCTCTATTTATATGAGTGAAATAAGGTAGTTTCAAAGGTTGGAGAAGTTACAGCAGTTAAGGAAATTGAGTTAAATGACTTAACTAATCTCCAATTAACTCATGTTTTAAATTTTAAATGCTAAGAGGCACATTCGTGGGTTTGCCTTAAAGAAAATTGCAAATAGAATAAAAATGCATTTTTAGGGTATTTTTGGGCATTTTCAGACTTTGGTGTCTTCTGGAAAGTTTTAGCTAACTAAAATACCTTTCCAATAGTGTAGAGATGAGGTCAAATGGAGTTACAAAACTCAAGATATGGGTCCTCCAAGATAGGTGTTTTTTCAGTGACTTTCAATGACTTTCATGAAGGGTCATCATGGAAATGTCAACATGTGATGGGATCATGGGAAAGTGGTCACAGGTAGAGAAGTGTCATTTTGAGCTATAACAGGAATAAGCAATCAATCCCTTCTCACAACCAGCTGGTGAATTTTAACAATATTGAAAGAAGGTTCTGGTCTATGGAAATCAATTCTGATAAGTGAAATCTACCCATTGAGAATCGACCATCCTGAAATCTGGCATTTTCATGTTCAAAAAATGTGAACTGCTCCCAAACCAAGTCTAATTTTCACAAAATGCTTGGGAATCACCTGAATGAGACCCTTTTGCACAAAACCCATGTGCCGGATTTTCGAAATTCATCACTGTTTGCACATAAATTGCACCCAAAGGTGACTGCCTGTATTAAGTTGTGAATGGAAGTGGCTGTGATTCAGCCTAGAGCATCTTTTGATAAGCTGGAGAAAGCTTGAGTTGATCTTGAAGTCGATTGTAAAATTCAATTTCCTCCTCTAATCTCCTTTGTTCTGTCACTATCCTAGCCTATATATCTACCCACAAAGGCGATCAAATGATGATTTATCTACCTTTAAAACTGACTTTGTTATTGTAAACTTGAGTTGAATGGTTTCGGACTTCTACTGTAGTGTTTTGATGTTTGATTTATAGTTAGGTAGCAGACGTAAACAAAAAAAATATTTCTCTGAAATTTTCCCCTCATTTCCTGTATTTTGGAAACTAAATCATAGTGCAAATCACATATAATTAGTAATTGAGCTTTAAAAACATCTGACAACCTGATATCGGTCAAATTCCTAGCATACTTATTTCCTAGTTGTTGCAAAAATTATGGGTTTAGAATCAATCGGATTTGTTTATTAATAAAGAATGATAGATGGGATCAAAACAAATAAGATTATAATGCCAAACATGGAAAATTAGTTAAGTCAACCGATTACATTTCCCATTATTCAAGGTTCAAAATATTTCTCCTTATTCTGCGATCTACACTGTGATCGTAGCCTTTTTTATTTTAATCTCTCCCGGGATTAAGTGAATTGAGGTGGATGAATCATAACCATAATATCAGAATTTTAAATCTCTTGCCCCCTTACCGTCATGTTTAGACTTTTACTGAATTTATTATTATTATTATTATTATTTTTGTTTACAGGTCTTGGCATGTAAGGTGTAAGGATTAATGTTGCATATTTTATTCAAGGTCAAAAGATGAGGGCGATTGCTACTGCATATCTAAGGAAGAGTTTTTTTTTCGGAGGATAAATGCATTGCTTATTGATTGACCAATTTTTTTTCGCATATTCTAGTTCAAGGTTCGATTTGCAAGTCCATTATTTAATTATTTGCTACAAGTTTAGCCGAGCAAAACAAAAAATGAACCAAATCAAAATTTCAAAAACTCGGTTCACTCTCAACTCGCATTAAATTGCATACCACTTATTGTATTTTATGTTTTTCAGAATATCAAATAAAAGAATTTTGAAAATTCTTCTCGCAAACTTATTGAACTACAGGATGAAGGACAGAGGCAAAGGGATAGCTGCAAATTTAGGTGTGACATTGCTTCAGCTCCTGTTTCAGCTCGGAGTTGCACTGTTTCATCCTGGAGTGTTGAAGATATTATAATTTCATCGACTTTTTTTGGTTTAAAATGAATTTACCGCATGAATTTGCCCATTTATTATCATTATACTTTTAACCCTAATGCACCTACTATTTTATTGTTTTTATTTGCAGATGGAAGGATGATCATAGATTGGTTGTTGTAGCTTGTTCTTTGGATCAAAGGATCTTTTGCAGATGGATGGAGTTTGCAAATACAAAAAATTTCAGAAATGGTTTAGCCGAGGCATTATTGCAGAGTTAATTTTTAAGCAGCTACAGGATGAAGGGTGACGACAAAAAGATGGTTGTGACTCCAATTGAGGAGAATCTTACAAGAGTGACATTGATGGAGTTGGAATGTTTCAGCTTGGAGTTGCAGCTATTATAATTTCAACGACTGCTCAGTTTAGAATAAATTTGCCACATGAATTTTGTAGGCCAGTTATTATTTTACAAATTGAAAAGTTTTTTAGCAAACTAAGATAATGAATTACAAATTAAAAATCAATTAAGAATGTTTCAAAACATTAATTATTCATTCCTGAAAAATTTAGAAAACACCCTAATCTCTTGTGTTTCAACTACAACTGTTACAACTTATGTGTTTTAGCTGAAAAAACGTGTTTCAACCACAACTGTTACAACTCCTGTTTTAGCTCAAAGCTCCTACTGTTTTAATTGAAGATCGAAGGATGGAAGCTCAAATTTAGTGTTATTATTTTTTTTATTTATAATTTCAGAAAATCAAATAAAATAACTTTAAAAATTTTATTTTGCAAATTTATAAAAAAAAACAATTATGAGCAAATGGAACAAATTGCAGACGAAAAATAGATTAGGCGGAATTTTTTTATTTTATTGGTCAATAATAAGAATTCTTCCTGAAATCAATTTAGTCATCCTATTTCTGATCCTCGCGATCGCACAAAGAATGGAGGAGAGCATACTTATTCTGGGTGAAAGCAAAGACTATAAATAAAATCCTACCTACTCTATGCTAATTGGAAATTAGAAAACAGTTACATGTAATCAAATATCCAATGTAGCCATTCACGTAACAGCAATAAGAATATGTTCAGTGTTAATTTTGCAAATAGAAGATGAGGATAAACTGAAATGTGTGGAATTAATTGTTGTAACTGTGAATTAACTAGAAAAAAAGAAAAACTAAATTGTTCTAACCTTGTACTCACTTGAAACCATCATTCGATAGGGATTTCACAGACATAGTTTTCACTCCTCAGATCATGTTGCAACTCCTCATACTGGTCCTCCTTGATCTCTTGTTTGCATGATTGTTCTCCATCAAATGTGTAGGATTCTCTGTATGCTAATTCTTCATCTATTTCTGTAGGAGTAATTAAGCTCTCGGCTTCTAGAGGATCTCCTCTCCAAGAAAAGAGGAGGTCCCTACTTTTGCAAGGATTTGAGTGAGCTGTTCCAAGCTTAAAATCATTGTTAAATCATTTTGAAAAATGGATTCTTACAACACCCAAATCTAAATGAAAAATTTAAATAAACACTCCTGCTGAAACAAATTAAAAAAAACACTTTGGACAAGAAAAAAAATTACTCTTCATAGTTGCAAGAAAACACACTTGCTAAAATTGAAATTCACACTTGTATAATTGAAATGCTCTTTGCAGAAATTGAAATTCACTCATTATAGAAATTAAAATTCACACTCTAGTGTATGCTTGTAGAAAAATCAAACTAAACTTCAATCCATCGTGCTTCCTCAGCAACGACGCCAAAATGTTGGGCTGAATTAATGTCGTTTTAATTCCATTGTAGTAATTGCCCACCCATTTAATTTGTTAATCCGAGGTTAGTAGGATTACGAAGCACATGCAAAGTATATGCAGGAGTGAAGCGAAATTAAGCTAATCTAACCCCCCCGTGAAACTAAGACTAATCAAATCTAACCCCCCTTAAGCTAAAACAAGCAATTGCTAATCTAATGCTGGAAGATGAAACGCACGACTGAAAGTAAATTGCATAAAATAAAGAAAACATATGAAGAGCAAAAAGACAACACATGTGAGCTCACATTCACAATAAAGAAATCTTATCTTATATCACAAGAATCAGTCATAAATCATGAAATCATCAAAACTAAGATTATGAACAAAAGCAAAGAATTCCCTTCTCCATATTACAAAGTCAAGACTAACTTCTACAATCTACTATTTTCTAAGATATTCTACGATAATCTAGGATAGAAAATGAAGAGAGAGCACTCTCTTTTATACATGAACTTCTTTGAGAAGAAGATAACCATCTCATAATGAGAGATCCACTATTCACTCAACCACTCAACTACTTTCCTATTATTACAAGATATGATCCCTTCAAATCCTCCACATATCTCTCACAAATTATCCATGTCTCTCAACCAAATCTCCATGATCTTCTCCTTGGAATATTCTTTGCATAACTATATCCTTGAAATGGTGGAGGAGATATACGTGAAGTCTTTGTGAGAGATATACATGAAGAATTTGTGAGAGATATGTGGAGGATTTGAAGGGATCATATCTTGTAATAATAGGAAAGTAGTTGAGTGGTTGAGTGAATAGTTGATCTCTCATTATGAGATGGTTATCTTCTTCTCAAAGAAGTTCATGTATAAAAGAGAGGGCTCTCTCTTCATTTGCTATCCTAGATTATCTTAGAATATCTTAGATCTTAGATTATTTTAGAGAATAGTAGATTGTAGAAGTTAGTCTTGACTTTGTAATATGGAGAAAGGAATTCTTAGCTTTTGTTCATAATCTCAGTTTTGATGATTTCATGATTTATGACTAATTCTTGTGATGTAAAATAAGATTGCTTTATTGTGAATGTGAGCTCGCATGTGTTGTCTTGTTGCTCTTCATGTGTTGTCATAAATCATGAAAGCATCAAAACTAAGATTATGAACAAAAGCTAAAAATTCCCTTCTCCATATTACAAAGTCAAGACTAACTTCTACAATCTACTATTCTCTAAGATAATCTAAGATCTAAGATATTCTAAGATAATCTAGGATAGAAAATGAAGGGAGAGCACTCTTTTTTATACATGAACTTCTTTGAGAAGATAACCATCTCACAATAAGAGATCCACTATTCACTCAACCGCTCAACTACTTTCCTATTATTACAAGATATGATCCCTTCAAATCCTCCACATATCTCTCAACCAAATCTCCATGATCTTCTCCTTGGAATATTCTTTGCATAGCTATATACTTGAAATGGTGAAGAAGATATACGTGAAGTCTTTTCTTTGAATTAATTCTTCACATATTCCTACACATTACAAACATGATCCATACTTTGAGATATTAGTGAAAAACATGTTAATTTTCTAATATTTAATCATAAATTCACTTAGAATACTAAAATAAATAAAGTGGAAATAATAAGGTGAAACCCACATATATGTATGGAAATTGTATGATAAAAGGTTAATGGGACGATGAAATGTGAGGAATAGCGGAAGATAAATTGGATGAAAATGTGACATTTCCGAGTCTCAACATAGATGACATTCTAGTTTACTCTAAGAGTAAAGAGGAACACAAGGAGCATATCTGCATAGTACTACAGGTATTATGGGAACACCATCTTTATGTTAATTTTAGTAAATGTGATTTTTACAAGCCACAGATACAATACCCGAGTCACATCATCACTAGGAAGGGGATACCCATTGACCTGAAAAAGATTAAATCCATAGAGGATTGGCCTACCCCTACTAGTGTCATAGACATTGGTCCTTTTTGGGATTAGACGGTTACTACCAAAATTTCATTGAGAACTTTTCAAGGATTACTTGTCCCATGACCACTTTGCAAAAGAAGGAAAACAAGTTCTTATGGATGACCAAATGTGAGGAAAGTTTTTATAAATTTAAATAGATTTTGACGACTGCACCGATACTATGAATTATGGATCTTGATGGGGATTTTGTTGTTTTCACAAATGCAGGAAAGGAAGGACTCGGAGGATTCCTCTTGCAGAATGATTGCACGATCTATTATGAATCACGGAAGTTAAAGGAACACGAACAAAACTATCCCACCCATGATCTTGAGTTAGCAGCCATTATCAATGCCTTGAATATGTGGAGGCACTACCTCATGGGGAATAAATTTGTTTTAAAGATAGACAATATGAGCATGAATTATTTATTTAATCAACCTGATCTAAATTCCAGGAAATCCAGACAGTTGTCTTTCCTTAGTGAGTACCATTTCGTGTTAAAGCATATAAAGGGAAAGGAGAATAAAATTGTTGATGGTTTAAGTCAACGAGATCATATGTTATATGAGGTGAATTTAAGTCAAACCGATTCACATTTACATGAGAGGATCATAATGTCCAATGGAGTTAACAATTTCTATGTTGAAATCCTCAATAAGGTCCAAGAGGACAGGTTGATTCAACAACAAAAATAATATAAGGTAGAGGGAGTTGGACTATTGTGGTCCAAAGAAAGATCATATGTTCCATAAAGAGGGGACATCAAGTCTAGAATCCTCACAAAATTTTATCGGAAACCATACTCAGGGCGTCCGAGATATCGAAAGATGATATCCATAGTAAAGAAACACTTTTTTGGCCTAAGTTAAAGGCAGGCATAGCGTTGTTTATCACAAAATCTTAGGAATGTCAAGTAGTCAAAGCTGAGCACCAGTATCCTTCGGGATTTCTGCAGCCATTACCCATTCTAGAATGGAAGTGGGAGGTCATTAGTATGGATTTTATTATAGTTCCACCAAAGAACAAGAAGAAAAATGATTATAGTTTTGTAGTCTTGAAAATTTATCAAAATCGGCATACCTCATCCCAGTGAAGTCAACCTACAAGGTGGTACACATTGCTGACATCTTCTTAAAATATATATTCAAATTTCATGGGATACCCAAGGAAATCATATCGGATCGAGATACAAATTTTATCGAGAAATTTTGGAGATCCTTATTCTCTAGATTAGAGACGTAGTTAAATTTTAGTACTGCTTACCACCCGCAGACAGATGGGCAGACAAAATGGGTAAACCAGATTTTAGAAGACATGATTAGGATGTATGTCATGAAAAAAACCACAAAGTGGGAGGATTATCTACATCTCATAGATTTTTCCTATAACAACGGATAGTATACCTCCACCAAGATGAGTCCCTTTGAGGTACTCTATGGTCGAAAATGTAGAACATTGGTTACTTGAGATAGCTTGGTGGACCAGTTCATGTTAGGGCCCAATTTACTAAAATAATAGGAATAGTTGGTCACCAAGGTCCAACAGAACCTTAAAGAAGCGCAAGATCGCTACAAGACTTGCGTGGATAAGAAAAGAAAATATAAATATTATTAGATAGGAGACCATGTTTACTTAAAAGCAAAAGAAAAGAGAAGCTCATTTACCTTGGGGAGGTGTAGAAAGTTGGAACCAAGATTTTGTGAACCTTTTGAGATATTAGCCAAGAGAGGGCCAGTGGCATATGAACTAGCTTTACCTTCTCACATAAAAGTTCATAATGTTTTCCACACATCCTTATTGAAGAAATATGTATATGATACTAAACCTGTGATTGATTGGTGCTTTTCTCAAGTGGAACCTGAAGTGGAGTTTGTACCTAAACCCCTTCATATTGGAGAAGAGAGAGGTGCATCTTAGGAAGCACACCATAGTCTAGTTGAAAGTGAAATGGAATAACTTTGAAGGTGATGAGGCTACTTGGGAGAATGAAGCCACCATGAGAAATGCTTACCCCGTCTTATTTCATGATTTCATTCCTAATTCCTAGAACACTAGGGATGGTGTTTTTCTAAGCGGGGAGGGATGTAATATCCCGAATTTTGACCTAACACTTATGGGCATAAGTTCCATTGCATGTGATGTTGCTTTGATATTATATTTTGTATATTGGGCATAAGACCCCACTACACATGAGTATGATGATTTATTTGATATATTGGGTGTAAGCCAAATGCATATGTTTTATTTTAGCATATATGTATGACTACATGTGTTGGCGTGGACCCTGATGCATATGAGTGATTTGATATTGTGTTGAGCAAGATATTTGAGGCAAATTAGTATTTAATGTTTGTGTTGAATGTAAGCTCTAAATCAAATGAGTGATTTGATGTTTGTGTTGAGAAAGAGCTTTGAGGCGCATGAGTATTTAATGTTTGTGTTGAGCGAGAGCTTTGAAGCACATGAGTGATTTAATGATTGTGTTGAGCAAGATCTCTAGAGAACATGAGTAATTAATTTTTATGTTAAGCGTCAACTCTGGAGCACATGAGTTACGAATTGTTTTTGTTGAGCAGAAAGCTCTGAAGCACATGAAAATATAAGAATTGGAAGTGTTGGGCATAAGCCCTGGAACATTCCAAATTAATGTTGAGCATAAGCCCTGGAACATCGGATCCTTGGCCATTGTATCCCTAGGTGTATTATACAAGTTCATCATAGCAATAGTGTTGAAAGAGAATCTCTGGAATTGCACTAAGTGTAACTCCCTTTTTTAGTGTGAAGTGTGGGATATGAATACTTCTAGGAGTTACTAAAAATTAATTGTGTTGAGTGAAAACGAATTTGATAAAAAACGGATCTCATCTTACTTATTTTTAAGTGGATTAAATGAAATTTCGAATTTATGTGTCTCATCAAGTACTGAATAACTACCACGATATACGAGGTAATCCAACATTCAAGGAGGCTTCGAGCTACGTAACCTTATCTGAAATCCTTAACAAAATAAATGAGTTTTAAATTAATGGAAGTACCATGTGATTGGGATCATGCTACATGATACCCAAAGTAAAAATGTTAACAATAATATATATATATCTAGTTTATATATGTTATAAATAAAAGGGTAAGCATATGTATTGATAATAGTAACTATAAATAATAATTGAAGGATCTATGTTTTATTATTTACTAAAATAATTAATTAAATATCTTAGTACTTAAAAAGAGTCAAAATAGGAACTATTCAAAGAGTTCCTAAGTTAAGATAAATAAATGTTAATTTCACATAAATTAAATAAAAGATTATTTCAAGAAAACAAATGATTCTTGATTTAACTGAAATTTAACTATCCATTTTTCAAAATCTTGTCTATAAATACCGAAGCCAAAGAAAGTCCTGATGATCTCACTCATTCTATTCTATCTGATCATTATCCTCCTAAGAGTTCTTGGAGAGAATTTTTCCAAAAAGGAAAAGCAATTTGGTACAGAACGTGTTATCCAAGATAGGTGAAGCCTTACCTTTAGGATCTCTAAAATACTTGCATGTTGGAACCATCTCGGGGGGATCCGTATTGAAACCAAGAATGGTTCGTGTTGAAACCAGGAATGGTTCTGGGTCATTCTTGGATGGAACATGGTATTTCCCAAGTTATTCGGTTAACAAATATGAGATCATAATTGTCTATGCTATTTTTAATCACATGCGCTTGAGTGTGTAGGGTTCTAGCCATTAAAATAGCTTTAAATTGCAAGTATGAGGTTTTTATCTTCCTTACAGTTCATAAATATTTTTATTAAAATAAGGGTTTATAATCTTGAATAAAAATATGTATATTATATGTTTGCTTGGCTAGGATTTCCTTTTGTTGACAGAACCTCAAAACATGAATTGCTTGCATCTAAACCCTAGGAAAATATAGTTTACATTCTTTCAGTATTATTCTTTTATGGTCATTCAGGAATATCTTAAATTAAGTCTTCTTTGTATTTGTTTAACTATCTATTAGAGTTCATCTTAGACTTAAACTATAGATTATTTGAGATGGCTAGCTTATGTATATTTTTCAAACCTAGATGAAAAGTTAAACAAATATTTCTTAAAGATAGACAAAATAAACCTTATTATCATTTTTAAAACTAAAATAATATATTAAACTTTGCATATAAAACATTCAAATAAAACTATTTATAAAAGTTATAAACCTACAGACCATAGATCAAATATATGATTTGTAGAACTTCTAACTATGTTCGAAACATTTTAAAAGAATTAATAAAACTATCAACCAAAAGAAATAAATTAAACCATATATCAAATCTCTCACACCATTAAATTCCATCTCTAAACTTATATTTCCAACGCTGGTAGATTTCATATTTCCATCACATATGCTCTCATTTTCCATAGTAAATCAAACATAAACAACATATCGTAAGCGTTGTTCATGTCCTTCAAATATAAACATTAAATCCATGCTAAAACATAACATTTATAAGTTTTATTAAACCCAACCCATGCATTGAATCCTATACAGGATTGGCTATGGGATAAATCTCACATAAATTACATTACAAAATATTTTAAACAAAACCTAGCCATTGAAACCTGCGAAGGCTTGGCTGTAGGACAAATTACACACAAACTTATCAAATAACTAAATCGAGGACCAAACTCACCATTTATATAAATAAAATTATTAAAGACAGAGTAATTCTCTTTATTATCTAATAATTAAACTAAGTGCACCCAGGATCAAATCCTAGAATTCCCAACCAAAACTACAAACATATTTCATGAAACATCCCATGATCAAGTCTTGTAGGCACCACTTCTAAACACAAAAACATAAATGTTGCAATATGCACAGTAAGGGTTTCACCTCTCAGGATTCCCACAAGTACTTCAAATATAAACCAATAGTTTAAACAAATCTGAGTTACGCTCTCATAACCAAATACACAGTCACTTATTTAATAAACATAAAAACCATATGTACAGGTTGCGTATTCACCTACGGGTCGAGCCAAGCTTCCAAGCTCATGGTCGTAAGGTGAAACCCCAACCACGATAATTATTAATTCATACACCAACGAATTTACCATGACAAAAATATAATGCATAAAATTTATAAAATACACAGTCGTGCTATCCACGGTGCCATTGCAAGCAATGTCACTATAAAGTAAACATATGCACCATTAAAGTTTAAACTCATAACTTTACATTAAAACATTAAACCCAATACTTTACAAAACGTTGCAACACGACGAAGTCTCATACATAGAACCGAGCCATTCTCTGGACAGTCAATATATTTCCCCAAACCTTGCCATATGACAATTACCATGGAATAGACTAAACACAGTTGCATCCATTGGATTTTGAAATCAACTATCAAACCCAACCAAATGAAGACTACACAGCAATACTTCTCCCAACCCATAGTTCAAATATCTGTCAAAAGCAAACATGCAGAGGTAAGGGCCTTTGCATTTTTGGGGGCTTACCCACAAAGAGGTTGTGTAGACCACCTAAGGGAACACCATCGAAGCCACCATAGAGCCATGCCCTGTACCTTCACAAACCCACACAAACACCATGAGAAGTATGCAAGATACCAAACTAAATCAAATCGAAAACAAGATAATATGCATACCGTCTACATGAGATTACCTTGAGAGAGCAGGCAGGTTGTTACATTGTGTAGCATAGATCCCGAGAGCTTGAGACCACCTAGACGAACCAGAAAGAGACCAAATAAAACTCATGTCAAGCCTAACCAACAATTGAGGCCAAATTCACATGCTTCCCTAGAAGCATTAAAGGCACCACCCTGTCCTCCACCAGCCATAAAATCAAAACCCACAGAGCTATAGTTTCTCCCATGACGAAATTCAATAGTGCAACACCTTCTCAAAGTTAAAACCATAAAACCCACATTTTCCATGTTAATATAAGGTGGTTGATGGTAGATGGAATATGCCATAAACCCTATAAGTTATACCATAAAGTTTACAAAGCATATATATCAAGGTGGATAAGGTTTTAAAACCTTAAACATAATAATGTCCACCATAAAAATGATAACCATACATTTAAATCAATTTTGCATAAACATAGGACTTAGGCACAGTTAGGCCTAGGACTTTAGTCCTCCTTTCACCAACTTTGAATGTGATAGTATGGTATAGATATATTGTTTTAGTATTTCTTTATGTTTCCATGGTTAAAGACAGAGTTCACCGTCAGGATAACTTGCACAAGAGTAGGAGCCTACATTACTTCGCAATGAACTAAGTAAGCCCCTTAAAGTAGTAGGAATCCTTACCTTTCCGAGTGGACCCTCAAGGGATAAGCCCCTCCACTCCATCCCTGGACAAATGAATGAAAGTCATCCTTTTAATGAATAGTCTCATAAACAAAAATTAAGACATATAAATAAGAAGTAAAATGTAACCTAACAAGCATCGAAAAAAGTCTGCATTTAGTACAAGTAATATAACAACATCACATAAACACATCATCTTCCGACAGGGAAACCAGTATAGGAAAAACAGCTTAAGACACTCAGGTTCAGTACATAACCAATTATTATTCCGCAAAAGTTTAAACAATGTCCTTGGATTGTAGTATTTTATTAGCCTACAATTTTTATTTATTTTTACGATTTTTAGGGACATTACATTATGATAAGAGAAATAATGATAGAGGACGAGGTCTATTACGAGATTCTCTCTCCCATTAGCCACGTTTTTCAGTATGATCATGAAGTAAGGTGTAAAATAATGGTTAAATCCTGACATTCAATGTTGAGACTCTCAATTCACGTCATCTTCTTTCTCCATCTATGACATTGGTATAGACCCATCTAACTCTATTTCTACAAAGTGTTGAGAGGGATCAACTCTGCAAAATTTTAACCACTAAACTAGAACACATATCCCTCTTTCCATTATGCTACTAACACTTGCATTCTTATTTTTTAAATTTTATTTATTTTTATTTTTTTCATTTATAATTTGTATTTTTTTATTTTATGGGACATATAGACACTTCCCTCTCACCCCTATGCTACAACATACTAATGCATGCATTCTTATTTTATTATTTTGACTATTTTATATTTTATTTTGACTAGTTTCTTTTTTCTATTTTTTATGGGACATCTAGACACTTCCCTCTCACCACTATGCTACAACACACTCATGCATGCATTTTTATTTTTCATTTTTTTATGGGAAAACATACACTTCTCCCCCACCTGGGCTATATAAATGTGCCTTCTCGATGCAACAAGCACTCCCCTTTCAAAATAATAATTTGGTGGACATGGATAAGTTGGAAACATGACATAATGGAACCCTTAGATGAAAACAAGGATAATTTTAGGGGCAAATTTTAGCCTAGTGGGCTATTTTTCCATGTTTTATCCCAAACAAAATTCATCATTTTGCATTTTTTGAAGCTCTGTTTCACCCAATTTTGATGGGGTAAAATTTCTTCACCCTAAATATCGTCAAATTATTATATAAACAATATAAAATCCTTGGAAATTAAAATATTTTTTGAAAAATATCGCCAATCATTTTATAGTTGGAATTTTAAAAATTGGTAATATTTGGCAACATTTTCACACTTTTAAATAAGTATGGTTCCTTAAAATAATCCCTGGATGAAAAAAATGTATCCATGCTAAAACAATACCACAACTTTGTATTTATCGGTAATGAAATTAGTATAAAAGAAGTCCTCGATTATCTCTGCACTGCTTTACTTGGCCTCTTTTGCAGGAAAATGTTGAAGAAAAGAAATCTCCAATGATGGATGGAAGGAAACTGGAAGTTATTGTTGAAGTATGTTCCATAATTTCATATTCTGTCGAGGGTATGTATTTTATTCAAAGTGCTATCAGAAGGAGATACCCTACAAATTTTGTATCATGTTTAGTAGTGGGGTCCTTTTGGCCTTGTCTTAAGAAAGTGGCATGTTCGTTTTGATGTAGAAACATAACCACATAATATTCAGTAGGTATGGGTGATTCCATGAAATCTGCAAGGCTAGGCATTTTCCAGGCTCGAGCTGTCAACTTTGTGGCATCGAAGGTTGAAACAAACATTGAATAGTTAGGGCCAAGCTTGGAGAGTATGGCCAAGACTAGCTGATCATCCTTCTTTTCGATCCCATATTGTTTTAGCTGCAAAACAAGTCCTTTGAACTTGGAAAAATAGAGTTGCAGGGATTCAAAGCTATTGGGACTCAGGGAGATCAATTGATTTTCAATTTGATGTCCCCTCATCTCATCTGTCTTACCAAAAATATCAACAAGCTTCTCCCATACTTCATTTGGTTATGTCAATCCATCAAGATGGAAAAGGAGGTCTCTGGATATGCTCAGACACAGGAGACCATAGGCCTCATCCCTCCTGTTGTGCCATTTAATCTTCTCTGCAGCTGCATTGGGCTCTTCTTCTGTTGCCATAGTCACTCTGTAGAGGCCTTTCACTCTCAACAGTATCTCCATCTCTGCTTTCCATTCAAATAACTTAATTGGAGTCAAGATGATCTTCTGAGATTGATCCATAGCTCAGAAATTGTCCCTTTAGTCAGCAAAATGCTCCCAGTCAATGATGTCGAACCTGCAAAACAAATTGGAAGGAGATAAATCAATATACAAAGGCTCTAATACCATGTGGAAATTGAACCTAGGTGTTATAACAATTACATTCACAACAATTGCCAATTACACATGCAAATTACTCATAAAGGAGACTGAATAATGGAGCAGGACACTAATCTGTATTGAATAAGTGTACAATAGCCAACCTTGTGAATTCATAGGCTGCCACAATAAATAATTACATGAGATATTCGAATGCATAAGGATGCCATTCAAGTTTGGTCATAAGTAGGCTTACTAAATCTAAGCAAATCCCCCATAGGTGCATAAAGCAGTTTCCAAAACTGTCTAGGAGCTCATGAATTTGAAAAATAAATTAGGAAAGCTAATAGGTGATGGAAGGATAAATCATACATTATTTTCATAGGAGAAAAGAGTGGAGGATGATGAGGACAAAAAACAAGTTAACTTCACCTAGTCAAACTTTCCCAATTGCCTTAAAACTCAGAAAAAGCAGGCAATAAAGCAGAAAAAGCAGACATGCGCTAGGGAGGCCAGGAATAAAACAAATTTGATTCCAAGAGGTTTCCCAAGTTCTCCATGACTAAAATTTAGAAATTTTGACCACTATGGATGTGTGGAGGACAACTTGCATAAGGTGGAATATGGAAACTAGGCAAATAAGACAAAAATTGGATTAACTAATGTCTAAGGTAGCTAACTATGGGTTGATTATTATAACACCATAAACCCCTCATCCCCCCAAATACCTACAATATATTGGTTTGATTTTTTATAATTTTAAAACCCACAATATGAACTAAAGTGATAGGATATTGGTCAACAAGTGAAGCCCCCATGAGGTTAAATTAAACTATTTTTATATATTTGACTAGGAAACTACAAAAAAAAAAGATCCTTGGTCTATTAGATGCAATAAATTCAAGCTTCTAAACCATGACAGCAAGTCACCAACAACCACGACCCTTTTTCTATATATCTTTGCATACACTAGAAGTTACAAATCAACAAGGGATGGAAGTTAAAATGACAAATAAACAACACTAGAAGTTACCAGAAATTTAAAATGAGAAAAAAATAGGGCTTCACTATATAGATTCCAAAGTATGAAGAATTTCATAGAGTGAACATGCAAAAATCCTAGTAATATGAAAAATGAAAAAAAAAACGGAAGCCACCATCAAATGATCTCAAAATGATTTCCAAGGCATACAGATATGCAAATTTGAAAGGATTATTTTAGATGACATGGGAAAGTAACCTTGAAAAGTGAAAATTAAGGTGGTTAAAATTTGAAACCAACAGAAAAATGAAAAACATAAAAAAATACCATCCATCAAAGTATTTGGATATTATTTGTCATGCATACAAAACACAAAAACCTGAACGATTCCTCAAATAAACATGCAAAAAATAAATATTGAAAAGTGAAAATGTTAGTGGTTGAAAAACCACCACAAGATATGAAAAATGATACACAACCCAGAAAAAAAGGACGACATCAAAGGCTCTAAAAATGGTCCCCAAGGTGTACAAAAACGCAAAAGGCATGAAGGATTCATCGAGGAGACGCAAGAAAACAATATTTCTCCAAAAGTGCATGTTAATGTAGTCGAACCTGCCACAAGATATGAGTATTTGGAAAAAAAAGGAAAACAACTTACTCCCCTCACAGGATTAGAAAATGATTTCGAAGGTGTAAGCCCAAGAGTTAAGAAAAATAGAGCTATTACTCAGTTGTCATGAACTACATTTATCAAGAAAGCATAGGAGAGTAAGGACTTAAAAAACAAAAAAAGTGCTTGAATGTGATCATTTTTATTTTGAGCCAGCGAAACACAAAGCATGAATGTATATCCTTCCATGTTCTGACTATAATTAATATGATCGCATCCGGAGTTTGATTTTCAATCACCATTTTTATATGCTTACACTTTCGCTCAAAGGATTCCCAGTGACCTTAAAAATATAAGAGGCCTTGATTTCCCTGAAGAGGGAATCAAATCCTTTGGGACATCACTGAATAAATAAAAACGCCCGGAGAAATTCGACATTACACCATATCCACCTCATACAAACCAAACACATGCTGACAAACCCTAGATACCTTATTTCACGATGTAGAAAACACCCAAACTCAACAGAACACCAAAATTACCATGGAAATAGTTCTAAACTACAAAATAACAAGGAACAATCTTCCTCAACATGATAAAAAGATTCTCCCTGCTGCGCGTTGCTTCTCCCGTCAAGTTGCATAACCCCATGCTCCCCTAGCATGTAACCCCGATGTTCCTCCATGCTGCTTCTCCCTCTGATCAACTGCTTCTCCTTCCAAGCTGCAATACCCCATGCTCCCCTGTGCTGTTTCTCCATTCTTTGTAATAAAATAAGCCCCTACATATCAGTATATTTATATATTACATAAAATAAACCCCTACACTCTAAATATGACCCCAATATAATGTTTTGGTGTTTTATCATAATTAAAACCCCAATATGAATGGACATGATATAGTATTGGTGCATCATCAATGCCCACGTGAGACCAATGCTCCAACACCGCTAAAAAAACCCCAATATAATGTTTTTCATTTATTTAATAATTAAACCCCCAATATGAACGAATGCGATATAGTATTGGTTTGCTACCAACACCCTGTGATTGACTCTTGATCTTATGTTGATGCTTGATTGGTCCTTATGCTAGCACTTCCCTGCTCGTGCTGTGCTTGCGCTACTTCTCCACACCTTGCTCGTGCTGCTGCTCCACCCCCTTTTATAATAAAATTCCGAACATATTATAACTTTTTTCAAACCCATAAAAAACCCCTAGACCCTTAATATGACCCCAATATAATGTTTTTTTAATAATTATTAAGCCCCCAATATGAATGGACATGATATGTTATTGGTTTGTCGGAGACACCCTCGTGGTTTCATACTTCAGAGGTATAATATATCTGTTGCACTATTTGAGTGTGCTAAGTTGTAAGAAATCCATGGGATTTGTATGCGCTACAAACAGAGATCTGGTTTGTGCACGTTTTGTGTTGAAATTTCATCATTACCTAATATTTTTTGGATTGTTGTTTCTGGGTCTATTGCTCTAGTAATTGGGGTTACCTTACGGTTCAATTTAAGAAGACCCAAACACCCATACAGTGCAACAGAGATATTAGTCCACTTAAACATGCTTAAACCACGATGATTCCTTGCTCTACTGCTCCAATAATTAGGGAATCCTTTCTTTTCGACTAGGTAACTGAATTTATTCTCTCTTAGGTACGCCCTTTGTTCCTGAAGTGACTTGTCTCTTAATAGACAAGATCTGATCTAAAAAAATATTTCTGAGTATAAGGAAGGTCTCAACCATGTTTCAACTCTCCTAGTGGGTTATATTATTTGTTTTCTTTGTACTTTGAGTTAGACACGAGTTATATTTACTATTGATGTTATTTATTGTCTTTGTATTATTTTCAGCTGTAACTAGACAAGAGTGGGAAAATATAAGTTCAAAGCATAATTTTCATCTCTTTCAACTTTTGTAATCCTAAATGTCGACCTTTGGGAGTGTTAAAGTTGAAAGAGATGAACACTATGCATTCAGACTTGTGTGGACTAATATCTTTGCTGCACTATTTGGGTGTGCTAAGCTGAGTATATCAAAGGTTTCAACTCTCATAGTCAGTTATCGTATTAGTTTTCTTTGTACTTTGAGTTAGATTTACTATTGTTGTTATTTAGTGTCTTTGTATGATTTTGAACTTTAACACAGGGACCTTAAGGAGTGTTAAAGTTGAAAGAGATCAAAATTACACTTTAAACTTATCTTGTCTAGTTAAAACGATACTATTTTGTTTCTAGTACTATTTTGTCATCTTTTGTCATGGTTTATGTCTGTTTGAGATGGTTTGCAGTTGCTTTGATGACTATTTATGTATTTGAGTTGCAGTTGCAGTTTCCAAGCTAACTACGCTTTTATGGATTTCACTTAGCTTCCTTGTATAAGTTGTTTCTTTGGTTCTACTTTCTATAACCAATGAATCTTATACAGTGATGACAAAAAAATATAAAATAGTGTACCTTGAGAGAGAGAGAAAAGATTATTGGTCTTGTTGGTCCTATAAAGCAGTTGCATTTCCAGCTTATATAGTTCACCTTGACCTTGTGGGTTTGTGGTTTGTTTTGTCGTGGCCCCCTTGGTTGACTCATGATCCTTTATATTACTTGGTCAATAGATTATGTTTATTAATTTTTTGATACCCTATCTTAGGGAGTATATATGTTATAAATTAAATTTTTAATTTAACATGAGAGATGGATCTAGTTCTTGGTCTGTCTCTATAGCATGACTAAGATCTCTCCCTTTGCATGATCTTTGTTGCTTCTCCATGTGATCTCTTGCTACACCACTCGCATGATTGGGATTTCCTTGTTACACCTTCCACGTGGTCACTTTGCACCAAATTAAAACCATGATTATGTTGGATTGTGGGTCCTTCCCCAGCGTGACTGTAGCATGTTTCTTGGGTGGACCGTGGGTTCTTCCAAAGTGTAACCATGAGTCTGTTTCTTAGTGGACTATGGTTCCTTCACCAGCATGATCATGATTTGTCTTCTTGAGTGGACCATGGGTCCTTCCCCACTGTGACTGTGATTTGTTTTCTTGGTGGAGTATGGGTCCTTCTCCAACATAACCGTGATCTTTTTTCTTGGGTAGAATGTGGGTCCTCCACCAATGTGACTATGATCTATTTCTTGGTGTACTATGGGTTCTTCACTAGCATGAATGTGATCTATTTTCTTGAGTGGACTATAAGTCCTTCCCCAGCATGACCATGATCTATTTTCTTGGTGGCTTGTTTTTCCTTCTTTGGCATGGCCATGATCTGTTTTCTCGGGTGGATTGTGGTTCCTTCCTTGGCGTGACCATGATCTTGTTTTCTTCTGTCTATTGTGGGTACTTCCCCAATGTGAAAGTGAGTTTCACTTTATGGGTGGACTGTGTTTTTTCAATTATGACTGTGAAAAGTATGCATGTGTGTCTCTACAGTATGTGACTGCATCCTTACCCAGCATGACTTTGTGTCTTTTTTCAGCATGACTGTATTGGGTATGAATGTGCTTGTTGACTAAGAAGTTTGGTCTAGTATGTGGCCAAGAATCAGTATGCTTTCGCTTTAACCCTCTCTGAATTTCTCTCAAGGTACACAAATTGTTTGTCTAGATTGACTTGTCCCTTTGGTGAGAAGATCAAATATGAAAAATATGAGTATACGATTGATTCAAATATTGGTTATGATTATTTACTGTTGATATCTACTGTACATTATTTTATCATGTTGTTACTGTACATGGAATTTGATGATTCTCGAGGACCAACTTCAATGCAGTGAATAATGGAGTGTTAAGTTGAAAGAGATGAAAATTATGTTTGTTTATTACAGTTCAAATTTTATTAGAGCAGTATTGTTTTGAATCTCATTTTATATGTTCATGCATTAAAGTTTACTACTTAAATTAAAAATATTCTAACCCTTAAAATTCAACATCAAGTACTTTGGAGACATGTACATGGCATATTCCATGGTTGGTTTTTACAATTTTTGTTATTTGGCTTTCCTTTTTATCCTTATTTGGTTTTATTGAAAAGTATTGGTTTTCTTGAAAAGTATAGGAAGCTTACTTTATAATTTTCTCTTTTCCTTTAATGACACAACTAATTCTCATGTCCCTGACCTAAGAATTAGTGTTATTTTTCCTTTTATGTCAGATATTACTTGTTTACCATATGGCACTTATGTAGGTTTTGAGTTGTATTTACCAGAACACAAATAGGATATGGATTAGAATACGTATTCCATTTTTTGGATTTATTTTTGGATATTATACATCTGGTTATGGCCTGGAGGTGTATTTATTAGTCAGGTAGAAAGATAGTGGTTCCATATGCACGCTATTAAAGATATTGTCTCAGCATGCAGGAAGACTTTCAAGGGCTCTATTCACTATGCATGGCCATATGTTCCACAATATCCGAGCTATGTGATCTCTAGAATCTGTTGAATAAAGAAGTGAATTAAAGATGAGGCTTGGATTGTTGAGAATCCATTTTTAAGACTGTCACTATAATATTGTTTCAAGTGGATGGTCAAACAACTAATATTGCAATAAAATATGTTTGTGGAGTTTATATGTCTCGTTGAATGTCTTTATAACTATTATGTTGTCAGATAACATCTTTATTAATGCATTTTATTATAATATGATATTTAGCAGGGAAATTGATTTTGTTATTTTCTCAACTGAAGGACTCGAAGTAGATTTCAGAATTCTCGTCAATCCCATTGAAGAGAAGAAGGTTGCAACTAAGTACTAAAACTCAGAGGTAATATTTCTATAGTCTTTAGACTGTATCATATTTATGATGATTTTATTTTGGAAGTAATAGAAAAACTGGACTTAATTAATGTTATTGCTCAGCCAAAGTATTATGGGTCATCAATTAATAGTATAATAAGAAATAGTGTAATTTTTTTGTTATCAATTCTGAAGGTTTTAATGTGGAATTCCTATTATTATCGGTAGAATATTAACATAGTCTATTGGCTCCAGAATTTCCTATTTGTGATGATTGATGAAGGATATATATTTAGAATTAACATGCATGCTATTGATATAAAATAAGTATCTTATATTTGTTTGAGTATGTTTATGTTCCAAAGATTTCGAGGAATTCTATAATATATGTAAGTTGGGACATTGATTCAACTTAGACAAAACAAAATCCTTGGAAATCCTTGTCCTCATATGATAAGGCTAGTAATTCTGGAAAATATAATTTAGAGACTTCATATTTGATGTATTAAAGACTAGTATTATCATCTTGGATTCCATATTCATGCAGTTGCATTTGCTTTGCCACCATTTGTTAAGAAGGCATTGTAATTCCTTCGTGCGCCTGAGGCTCAGTCCTTCAGAGGATCCCAAGCATCAGAAGGCTTCACAATTTCACAATGGACACAGATATCTAGGTTCCCATTGATGTTGTTTGAAGGTTGATTTCATGATGTTTCGATTACATTTTTGGGAGCTAGTTTATTTTCTTTTCATCGGGCTTCTTCTGGATTGATGTATAGACCATAGCTTTTTCTCATGTTCATTATGAATCATTCACAGGATAAATAAAATGGTACTCATTAATAATGAGGGTATCAATAATGATAGTTTTCTTGTGCTTCGGTTGACTTGTTTTGTATATTTTTCTTGGCCGAACAAGAGATTATGCCTAAATCAACTCATTATTCTACCTAGCTATTTTCAATAAGACACAAATGATCATCCACTCTCTAGGTAATAATAAATTGACCGAGACATGACCTCAAACTTTTAGATGCGCCCATTACCCTTGAAATCCTAAGATTACTTTTAGGTTTCTTCTACCCTATCAAATTGGCATGAGATTTCCATAATTTAAATGCCTAAATTAAAATATTTAATAGAATAAATACATAATGGGAAGTAAGCAGCAAAGCCCCTTTGATTGTTGAACTGAAACATAGAGGGGTTTCTCATCAACCGGTAAATTCATGCACAAAGAGAGTAAATTTTTTGGTTGAGAAATATTATCTTATAGATGCATTGTTGGGGAAACAGGGAAACCAACAAGATATTTTGAATTGAACCAGCACATTCATTCATATGCATCTCTACAAATTGTTAACCATTCACTGATTTCCACTCTTAGGTAATCCAAGTATAACCAATATTAGTTCAAAAAACCACATTTGGATTTCCAGTGTATTATTCTCTACATTTTGAGATCATTAACTTATTCCATGATGTTGGGAATTCCAAGTAGGAAAATAAAAAAGGTAAATGGAAACTGTTAGTTTTTGATAGCTCGGTGGCACTCCTGCATCAGGTGCCTAGGTGCAGGGGTCATTAACTTGAAGTCTCATTTATATTCTTAAAGTGACTTTAGTAATGTGTTTTTATTAAAGTACCTTTTTGATGTGACTTTATGATTTAAAAGTGAGTTTCACTTTATTATGTTTTTAAAATGACTTTACTATCATAAAGTGAACTTTTAAATATTTAGGGTGATGTGACTTTTCAAAAAGAAAAAAATTGTTGTAAAGTTCACTTAGGAGATTTAAGTGAGTGAAAGATTAGATCCCAGCCATAGATCTCTTGGCCAAGATCTAATCTCGACTGTTGAAGGTGAAAAGTCATGAGAATAACCCTAATGGGGTAAATAAAGTGCATGAGACTTCATTTGGTACATTATTCAAGAGAGAATTCTTGAGTGGCTCGATTTCCAAGAGAGGAGCTTGGTGAGAAGTGTGAGAAGCACATTTTTTTGCAGGAGAAATCTGAAGGAGAGCAAGGGCACGAATTCCCAGATTGAGCTGAGAGTGATTTTCAGTGGCACGAAAACCAAGATCATTAACTGCTAGCTCGAGTTTCAAGGTGAAGGTATGGCCAGCATTTATTGTGCACTGAAATCAAGGTGAAGTATGGCCTCATTTATTGCAGCCGTACAGTATGGTTTCAGCACGGTTTTCCAAGACAGTTTGGGCACGTTTTTCTAGAAAATATTAGGCACAGATTTCGAGGAAGAAATCTGGCACGTTTCCCAAGGTATAGGCTGAGTTTTGGGCACAGTTTTCGAGGGATATACGGCTGCATTTAATGCAGTCCGTACAGTACGATTATGTGAATGTTTTGTCACAAAAATCAAGGGAATTCTGGCACAGAAATCAAGGACTGATATAGACTATGATTTCGGCAATTTTTTAGAAGAAAATAGCATAGAAATCGAGACAGTTCATGCACAGAAATTTAGGTAGCCTATTGGGTTATTTGCGTTGGTCAAGATAAGTTATATTTTGACTGTAAATTGATGTCTGATATTTTTCTCTTTAAGCTCAATAAAATTTCTCTTGCATGCTGGTTTTCCCCCAGGAGTTGAGGAGTTTTTTTCCAGGGTCTATTTTGACCAAAAATACTGTGTCTTTAAATGTGTTACAGTCTGCTGCTATTTATGTTTTTCCGCTACTAAATGTGCTTTATAAACAATATATCAGCCTACAGGATAGTTCCATTGAATGGTTAATTAATGTGCTTGATTGTGGTTTACTGTTGAGGCCTGATATTGATGGTTTATGAAGTGTTTGACAAAATCTGTAAGTGAACAGAGGTCTGTTTTTTTAACATGGTATCAGAGCTGGGGCTTTGAGATTTCAGTAGACTATTGGGAAGTAGAGAAGTGCTGATATTTTAAGATACTAGTGCATGTGAAGTAACAGCTGTCTGTAATTTTTTTTTGCTGAGAGTGAGTAGAGAAGTGTTGGTTCAGTACAGCTGATATTTTTGGTCAAAGAGGACAGAGTGTGCCTTGTTGGAAAAAGAGCAGAAGAGAATGATGGCTTCCATCTGGTATGAAGATAGGTTGGAAGGAATTTCCAACTACTTACAGTGGAAAGCACGGATGACAGTTGTTCTCAAGGAAAACAAGTTGTGGGCCTTTGTTAGTACCACAGTGGCTCCTCCCATAGCTGATCCTATAGCCCTTGACATACATGAGGTGAAGGAGGCCAAAACGCAGAGACTGCTTTTGGATGGTGTTCAAGATCACCTCATCCCACATTTGGCAGAGAAACTAACTGCTAAGGGGATGTGGGATACTTTAAAAAGTTTGTATGAGAACAAGAATGAAAATCATAAAATGGCCTTAAAAGATAAGATTCATGGCACTAAGATGACGAGAGATGAGAATGTAGCCTCTTACCTCACTAGACTCAGATAGATAAAAGATGAATTGAGTGCAGTTGGTGAGGTGATTCCTGATCCCGAGCTAGTGCGGATAGCCCTGAAGGGCTTCACTAAGGAGTGGGACGTGTTCGTGAAGTGTGTAGTTGGCAGAGAGAACTTTCCCTCTTGGGAAAGACTATGGGATGATTTTACTCAGGAGGAGATCCAAGAAGGGAAGACTGAGCAGGTTGTTGATGATGAGAATGTGGCCCTTTCTGCTAAGGGTAGAAATAAAAAGGGTGGCTCGAGCAGTGGAGCCAAATATTTGAGCAAAGTAAAATGCTTTGCTTGCTAGATTTATGGTCACTATGCTAAGCAGTGTCCCAATAAGAAGAAGAACAAGAAGAAAGAAGAGCCTGAGAAAGTCTCTTCAGCTGAAGTGGGAGATTTTGCAAAGGAATTCGAGAGGGAATTCTCGCTCGTCTCAGTTCTTTCAGACAGTAGTGTAGCAGAGAGTTTGGATACCGGAGCATGGTACATAGATAGCGGAGCATCACGCCATATGACGGGGATACGAGCAGTGTTTCGAGAGTTGATAGATATTGACAGAGTTATACTGACTGAGGATGGGTATGCCGGCACCCATGCAGTAGAAGGAGTTGGAAAATTCCTATTCCAACTCAAGTCTAGTGGTTATCTGGAGGTTGGTGATGTGTTGTTTGTTCCAAAGCTTAAGAGGAACTTGGTCTCAGTTTCAGCTTTGGAGGATGATGGATATGCAGTTCTTCATGTGAGAGGGCATGCTTATATATATCTGGTGAGTGGGGGCCTGGGTGCAGTGAGTCTCCTTAGCATTCGTGATGGCCGGATATACCGAGTTTTGGGGCATCCGGTGGATGGTGAACCTGGTGAGAGATCAGACTCAGTGGCAGCAATAGTGGCTGTCAGTGTGGAGGATTCATCCAACTCTGTGAGGAAACAGAGTTGGTATGATATGGTTCTTCAGGATGAGCAGGAGAGTGAGGAGAAATCTCAGTTCAGAGTTGTCAGACGGAGACCTTCAGCAGTTGATCTAGTGCAGATATCTGATTGGCTTTCAGATTCAGAGGGAGCTTCAGTTATTGGAGGGAGAGATCCAGGTGGAGCTGATGACAGTAGTACCTCCCTCGCTAAGAGGGAGTGTTAGTTTTTGATAGCTCGGTGGCACTCCTGAATCAGGTGCCTAGGTGCAGGGGTCATTAACTTGAAGTCTCATTTATATTCTTAAAGTGACTTTAGTAATGTGTTTTTATTAAAGTACCTTTTTTATGTGACTTTATGATTTAAAAGTGAGTTTCACTTTATTATGTTTTTAAAGTGACTTTAAGTCATAAAGTGCACTTTTAAATATTTAGAGTGATGTGACTTTTCAAAAAGGAAAAATTTGTTGTAAAGTTCACTTAGGAGATTTAAGTGAGTGAAAGATTAGATCCCAGCCATAGATCTCTTGGCCAAGATCTAATCTCGACCGTTGAAGGTGAAAAGTCATGAGAATAACCCTAATGGGGTAAATAAAGTGCATGAGACTTCATTTGGCACATTATTCAAGAGAGAATTCTTGAGTGGCTCGATATCCAAGAGAGGAGCTTGGTGAGAAGTGTGAGAAGCACATTTTTTTGCAGGAGAAAGCTGAAGGAGAGCAAGGGCATGAATTCCCAGACTGAGCTGAGAGTGATTTTCAGTGGCATGAAAACCAAGATCATTAACTGCTGGCTCGAGTTTCAAGGTGAAGGTACAACTAGCATTTATTGTGCACTAAAATCGAGGTGAAGTATGGCCTCATTTATTGCAGCCGTACAGTACGGTTTCAGCACGGTTTTCCACGACAGTTTGGGCACGTTTTTCCAGAAAATATCAGGCACAATTTTCGAGGAAGAAATCTGGCACGTTTCCCAAGGTACATGCTGAGTTTTGGGCATAGTTTTCGAGGTCCGTATGGATGCATTTAATGCAGTCCATACAGTATGATTTTTTGAAAGTTTTGGCACAAAAATCGAGGGTATTCTGGCACAAAAATCGAGGACTGATATAGACTGTGATTTTAGCAATTTTTGAGAAGAAAATAGCACAGAAATCGAGACAGTTCATGCACAGAAATTTAGGCAGCCTGTTGGGTTATTTGCGTTGGTCAAGATAAGTTATATTTTGACTGTAAATTGATGTCTGATATTTTTCTCTTTAAGCTCAATAAAATTTCTCTTGCATGCTGGTTTTCCCCCAGGGGTTGAGGGGTTTTCTTCCAGGGTCTATTTTGACCAAAAATACTATGTCTTTAAATGTGTTATAGTCTGCTGCTATTTATGTTTTTACGCTGCTAAATGTGCTTTATAAACAGTATATCAGCCTACAGGATAGTTCCATTGAATGGTTAATTAATGTGCTTGATTGTGGTTTACTATTGAGGCCTGATATTGATGGTTTATGAAGTGTTTGACAAAATCTGTAAGTGAATAGAGGTCTGATTTCTAACAGAAACATTTCAATATTTATTCCATAATTCCCTACAAAGGTGAGATCAATTAACATTGATTTTCTTTCCATCAAAACACCCAAAAATTTTCGGCCTTATACTATTAATGCAAGCTGGAAGAGACCTCTGCATTTTGTGATGTTTTATTCATAGTATGATCATGCTAAATCTTAAAATTTGAGGCTTAATTGTATTCTTCTAAAATACACCGGTCTTTGATATGCATGATGGGTGCTAGTTTTAAGAGCAATTTCACATCGTTCCTAGTGTAAGCAGCCTATGCATGTACTTAAATATCATGTCCAAGTTATTAGATTTTGTCCCATGATGTAAATCTAGTAGATACGTTGCCTTGAATGCATGATTCTATGTTCAACATATGGTAAGGCCCATAAAATATAGGAAGCAACTCCTTTTATCAAATATAAAATACCAATACTTGCATTACCCAACATTTGACATTTTTCCAACAAAATAGAACTAGCAAAATATATTGTAGATTACTAAAGAGTCAAGAATATTCAGTCATCATCTATCTTGAATTTCAAGCTCAATGAATACATTTTTGTTTGGTTGGATTCAGGACTCAGTAGTACTCCCCATCTCATAGTCATTCCTGGGCTATGGAGACAATCTTCGGTTTGCAAGTAGCTCTTTCTTTCATTCTCAGGAGATGCTTATCTTCTGAAGTGGCCTTCCATTTTGGCAATCCAACTTTCCACACCAGATTTTTGTTGTCATCCAACCTTGATCTAAATTCTTACGACATAAGTTTCTAACGATGTATGATCACAATTGTACTTTTCCTACATGAGTGAATATTGTTGTTTTTTCAACTTCCTCCAATCTGCATCATAGATATTTTCTGTTTCTTTCCAATGCAAATATTATACTATGTAGGGTTGTCATGTTCCTAGATTACTCATCCATTTGTGCACATCTATGCATGGATGTTTGCATTATACCTCTAATCCTCTTGCCCCTTCCTGACACTTCCAAATTCAAATTTGGAAATTTAATATCTACCTCATGTTTATATGATTACAATGGTAAGATGTCCCATTGCTTGAGAGGGTTATTTCCATAATTATTTTCATCAAATGAGATGGATTTTACGTATTACTCACAAGTATATAGTATTGGTATTACTCAAAAGACTCACCTTGATATTACTCACTAGCTCATCTTCATAATTTGATGTCTATCTCATATGGTAACTTCTATGAGAATACTTGAATTGATACAAACCACAAGTCTCGACTTGATACAATAGACAAGTCTATAGTCTTGATACAAACCACATGACTTTATAGTACGAGCATTAACACCTCAATCATATGAGGATATAGATAGGAATTTATAAAAACAACAAATACTAACTTGGTACACACCACAAGTCCAGATACTGACTCTTGATGATGTACAATCAATAGTCCCTCTTAGTGAGGGAGACATTTTCTGCTATACTAGGAATTTTATGCCAAACCAAGCTTATCTCGGAAGGATTAAATTTCATCACTGACAATGTATTGTCCACACATTTGAAATATTCTTATCAATAGTTATGTATTGAAATTTTACTTACGTGACCATGATTCTAATTAAGTGATACTTTATCTTAATGTGTTTCAACATAACATATAACATCAGGTTCTCAGAAATCTTGATTTAAAAAAACCAAATAACAATAGGATAAAATCTTTCACCCCGATATCTAGAATCCAAAAGCTACACTACTCCTTAGCATGAAGTACTATTTGCAAAATACATTTGCTTATGTATTATTATGCGCCATACACTTAGCTTTTGTAGTACATTCCACAATTTACATTTTTTTATCCCATGCTAAGATAATAGTTGGATAGCGCAATAGGTCTACCATGTATCAAGTACAATAAAGAACCGATTCTAATGTACCTTAAACATACTCAATCATATTCTTAGCAATAAGCATAAAATACAATAGGTATTCTAGGTACATTAAGAGACCAACCAACTACTTATACATAGTAGCATCATTTGGATTTGATCCAGAATGTAGTTTCTCCAAACTAGAAACAATAGATTTCATATCCATAATATACAACACATTAAATGTGTAATATCATGGAGAAAATCTATCTTTTCTTTAAATATTCAACATTTTATGAATTCAATAATCATCTACCATCTGAATAAGTTCTTAGTGATCTTGCCATTCTCTATGATGTTCTTTAAGGTCTAGTCACTTTCATAGTGATTTCATATCACAGTACCCCACATAGAAAATTGTATGTCTATCTAAAGTCTCTAATAGGTTTAGCTATTCTCTGAGAGTCTAGACTATAACTCTTCTTGAGTATCCAATAGTCTCTAAGAATTTTACAATATATCTTCTGATGTGGATTTTCTTGACAAGGTATCACAACCTCTAGCTTCCTCCATCATGTACCATGACTAAATAGTTTGGGGAATTTTAACTATTTGTTCCTGTGAAGATACATCAATACTTCGTCTTCAACTAGAGGAGTATTTTTATACTACACCAATATTTTTCTATATAGAGGATTAGTAAATATGCTGAAAATTCTACTCATCCATTGATATGTATAGGATTTACACAACTGTTTTATGTACCATGTATTAGATATATCATGCTAGGTGTACATGTCTATGTAATAATTGTACATATGATTTGGTGTACATTTCTATGTACTAATTGTAAATCATATAACTGATCATGGGACCTGTGTATATCTAACATTTAAAATATCCTACAAATATTAATAAGAATCAAATTTATCCTTCATGTGTGTGGTCATGTAATTGTAATTCATTATTCTTGAATCCTTCTAGGAACTCTACTGAACAATTTTCCTCAACAAAATAAAATATTATCCAAGTACCGTTACACCTATAAACTAAGAATCATTCAATATTCTTACATATAGCTCCCTTTTTAATATGAGCACCATGCAAGTTTCTACATAGCACGAGTTTAATTAACCAGTTCCATTGGTTTTCCAAGAGCTAGCAAATCTAGCTTCTCCCTCTCAACATCTAGGATGTGAGAATCATAATTTGAGTCATCCATCATAGAGATTCATACTCCTATATGGTCTAACACATATATGAATATAACTAGGATAAATAAATTATCTTTAGGAGTCGTTATATCTCTCATAATAGTATTAGGGATTCTATTCTGACTTCTTCCGAAAAATCATATGATCCTCCTGGTATGTTCTTTTTCCGTATAATCTATCAGAATGACTTCATGTTCATGTCATTCTTTTCTTGTATATCGTGGAATATGATTTTCCTTACAAGAAAAATTTATTCGAGTTATTAGAAACTGTTGATGTATATGTAACTTCAGAATGTATTCACTTGTATTTCTTATGTATTGTAACCCAATGGTTATTCCGAGATGTATTTGTAATGTAATTGAGTCATTTCATGCCTCGATGTTCCTATCAAGAGTTTCTATAATGTAAACAAGTCATGTCAAGTCAAGGTGGGTAACCCTCCTATTGTCTAAGGTTTAAAGTCCCCGCAGTTCTGGGGCACTAGGGTTATTAGACTCACCTAGTGAAGTCGGCCCTAGTTGGGTTTAGTCAAGTTGGGAATTAGTATAAATAGAGAGCTAGCCTCTCTATTTAGTACACAATCACTCACACTCAGTTGTAGCGCATAGCTGAGGAAGAAGAAGACACTGGGGCTAGGAAGAAAGAGGCTACTGCTGTCATGAGATCATCTTACCATTTTAGGGTTTTACTTTTGGTGTTGATTCTATCTCTGAGGAAGTTGCGGGGTTTTCTCCATTTATGGTTTCCCTGAGGAAAAACACTGTGTTCATTTTCTCTTGTGTTTGATTGTTGTACTTGTTATTCTATCAGTTAAATATCCTAACATAATGCTAGCTTGAATGATAAAATCTAACATGGTATCAGAGCTAACCCGAGAAGAAGACACTATGCAGCTCCGGGAACTAGGGCCTCCTACTTTGTGGATCTCTCTCCACATATTTTTAGCAAAAGAAGGTTGGAATAAATATCCTCCTTAGGGCACATATTTTTGTCAAAGCAGAATCCAATTCTGAGGTTTTTCAGTTTTGGACCCGACACTACTGCCGAAAATTAGGGCTTTCCACAAAAGAGGAATTTTTCAGTGAGCCTAGGCCTAGATTGATCTCCTCCTCAAAATCAAAGTTAGAGATCAATATAAAAGAATTTGGTTGCATAGAACTCTGGAAAATAAAAACCTTAACCTGCTCATGAACCAACACTCCAGAATTTCAGCTCCACATCCAGATCCGACATCTTGAACTGGTAAGATCTAAATATTTTGTATTTCCATTTGAGGTTCTCAGTTAAGACGTCTCATCATACCAAGCTTGATGAAAATCTTAAGGGAGCTAATAACTTCTGAGCCTAGAAGTATAGGATCTCCCTGGTCCTGGAAGAAAATGAGTTGGACTCCTATATCAATGAGGAGGTTCCAGTTCTAGAGGGAGATGAGGATAAGGCCTTACACAAGAAGAATATGGTTATGGTAAAGAGGATCATTGCTGATTCAATCAAGGATCACCTCATACCACAGGTGTCCTCCCTAAAGACACCTAAAGCTATGTTTGATGCTCTAACCAAATTGTTTGAAGGGAAGAACATAAACCAAAAGATGAATCTAAGAAACCAACTAAAGAATGTTAAGATCCAGAATGCTGAGACCATCCAGTATTACTTTACAAGGGTCTCTTAGATCAAGGAACAACTGGAGGCAGTAGATGAAGAAGTAGAGAATTTAGATATTGTGATGACCACCTTGAATGGTCTCCCTAGATCATGGGACTCCTTTATTCAAGGGATATGTGCCAGAAAGAAGTTAGTCAAGTTCAGCAGACTATGGGATGAATGCTCGCAAGAAGAAGCTCGGATAGAAGATCAAGAAGAAAAGATGGGAAGTGAAGATCAAGCCCTCATAGTTCATTCCAAGAAAAGAAAAATAACTTCTCATCACTCCAGAGATAAGCATTTCTATAAAAATAACCCTAGAAAATATTTCTCTAGAAGCAAATGTTATACATGTGATGAAGTAGGACACTTTGCAAAATATTGTCCTAAAAGACAAAATAAGAAAAATGGAAACAAGAGAAGACATCATGCTCATGCTATAGAGGATGATGAACCATCCAAGAAGAGAACCATATATGAAAGTGAAGACTCTTCAAGTGATGAAGAATATGTCTTCATTTCTGCTCTCACGGGAAACATCACACACGGAAGCAATGATTGGCTTATAGACAGTGGGGCTTCCAAACACATGTTAGGATTCAAAGAGGCCTTTGTGAAACTTTCAGAACATGAATCACCTCACAAGGTGAAGCTTGGAGATGACTACCAATATCCAATAAAAGGTAATGGGGAATCCTCCTATAAGCTAGAGTCTGGAAAGTCTATGAAGATGCAAGATGTATTGTTTGTAGTAGGACTCAAGAAGAACCTTCTCTCCATATATGCATTAGATGCAAAAGTCATGAGGGTTGGATTTATAGATGGTCAAGTTATCATGTGGCCAAAAGGAAAGACTATTAATGATGCAGTAGTGATTGAAGAACAAGAAGGAGGTCTATACAAATTGAAGGGCCATCCAGAATAAGCCTTGGTCCACGACACAGTAGAGCCAAATGAACTTTGGCACAGAAGGCTTGCACATGTGCATTATAGAGCACTACCACTTGCAAGCAAATTTGTTGAAGGTCTTCCATAAATTCAAGCAAAACATGATGGGGTATGCAAAGGATCCACGAAAGGAAAGAACACAAAGAAGACATTTCCAAGTAGCGAGAGTAAAGCAAAAGGAATCTTGGAAATCATCCACTCCAATGTATGCGGTCCAATGTCATCAAGTTCACTAAGTGGGTATGTATACTATGTTTCTTTTATTGATGAATTTTCTAGCAAGACATGGATTTACTTCATGAAGAACAAATATGAAGTATTCAGCAAGTTCAAGGAATTCAAAGCCTTGATCGAGAATCACACAGAAAATAAGGTCAATACCTTTCGATCAGATAATGGCGAAGAATTCACATCAAATGAATTCAAAGATTTATGGAAAGACTCAAGGATTAAGAGGGAGTTGTCCACTCCATATAATCCACAACAGAATGGGGTTGCAGAAAGGAATAAAAAAACTATCATGGAAGCTGCAAGAGCTATGCTTCATGATCAAGATATTCCTATGCATCTTTGGGAAGAAGCTTCCAGAACAATAGTGTATGTACAGAACCGTACTCCACACAGAGTACTAGAGAACAAGACTCCTGAAGAAGTCTTCTCCGGTAAGAAACCAAAATTCTGCTATCTCAGAAATATTCGGTTTTCCTATGTACATACACATTCCAAAAGAGAAGAGAACAAAACTAGATCCTTCAGGAAAGAAGGGTATATTTGTGGGATACACTGAAAGCTCGAAGGATTACAGAATATACTTCCTAGGATTCAAGAAGATTGACATTAGTAGGGATGTGACATTTGATGAAGACACAGCTTACAACAAATCCAAAAAGAAACCTACTGAAGAATATGAAGAAGCAGAAGCACCCATAATTCATGATACAACCATCAATGAAGAAAATCAAGAAGAAGATCGATAATTTGAAGAACCACAAAGACCTGTAGATCCACCTCTAGAGAAGAATCCTGATAAGATGAAACCTTCTTGGGTACGAGAAGCTATCCAAGGAGCGAAAAGATATGGGGCTCCAGAAGAGAATTACAGAGAAAGAAAGAGGACCAGATCTTGCTCTGGGTATGTAGAATTACTATGTGATTTCATCGATAAAGAACCTTCCAATTATGAAGAAGCGACAGAATGGAAAGAATGGAGGGATGCTATGATCAAAGAATATCAATCGATCATGAAGAATGATGTTTGGGATGTTGTCCCAAGACCAGAAGGGAAGTCAATTGTAACTTCCAAATGGATCTACAAGACCAAGAATGCTGTAGACGGTAGCATAGAGAAATATAAAGCAATATTTGTTGCTTGTGGTTTCTCCCAGAAAGAAGGAATAGATTATGAAGAAACTTTTGCACCTTTAGCCAGATACACTTCCATTAGATCAGTACTTGCTATGGCTACAGTGATGAAATGGAAGATACACCAAATGGATGTCAAGACTGCTTTCTTGAATGGTGTAGTAGAAGAGGAAGTGTATGTGGAGCAGCCACTTAGTTTTGAGACACATGACAGGAAGTCTCATGTATGTAGATTGAAGAAAGCCTGGTATGGTTTGAAATAGGCACCCAGGACATGGTACAACATAATTGATAGCTTTCTATCTAGTTTGGGCTTTACCAAGAGTAAAGCAGATTCCAACCTTTACTACAAGTTTGAACATGGAAACCCAGTGATGCTCCTACTGTATGTAGATGATTTGTTTGTAACAGGTATGGATGGGTTGATTGCTGATACGAAGAGAAAGCTTGCTTCCGAGTTCGAAATGAAGGACTTGGGTATGATGCGTTATTTTCTAGGCATGGAGGTGTGGTAGAGTGCATATGGGATTTCCCTAGGACAAAGTAAATACACGATAGAGATCCTGAAGAGATTCGAGATGATGGATTGCAAATCCATGACCACACCCATGGCATCGAACCTAAAGCTATTGAGTAATGATTCATTAGAAGTGATTGATTCCATGATGTATTATCAGATGATTGGGTCCTTAATGTACCTAACGAACACTAGACCAGATATTTGCTTTGCTGTGAACACCTTGATCCAGTTCTTGACAGATCCGAGACATGTTCACTTGATTGCTGCAAAGCATATTTTGAGATACCTGAGAGGTACGGTTGATTATGGGATCAAGTATGATACGAATCAAAAGATTAACCTGGAGGGTTATGTTGATTCAGATTGGGCAGGAAGTGCCATCGATAGGAAGATCACTTTAGTATGTTGCTTCAGTATGGGATCAGGTGTGATCTCTTGGTTTAGCAGGAAGCAATCTTGTGTGTCACTGAGTATAGCTGAAGAAGAGTATGTCGCAGCTTGTTCAGTTAGTTGTGAGGAAGTATGGCTCAGGAAGCTACTGTCTGATTTATTTAATATCTAGTTGGATGCTACCTTTATACATTGTGACAAGTAGAGTTGTGTGAAGTTGTCAGAGAACCCAGTGTTCCATGACAAGTTGAAGCATATTGAGATCAAGTATCACTATATTAGGGATATGGTGCAGAGGGGAGCAGTGAAGCTCCAGTATGTTGCGACGGACGATCAAATAGATGATGTGATGACAAATATATTGGCCAGAGTGAAGTTTGAGTAATTCAAGGAGAAGCTTGGTGTTCTCCAAATCGAGGTTCCCTCCAAGGGGAAGTGATGAGTCCATAATCCATTCTAACAAGTAGTTCAGATGCAAGGGCTAAGCTATTTTGTCATGGTGAGAGGATTGGTTCCTTCCATGTCAAATATGAGTGTTGAGCCATTCTGATATAATTGTAGGATTGGTTCCTACATAATTAGATATAAGGGCTATTGCCATTCTTGGAATGGAGTTGCCTGGTGACTTACCAGGAATACTTGGTCTTGGACTAAGGGTCTTTCTGATACGATTGTAAGACGTAGTCTTACATGATCAAATGTGAGCGCATGGCCATTCTGATGTGATTGAGGGATGTGTTCCCACTTGATTAGATATAAGGGTTGTTGCCATTCTATCATGGTGAGAGGATTTCTTCCTTCCATGTTAGATGTGAGTGTTGGCCATTCTAATGTGACTATAGGATTAGTTCCTACATGATCAGATGTAAGGGCTACCGCCTTTCTGATGAGTAGGTCATATGTGAGTATTGGCCATTCTGATGTGACTGTAGGATTAGTTCCTAATTGATCAGATGTAAGGTCTACCATCTTTCTGACGAGTAGGTCAGATGTGAGTGTTGGCCATAGTAATGTAGGATTAGTTCCTACATGATCAGATATAAGGGCTACCACATTTTTGATGAGTAGGTTAGATGTGAGTGCTGGCCATTCTGACAGGTAGGTCAGATGTAATGGCTACTACCATTCTCTGAATGGAGGCACCTGGTCAGTTACCAGGAACCCTCATTCTAGGACTAAGTGTCTTTCTGAAAAGTCAAGGTCAGATGTAAGTGTTGTTCGTTTCTAACGACTCAAGGTCAGATGTGAGTGCTGGCCATTCTGACTTAGGGTCAGATATAAGGGCTACCAAAGACCTACAAGGAGGTAGGCCTACAACCAGCATGAAAAAGGGCTGGCTCTATAGAACTTCTAGTGACGAGAAGAATCATGAGATAGCACATATGATGATGACCTAGTGATGATCCAGATCGAGCTATGATTCAGATCCAGTTATGATGTCTTCGAGATGATCTAGATCGAGTGATGATCCAGATCCAGTGATGATGACCCCGTGATGATATAGATCAAGTGATAATCTAGATCCAGTGAGGATCCATATCTAGTGATGATGATCCAGATCCGTATGAATATGACTTGAAGATGAAGATGAAGAGAACTTGATGATGATCCAGATGATATAGAGAATAATACTTGTGTAAAAAAATTGTGTCGAGAGAATACCTTCCTAGTTAAGAGGGAGTGTTGATGTATATGTAACTTCGGAATGTATTCACTTGTATTTCTTATGTATTGTAACTCAATGTTTATTCCGGGATGTATTTGTAATGTACTTGAGTCATGTCATGCCCTAATGTTCCTATTGGTAGTTTCTATAATGTAAACAAGTCATGTCAAGTCAAGGTGGGTAACCCTCCTATTGTCTAAGGGTTAAAGTCCTCATAGTTCCGGGGCACTAAGGTTATTAGACTCACCTAGTGAAGTCATCCCTAGTTGGGTTTAGTCAAGTTAGGAATTATTATAAATAGAGAGATAGCCTCTCTATTTAGTACACACTCACTCACACTCAGTTGTAGCACATAGCTGAGGAAGAAGAAGACACTAGGGCTAGAAGAAAGAGGTTACTGCTATCATGAGATCATGTTACTGTTTTGGGGTTTTACTTTTGGTGTTGATTCTATCTTTGAGGAATTTATGGGTTTTTCTCCATTTATGGTTTCCCTGAGGAAATACACTTTGTTCATTGTCTCTTTTGTTTGATTGTTGTACTTGTTATTCTGTCAGATAAAGATCCTAACATAATGCTAGCTTGAATGATGAAATCTAACAGAAACCTTTCATACTCTAGCCATTTTAATACAATGAAAAATAATACATATTCACATGCAAAATTTTTTAACCAATGTTTCAGTGTAACCATATCTCATGAATTTAAATCACATGAATACTCCAATATACTACAAATGGTTTATATAGTTACATATACATATTAAATCAATGTTTCAGCATAACCCCATTCATATTTCATAAATAAATTATGCATCCCCATATCTATATCTCATGAAACAATCATGCATGCTTTATATTCATATCTTACGAACAATCATGCAAATTTATATTCACTTCTCATGAACAATCATGAAACCCTATACTCTTCTTAATTTAGACATAACATGAGTTTTATTATTTTCCAACAAATAGAAGGATTGCACATATAATTTTAATCATATTATACCATAGCATCATTCATAATCCCAATAATGCATTAAAAAACTTTAAATACGATTTTATAAAAACATAAGATAATCAAACAATCATGCATGTATACTCCATGAGTTTTGTTATTTTCCAATAAAACAAAGACACTCAACATATATTCTCAACATGTTATATCATAATACAATTCCTAATCCCAGTAATACAGATCTCTATATGACTGTAATGAAACACATCCAAAATAATATACATATAAAGAACATATAATAAACAAAAATACAAGTACTTATGTTTTACTGTTTTGTGTGTTCCCTCTTGATCTCTTCTTCCTTGTGAATATTACTAGAGTCCCTTGGTTTGTATATCCTTGCAAATTTGAGTGCATGCATGAGGTAGCGAATATCTGCATGGGGAAACTAGATCCCATGCAACCTTAAGAAAATTCTCTTCTTCACGAAAAGATTCTTCCAACAATCATCATCCTATTCTTTGGATGAGTTCTTAACTCTAATAGTCTCTCATTACACACAAGATCGGTTGAATAATAATAATATCCAATCCAAAAATCCCTTGGCCATTCAACCAATTCATCAAGATTGGAAAGACATCCATAACACAAATTCTTAAAACTTCATCTTCAAATACCTGATCGTATCTCTCAAACAATTTTGAATTTTTGAAATTCACTCTCATGTACACTAAATCAACACATTTGGGAAGTGGGTCTTCAATGGTTTGGATGATTCCTCAAATTTTGATCAGAAATTGTTCACAAATTTTGTTACCTCGAACTTTAATGGGAATGATGCATACTAACTTTCTATGGATTCACCCTACATTGGATCAGGGCTCCTCCACCATTATGAATTGTATCCATATAGGTAACACTACTGAAGAGTGTTCAATATTGTCACCTTCCATGTGTTGAATTTGGAACTTCCCTTGAGACGATCTTTTGGTCAGACGATGATTGATGTCATAACTCAAATATTTTTCTCAACTCCTCAAGATCACGTAGGATTTAGTTTTTGCACAAAACTATGCTCCTTCACTCCCTATGCTCTAATAACATGTGAAAGTTTGAGAAAAATCATAGATGATTTAACTTCAAAAATTGTATTAAACAATCACTTCATATATGAATCTCATGAGACAAATAATCCACGTAAATCATTCAACCATAAGAGACAAGATATACCCTAGGAAAACCCCCCAAATACAGAGGATGAAAAACCAAATAATTCTTCCAGTATGATAGATATATTTGTAGAGAATGGTTTACAACACGTAATAATATTTCCCAATAAGAGATGACACCTCAGCAGTAGAGAAGAGACATCCAATACAACACTATAATCAACTGTATTGAACTTACCATATGTCTAGCATATTAATAACAAGACAAAACATCCAACATGCACAAATATATGTGTCTTTCCTTTCAGTATTAGTTTTTAAAATGAATATTGACTAACTTGAAATGTGTCTTTAAATATTTAACTGAATGCATGCCCATAAAGTTAGGAGGCTAACTTAATGCATGACCATAAAGTTAGGAGGCTAATTGAATGTATTTGGTACTTCACATTTAGTACACAATTTATCTTATTAACTTCTGCATGGATTTTCTTTGCTAACTAAATCTTTATTACTTAGTTCACATGTTAACTGAAGTGGTATTAGTGCTTCACTCTTAGTGCCATCCATGCAAAACATTTGCATGTATCTCTATATGTTTCTTTCAATTAACTCAAACACAAGTATTTATTAATTCAATTACACTATTTACTATTTTTATATTTACATGTATCTCAGAGAGATTCCTTATTTAAGTGATACATTATTTATTTACAAATAAGGCTTTAACTAAATCCTTTACAATTTGAGTTCACATTAAGGCATACATAGGAAATTCGAATTCATTTTCTCTCTATGTTTATCTCTTTACCATTTATTATTTACTTCATGATCTACATGTGTATTTATTTATCCATGTTATCATATCATACTCGAAAGAATTATTTTATGTTGATGATAATATATATTAACCTGGGACATATAGTCATATTCTAAACTAATTCACTCTAGAGGTAGCTAATCCCTAAAGGATACTTATAGCACTCAATGAGAATGACAAGTAATATATTAGATAGTCTAGCCACTTTACCAAACATATGCTACCTCAATAAATGTGAATATTGGTAGGAATTGATATTACTCACAAGTCTACATCCTTGATATTACTCACAAGACTCAGCTTGATATTACTCACAAGCTCATATCCATAACTAGAGGCCTATCTCATAGGGTACCTTAAATGAGAATAATTGACTTTATAAAAAACACAATCCTCAACTTGATACAAACCACACGACTTTATTGTACGAGAAACACTACCTCAATCATGTTAGGATTTATATAGGACTTGATACAAAGCACAAATCCAAAGAATGACTCCCGATGTTGTATAATCATCACCTTGTCCATCTAGGATGAGAATAAATCAAAATATGGAGAGAGGGTCTCCTTATCTAATGCATCAAAAAGTTGTAAATGTAGTTGAAGGTGAACCATTGTTCATGATGGAGAAGAAAGATAAAGAAGTGAGAGGCCTGATCCAATTCATCCATTGATTGGATAAGCCAAAGGATAACAACACCTATTGCATATTATCCCAATTGACTTTGTCAAAATATTTGGACTTATCTTGTTTTATTAGCATTCATTATTTTTTAGAGGTTTTTAATGATTGTCTTGTTTCACGGGGAAAAACTATTCCATCCAATATTTTCCTTCCTTTTACATATCTATATTGTTCCTTAAAAATAATTCTTGACAAGATTCCTTCATTATATTGGAAATTTACTTTGTGATTATTTTGTAGACTACATTACATAAGGACATCAGCAAAAAATTTCTTGGGACTAAGGACCTTTCCTCTTTAGGATTTAGGGTGAGAAATGGTTAACATAAAGATGGTAAAAATTAAGTTGGATTTCATGAGTATACCACTTTATAAAGGTCCATTTTTATTTTTTACCAAAATGAGTGGAATAAATCTCTGGTGAATCCATCAAGTTTGAGTGATTTTCTATATACCATCTCCAAAGATACTCACTCTACCTCCTCCAAGAATATTTCCCCAAGTAGTTGGGAATTCTATTCATGTGCCATCAATCTTGGGATACCTTGAGTGATTTATCTTATTGCTTCAATATGGTTTCCTTAATGTTCTATGAGAATAGGATAGTAAAATGAAATGAGTTCTTCCTCTATATCCTCAAGTTCAGTATTCATGCTTCCTTGGTTGTAATTTATTAACGTGATTATGTTATGATTCCTATGTCAAATCATTGATTTATGAAAAAAAATAGGTTTCTTATACCCCTTTCAGCCAACAAATTGTTGAATTTTTTTACCATAATGTTTCCTCTTATTAATTCCTTATTTCCATATAAGTGTTTACCCTAGTTTATTCCCCCATTAGTTCATTTCTATATCCTTCATTTATAACTTTTTTTAAGATGGTCCATGTTCGCTTCCAACTCTTTATGTGATTTAAAGATATCTCTAAATACCTCTCAGGCTCCAAATTTTGAGTTTGTTTTTAAGAATTTTTAACCACACTTGGGATTTAAGAATTTTAGATCCTTTTTGTACCACATTCTCTTTCCACCATGAGGCTACATGTTTTTCAAAATCTAGATAGTTGAGCCAAAACCTCGTAAATAAAAAAGTCCTATGTTTAGGGAGATTAACCATTCCTAAACTCATGTAGACTAACAAATTGTTGGAGGTTTGACATGAAACCATAAATTTATGACAAGTGGTATAAGTTGAGTGGTCATCATTGTGTAGTATTGGAGTCTGCAAAAGTGTTCCAAGTTTGGAACACCATGGGTGCATCCATGCAGTGTTCAACAGAAATGGGTTGCAAGGGAGTTGATAGTTGGAGAAGCACGGAAATAAAGGGGTGGAGTTCCATGGAAGATATGCATAGGATTTCCATGCCAACATTAGAAATTAGTGGATCATTTGGATAGGGAGACAAAAAATTGGGAAACTCCACAAGAAAATTATCAAAGTATATCAATGCAGCATATAGATGTGGATTGGAGAGGTGATGGAGAGCCTTGATGGTGATGGAAATTTACGATAGGAAGTTCCTACCTGAAGTCCCATAGAGGACACATGGTATCATAACAATGAAGAGAGGTGGAGTTTTAAATGTGTATAGCATAGGAAAGGTTTGTTGGGAAATCCTGACAATGAAACAGAGGGAACAATGTGGTATCATAAGAGTGGACATCAGGGGGTCCAACATTGAATTTAAATGATGGTGAAGGTTAGGAAAATGGTTGATGGAGATACATTAAGGGAGCATGACAGTTCTTGATTGAAGATGAAATAAATGATCCATGTATGTTGGATCTAATAGCATGGGAAATGTGAAAAGTCATCTATAGATAATAGATAATTGACGTGTTACTAACAAGTGGAACAACAACATACATTGATTCTGGATTGTGATGCAAGAGAGGTTCCCAATGGTAGAAGAAGTTGAGAGAAAGGGAGTAAAGGTGTAAGAAGTCTCCAGAAGGATAATTAATGGTAGAATTAAAATCTTCCAATATAGTGATTGAATGTGGATCAAGGAGATATGTCACCTACATAAAGTAGGTTGAGTATGGGTGAGGCTCGAGGATCTTATCATGAATCTAAAGTAATTTTAGAAGGATAAGAATTTAAGGGGACAATTGTTGGAATGTAGGATGAAGCCTCTCGATAAGAGAAGAATCAAGGGTGGAAGGAAGCTTTCATTCTTCTCTAAAATGTGTTCTTGTCTATAAAAATACAATTTATAATTTTTTTTAGGCATGATTTGAATGAATAATTTTTTATGTTGTAGTTTTAATTGTGTGCTCTATGGAATTTCTAATTTTTGTGTATATTTTTGGTGGTACAATTGGTTTAAATTATACTTCGATTCCAATTTGAAACAATTTTCATTTTAGATTTTTAATTTATGTATTTTTCAAAACCAAAAGCATAGAAGTTAGAGTGATATTATTTCATAAATATTCTTATTTTTCCCTAAATTCATGGTGTATAATTTGTAACATGATTTAATGTTATTATCAAGATTGAACACGAAATTCGGAGCGAGAGTCTTTCACTAATATTTTTCTTTATCCCTTCTTCTTCTTCACCCACAATCAATGTGGAAGATATGTATGGGTACTCAAAAGATATATCTAGTGTGAATGATTATATTCTTGCTAATTAGAAAGAGAAAATACTATAGTGGCTAAAATATGAAGTTGTCAAGGTACTATATGAAAGAATAATCAAGAGCAAGTGGAGTTAGAAGATTAAGGAATTCTTAGTTCGATGGAAGGATAATGGATTCAAGGATGGAACCTGGGTGTTAAATATAGAGTTAGAGTGCATTGGATCCACCAAGACGTTGATGAGTAGGTGCTTATTTTTTATCTTTTCATAAGGGGAACTAATGTTAGAGAATTTGGGATCACGACATCTGAACGAATGTGGAAGATGCACATGCATGTGGTATTCTTAATAAATAAAGAGATGGAAAATCGAGTGTATCTAAATACCCATATTGGGAGTCATCATCAAGGAATCGAAGCCGATCTTCGATTGAATTTTTTTTTTAGGGCACACACCATGGAGGTGTATCTAGCGAGGTTCGATCTGTGAAGGATGATGTACAATAAACCTGATAAACTTGTGAGGCTGATGGCCAAGAACAATAGGGGGATTCAACCAATAAATTTAATTTACTGTATATTTTATAGGGGATGATGAGATGATTTGAATGACCATTGAGGTATATGATTTAACCAAATTTTGGCTAAGTATTGAAGTTGTCAGTGTGAGTTTGAAATTAAAATCCATTTATTTGAAAATATTATAAATTAATAACAATTAGAGGAGATGAGATGGTGTTATAATAATAGAAAAACCCATTCCCATACTTGGGAGATGTTTATTAATCTTTATGGTTAATTTGATACGTTCTAGACTAACTAGTTGGTATCCACTTGCACCACTTGGTCAAAACTTTCCATAACTGCATACAGGAGCTCCCTTAAAATATTCTAGATAAGATTCTTCCAATTATACAGACTTCCTATTTTAGTAAGTGCACTTTCCTATATTATCCAGACTTAGACTACTTTTCAGCAACTTTAAGATAAAAAGGTGAAAGCTAGTCACATGGAAACTACCTTGTTTTTGCAAAACTCATCCTCCTTATTTTTCTCTCTTGAAAGAATGATTATATTGATTTTCCATCACTTATAAGCTGACATACAATATTAAGCTGATTTGTGGCCTTCTTTGACTAATTTGGAAAGTGTTGTATGCACCTGGGGGGATCTTTGACTTTTAGTAATCCTTGTATTATGAGGATTCAAATTTATTCCTTAGGAATTTGAATATTTGATGTGATTATTTATTTGGAGATACTATTATTTTATAAGGTCGGATGATTTATACTTATGCAATGCAAGTTAGTGTTGTGTACCAATTTCAGTCTCCAATTTTGAGCAGATCTTTGCATGTCTTCTAGCAATTTATTGTGAGTTCAATTTTATTAAGACTAAGATTAATTTCCACATTGTATCATACCCTATTTAGATATATTTTTATCATCTCTTATTTCTATTCTGGGATCGATCATCACTCTCCCAGGGAGCGTTTCAGTATACTTAGGGTGCAATTGGTGAAGAAATTGATCAATCTCTCCATATTATCTTGACTCCATTCAACTACTTCGAATTGAAGGAATAGATGGAGATTCTAGTGAGGAGAAAATTCCTATTCATAGTTACCATGGAAAATAAGGTTGATCCTAATGTAGCAACAAACAAAATCAAATGGAACAACAGGATAAATGAGGCTTCTGGTATCTTATGTCTCAATATTCCTAGATACCTTGTTTTCCATCTAGATGATTGAAATCACCAATAGAAGTATGGGAGAAAATCCAAACCTTATTTGGAAAGAAATATTAAATGAGGGGATTTTAACTAGAGAATCAGCTTATCTCACTTATTCCAAGCAACTTTGAGTCCTTACAAGTATATTTCTCCAAGTTTAAATCTCTTGTTCTTCAGCTAAAGCAGTGTGGTATTAAAAAGAAAGATGAACAACTAGTCTTGGCCATACTTTAGAACCTTGTTCCTGGCTATTATTTCTTTATATAGACCTTCCATGCCACCAAGTTGATAGTTTTAAACTAGAATATTCCTTCACTTGCATAGTTCATGGAATCCTTGACCTAGGAGAAAGATAAATTGGTCATGATGGACACCATTAAACCTTCCAAAGATCAAGATTTGGTTGCTGGAGATTCAAAGATGCATTCTAAAGGAAAGAATAATGATAATACAAAGAATCCTCCTGATTAAAAAAAAGACAAGTCCATGTCTCAGGAGGAGTATTCAAGCTCCAAGAAGAATTCCCAAAAGAAGAAAGGTAAAGGTGAGATGAGAAAGTGTGCATACTGTGGTAAGGGATTTCATCCAGAGAGATCCTACATGAAGAAACAAATTGAAACGTTGACTCAACCCCTTTAAAAGAAAAACATCTATCTTCATAAAGGTGCAAAGAAGGAGGGAGCATCAAAATTTAAAGAAAATGAGATATTTCATGCCATGGTTGCAAGCAATGTAAGATATCCTTCCTTTATCATTGATTCTAGAGCTTCAAGGCACACATTTTAGACAAGGTATGAAGTCTCCTCTCTTGATGCTTCGAATGTTCCTAAGATTGTATTGGGATATGATTCTAAAAATGAAAGTAAAGTAAAGGGTAGAGTAAACCTTGACCATGGTTCTTTCAATAATGTTTTGTATGTTCCAAGTATTGCTTCCAATATCTTTTCAACCTATCAAATGAACCAAACTGGGTCTCCTAAGAAGTTTTTTATTCACTCCCAATTATGTTTAAATCACTGAAATGTCAAATTGTATATTCATAGCAAAATATTTTGTTGATAATAGCTCCAAAGTGTACAAGTTCTCACACTTCATGCCCTTCTCAAACGCCTCTGCTCTCCTCACTCATACTAATTAATCTATAAATATATGGAATGAATTGTTTCTCCATATAAAATACAAGTAATTATATTATTTGTGTGAAAAATACATGGTCATAGGGTTTCCCAAAATCAATTTTTATAAAGGAGTCTACCAAGGATGCATCCTAGGGAAACATTGAGAGCACAAGTATGAGATAGCCAGTCATGAGAGAACCTCTGCACCCGTTGAACTTATTCAAAGTGATATATATGGTCCTTTCCCTCATATGTCAATGATTCAACCCAAATATGTCTTAACCTTCATTGACGAATTTTCCATATATCATTGGCTCTTCTTCCTCAAGCACAAGTCAGGAGTTTTTGAACTCTTCAAGTGTTTTAAATCCCTATTAGAGAACCAGTATGGAAGAAAGATCAAGGTCCTCAGATATGATAATGGAATTGACTATGTTAAATCTGAAATCATATAGTTTTTTGAAGATGTAGGAATCCATATTCAACACTATAATCCTTACACACCTCAGCAGAATGGTGGTGGTGATAGGAAGAGTAAATTTCTCAAAGATATGTCCACTTGCATGATGGAGTCTAAACATTTTCCACCAAATTTTTGGGCTGAAGCAATCAAATATGCAACCTATATATAGAATAGTTTTACTGACAAATCCTTGTATGGAATGAATCCTTTTGAATATTGGAGTGGACACAAGCTTAAGGTGTCACACTTCAGCCTTTTTGGACCCAGAGCTTCGGATATAATTCCACTTGAAAAGAGAAAGGATTTGGAACCATAAGAGAAAAAGAATGATTATTTGTTGGGTATTAAAATATTCCAAAGAGTAAAATATAATCAACATGAGTGCTAAAAAATCCTTTATTAAATTGAGTGTTTAGTTTGAAGAAGAACCTATGCCAGCAACAAAAATTAGACAATCCTCTTCACCACTGCCACCTTTGATTGTAAGCGAAGAGTCTAATAAGTTTTATGATTCTGATATGTCTGATAATGGATATTTCATTGTATATCCTAACACATCTACAAGACCAAAGTGGGAATAAAATACCATTCAAGTAGCTGGGGGACTCGCTAGGAATCCTAGTGATCTTGGAGGAACTGGAGCTCAATTCGAGAGTTCTCTTTCTGTCAAGGACCTGTGAAATTATAGGAAGTGTTATTTGATGATTGAATCTGATCCAAAAATATGTAATGAAGATTAATAAGATCCAATATTTGAAACAACCATTAAATAATAATTGTATTTTCTCCAAAAGAATGAGACACGGGAACTAATCACTCTCCAACCAAGTATAAAGATAATGAAGTGAAAATGGGTATTCAAGACAAAGTTTGATACTGATGGATATACCATGAATTATAAGTCAAGTTTAGTTTCCCATGGATCCTCCCAATTCCAAGGCATTCACTACAATGAGACCTTTGCACTAGTGGCAAATATGGACTCTGTAAGACTAGTTTCGGCCATTGCAGCTTCCAAGCAATGGGAGGTACATCACATGGATGTGAAGAGTGCCTTTATACATGGATAAATAAAAGAAGAGATATATATGTAGCATCCAAATTATTTTTTTACTAATCCATCTCTTGTGTGTAGGTTGAAGAAATCACTTTATGGGATAAAACAAGCTCCCAGAGCTTGGTATGCCAAGATTAATGCCTTTATGCTATCAAAAAACTTTTGTAGATGAAAGTATGGTCCAATTTGTTGAATTTTAATATGCTTAGCCAAGACATCAGTATATCATTTCATTTTTTATAAAAAATCATATAAACAGGATCATTGAAAGAAACAATATCACAAGAACAACATAGATTTATCCTGGGAAAACCCTAAAGGGAAAAACCCAACAAAAGCTTCCTCAATATAGATGCCCCAAGAAGGTAAAAAGGTAAAACCAACAAGGAGATCGAAAACCTGATCCTGCTCCTTCTCCAGCTACTTCTCTCCTCCACAAGTGTGCTACTCAAGTAAGAGTGTGTGTTACAAATGAGGAGCACTACACCTCTATTTATATTCATCCGTTCACTTAAGTTAACTCATCTGTCATGTAGGCTCAACTTAATCATGTAGGCTCTAGTTACACATGTAGGCTCAAGTAACCACACTAGGGTGCTAATGACCCACCTTTACAATTAGAGGGGACTGCCTCATGACTCTTATTAGTTCTTCCGATTAGGAGCATCGGGGTACAAAGTAATACAAGTGGTTCTCCCGGTACGACCATCGGGGACCACAAAGAAATACATATAGAATATTCTTTGAAGTTACAATATTTCAACACTCCCCCTTAACGAGAAGGGTATTCTATAACAACATCAACAACAACAATAATAGGAGAGAGATAGAGGACATCATCAACATCATCAGGGTGATACATCTATAAATCATTGGAAGCTTTTCAACATCATGTAGCATTCATCTTCAATCTTTATTCTTCAGCATCATCAGTACTTTGACCGCTTTGATCAACAACATCTTTAGCATCTTGATTCTTCAATTAGCAGCAACATATTCATCACTTTGACCTTTCGATCAGCAACATCTTCAGCATTTTGACCTTTCGATCAGCAACATCATCTTCAACACTTTGGCCTTTCGATTAGAAACATCATCTTCAACACTTTGACCTTTCAATCAGCAACATCTTCTTCAGCACTTTAGCCTTTTGATCAGCAACAACATCATCATCATACTCTGATCTTTCAATCAGAATCATCATTATCATCAACCTCTGATCTTTCAATCAGAAACATCATCAACCAAACATCATCATACTCTAACATCAACTCATCATCATATTATGATCTATCATCATCATCATACTTTGATAATACAGCATCATCATCATCATGATCTCATCATCATCACATTCTGATCTTTCGATTAGAAACATCATCATCATCATCGCATTCTGATCTTTTGATCAGAAAACATCATCATCAGCAACAACATCATAATCATAAGCAACTTCTGATCTTCCGATTAGAAAACATCATCATCATCATATTCTAATCTTTCGATCAGAGAAAATCATCATCATCAGCAACAACATCATCATTATATTCTAATCTTTCAATCAGAGAACATCATCATCATCAGCAACTTCTGATCTTTCAATCATAGAAACATCATCATTATAATATTCTAATCTTTTGATCAGAGAACATCATCATCATCAGCAACATCATCATCATCATATTCTAATCTTTTAATTAGAGAACATCATCATCATCGGCAACATCTGATCTTTCGATTAGTACGTCATCATCATCATCAGCTACAACCTGTAATCCACAACTCAAAGACAAAAAGTCTTTGGATCACTTTTGGGCTTAAAGTCCAGGGATTATACAATCCCACCACATTCTCGACAACCGACGTTACTGGATTGATTACGGGAGAATAAATCCCTATCACTTTAGGACTAAGTCCAAGGATGATGCAATCCTACCACATTCTCGAGGACCGAAGCCACCGGATTGATTACGGTAGAATCAGTCCCTATCACTTTAGGACTATGTCCAAGGATGATGCAATCCTACTACATTCTCGAGGACCGAAGCCACCAGATTGATTACGGGAGAATCAGTCCCTATCACTTTAGGACTATGTCCAAGGATGATGCAATCCTACCACATTCTCAATTACCGAATCCACTGGATTGATTATAGGAGAATCAGTCCCTATCACTTTAGGACTATGTCCAAGGATGATGCAATCCTACCACATTCTCAAGGACTAAAGCCACCGGATTTATTACGGGAGAATCACTCCCTATCACTTTAGGAAGATGTCCAAGGATGATGCAATCCTACCACATTCTCGAGGACCGAGGTCACCGGATCTATTATGGACAGATGTCCTGGGATGATACAATCCCTCTTCATTCTCAAAGGCTGAGGTCTCCAGATCACTTTAGGGAAAGTGCCCAAGGATGATACAATCCCACCACATTCTCTAGGACCGAGGTCACTGGATCTATTGTGTACAGATGTCCCAGGATGATACAATCCCTCTTCATTCTCGAGGACCGAGGTCTCCGGATCACTTTAGGGAAAATGCCCAGGGATGATGCAATCCCATTTCAACATCACTAATCCCCCTTTCGAGGAAGGTCTTTCTGAACAACACCAAGCTTGTCTCAAAAGTGTTCAAACTCTACTCGAGGCAGAGGCTTTGTCAGTACATCATCATCCAAACCATCATCATCTACATCTTCAGTATGTGGATACTGAAAGCATCATCGTCTATATATTTAGTATAGAAATATTGAAATCATCATCATTTATATCTTTAGTATGGGAATACTGAAATCATCATCATCTATATATTCAGTATAGAAATACTGAATCACCATCATATGCATCTACAGTATCATCATCTGCATCTTATCTTGTATGTAGAAATACCGGATTTCTATCTGTTACGTCAGAACATAGGGTTCTTTGTCATCACAACTATGGTTATCACATAGAATCATTGTAGTATCCATCTTCAGGTCAAAGAGACCTAATATCAGCTTCTAAAGCCATATGGATTCACAACTTAGTAGAGCAATCTGCTATGTATTCTGCTTCAACCGTGCTAAGAGAAACACTGGACTGTTTCCTGCTAAACCATGAACTCATAGCATACCTCAAACAAAAGCATCTACCTGATGTGCTTTTCTTGTCTGAGATACTTCCAGCCCAATCTTCATCTGTGTAGCCATACAATCTATACTCATGGCTACCATCATAGTATAGACCAAATTTTATAGTCCCTTTTAGATATCTCATCACATGTTTTGCAGCTACTAGGTGAACCCGTCTTGGTTGAACAAGATATTGACTTAAGGTATTTACAGCAAAACAAATGTCTGGTCTGGTATTTGTCAAGTACATCAATGACCCAATGATATGTTTGTAGTGAGTCACATCCACGAACTCTGATGAGTCATCAGCTAATAGCTTCAGGTTGGAGTCTATGGTTGTGGGCATGGCTTTGCATTCGAACATATTGAATCTCTTCAATATCTCTACCGCATACTTTCCCTAGTTGATAAATATTCCTTCTAAACTTTTCCATACTTCCAGACCTATGAAATAATGCATTAACCCAAGGTCTTTCATCTCAAATTCTTCTGCTAGTTTCTTCTTGCTTTCCATGATCTATTTCTCATTCCATGTTAAGAATAAGCCATCCACATATAATAATAGGATGACAGGTTCATTTTCTACAACCTTGTAGTAAAGGTTAGGATCGACTTTACTCTTGGCAAGGCCCTTGCTCGTCAGGAAACTATCTATTCTTCCATACCAAGCTCTGGGAGCTTGCTTCAGGCCATAGAGGGCCTTCTTCAACTTGCATATGTGAGTCCATCTGTCTTCAAATTCAAATCCTTGTGACTCTTTGATGTAAAGCTCTTCCTCAATCATTCCATTAAGGAAGGCTTGTCTTTACTTCATCATGGAAGAAACTACCATGATAGTTCTAAAGGAAGTGTACCTTACTTCCTGGAGTAAGTGTCTCTTCAGTATTAATTCCCTCTTTCTGATAGAAACCTCTAGCCACAAGTCTTTCCTTACTTCTATCATCAACATATTTTATCTTGCAAATCCATTTGGAAGATAACACATTCTTGCTTTCTAGTTTGAGTACTATATCCAAACAATATTCTAGTATTCTTTCATCGTAACATCTTCCATGAGTTTGTCTTGTCAGGTCATCAACATATCCTATTCTTCTGCATTCAACCTTGAAGGTTGGAACCGACTTTACTCTTGGTAAAGTCTCGATCCATCACAAAGCTATCCATCATGTCGTACCATGTCTAACTCAGATATCTTCTGTAGTCACTCCCCCTGAAGTGGAGTATCATATTCCCTCTTCATTCTGTACAGGTGGTTCTATGCTTGATATATACTGGTCAATAGAGTATGTCATGCCATAGTCTATTCTTTCTGAGGCAAATCACGAACCTTGCTTTGTACACTTGTTCTTGTGGATCCATATGGAGGATACTATGTACTTCCCTTTATGTCTTGAAATCATATTGTATACATCATTCCCCATGATCAGCTATTATTCTTTGATCATAGCTTCTTTCATAGAATTATTTTCTTCATCTTGAGTTATCTCTTGTACCCATGGTGGTCTTCATCCTTCAAGTTGGATCTACCGCTCTTTGAAGCTCTTTCTTCCGTCATGGTGTCTTTGACCCTGGGAGCTTCATATTTTATTGTAGTGAATCTTGAATTGTCATCACTTGTTCTTCAGAACAAGTCTCATTCTTCTTGTAGGAGGTTGTATAGGACCTTCCCTACAATTCAAATGCACCAGCTGCATGGTTAGAACTATTTTGTAAAACATATGCATAACGATAAATTCTTATGCATCATGCAACTGTTTAGCCAATACAACATTCATCCATATCTCACATAAACTTTCTAGATTCCTTCCATCTCTATCATGACATTATTGAGATTGTGCACTAATACAATATGTCATCAAGGCGGCTTCATTCTAGATAAGTAGCAATCGAGAGCACCATGAGATATTCACCCATCACATGCATATTGGTAGTATACAGTCATTAATGCAAACAATCTATCATGCATAACACATCAACTGAATATAATCAAATGTATAACAAAACAATATCATGAAGTGACAATTAAATACTTATCTTTTATTTGCTTCATGGGTAAAATCCATCTTGATCATTCTGCTTCATCATCTTCTTCATTTATGACATCATCATTTCTTATTTAAATGATAATATGGATAAGAGGTTCTTCAAAAATTGAGTTCTTCACATTCCTCATTGCTTGAGGGATCTTCTTTAAATGGTGAGAGCTTGATCTTTAATTGCTCCCATCTTCTTCTTCTCTTCTTATGAGTCAAGCTTCTTCTTCTTCCCGAAGTCAACTGAAAGTAATCACTTCCTTCTAGCATACATTCTTCGCATGAATGAATCCCATGATCCTGGGAGACCATTCAAGGTGGCTATCACCACTTCTGCATTCTCCTCTTCTTCTTCTACTACTTCAAGATGTTTTGCATTCTGGATCTTCACATTCTTCAACTATTTTCTTAAATCCATCTTCTGATTTATGTTCTTATCTTCAAATAGCTTGATCAAGAAATCAAACATCTTCGGTGTCTTTAGGGACGACACTTGTGGTACAAGTTGATCCATGATTGAATCAATAATGATCTTCTTGGCCTTGATCAAGTTCTTCTTGTGGAAGGCTTTGAGCCTCATCTCCGTATGGAACTGAGGCCTATCTACTCATGTAGGTGTCCAATTCATTTTCTTCAGAGAGATCTAATACTTCCATGCTTGGAAGTTGTCAACTTCATCGAGCTTATCAACAAGCTGATGTGATATATCACTTTGAAATGAGAACCTCAAATTCAAATAGCAAAAGATTAGATCTTACTGATTTGAGGTGTCCATCCTGCTTTTGGAGCCGGCTGATGTAGGGTTTGTCAGAGAAACCCTAATTTTCAAAACTTGGAATCTTTTAGATCTGATTGGATAGAAAGATAGATATCTTCAAATGGAGTTGTCCAATGTACTCCTTCTCTGAAAACAATGGAGGAAAGATCTTGGAATAGGAAGCCCTAGTTTTCCAATTTCTTTTGCAGAAATTCCTGTCACTGCTTATGTTATATCTCCTAAATTACAGCTCCTCTATGTCTGAAATTTCTCACTGAGGTAAACTCGCATGTGCCTGATCCGAAACCATAGGTTTCATCAAAATTGGTTTCACCAATTGGTATTTATTATCATTTTACCAAGGTGACCTGTTTCAGGACTGTTTAGAACAGTGAAGTTGTACAGCCTGCCACGTGTTACTGTTTCGTTCTGAAATTAGGACCATAGAAATTAAAATCCGTGCTATTTTTGGAAAATCTTCAGGAATTTAATTTGGACCTCTGTATCCCACGCTATAGCAATTTTCCCCAGGTGTCTTGTTTAAGGATGAATTCTGGAGGAGGCTGGAACCCTAACTTTGACGGATCATATCTCCAAGAATATAGAGAATATGAGGCTTAAGTTTGGATACAGTGTACATCAGAATTTTATCTTTGGAATATGAAATTTTCAGCTCCTGAGCCTTCGCCAATCTTGGTATATAGCGAATGTACCAAAATGTAGCAGTTTTAGTGTTTAGGGTTTTTCTAGCTCGAGGTCAAACTAGGGTTTGACTTTTCTGGAGTTTCACCCAACCAAAAATCTTGATCCAAGTCTCTAAACTTCGATTTTGACGAGGAGATAAATACTATGCTAGTCTCACTCAAAAATTCCTCTTCAGTAAGAAGCCCTAATTTCCTGCACTAAAAACTGAAAATGCTTGGAATCAAATTCCGCTTCGACAGAAAGATGCACCCTTCAATGGAGAGTCAGCCTAGCCTTCTTTTCCTGATTGATTCTAGAGAGAGAACCAAAAATTAAGAAGCCCTAGCTTCTATAGCTTGTGAAATTTGTCCTATTCAGGTTAGCTCTGATACCTTGTTGAATTTTCATATGCTTAGCTAAGACATCAATATATCATTTCATTTTTCATAACAAAAGCATATAAACAGGATCATTGAAAGAAACAATATCACAAGAACAACATAGATTTATCCTGGGAAAAACCCAGCAAAAGGTTCCTCAATATAGATGCCCCCAAAAGGTAAAAAGGTAAAACCAACAAGGAGATCAAAAACCTGATCCTCCTCCTTCTCCAGCTACTTCTCTCCTCCACAAGTGCGTTACTCAAGTGAGAGTGTGTGTTACAAATGAGGAGCACTACACCTCTATTTATATTCATCCGTTCACTTAAGTTAACTCATCTATCATGTAGGCTCGAGTTAATCATGTAGGCTCGAGTTACACATGTAGGCTCAAGTAACCACACGAGGGTGATAATGACCCACCTTTACAATTAGAGGGGACTACCTCATGAATCTTATTAGTTCTTCCAATTAGGAGCATCGGGGTACAAAGTAATACAAGTGGTTCTCCCGATAGGACCATCGAGGATCACAAAGAAATACATATAGAATATTCTTTGGGTATACCAAGATTAATGCCTTTCTGCTATCAAATTTTTTTTGTAGATGCAAGTATAGTCCAAATGTCTATCTGAATTTATTCATGGTTAAATAATTATTATTGTCTTCTATTTGTATGAGCTTCTGTTTACATGAATTTCCATGAAATAAATTTACTCCTTGAAGAATTCTTTGAACCATGGCTTATGTGTATATATTATAGAGAGCTCAACAAGATCACCATTAAAGATAAGTTTCCTATTTCTATCATTTATGAATTTCTATATGAAATACATGGAGCATTTTACTTCACAAATTTGGATCTTCATTCAAGGTATCATCATATCATAATGAAGGAAGAAGACATCCCAGAAATAACCTTAATAATTCATGAAGGTAATTATGAATTTTTGGTCATGCCTTTTGGCCTTACAAATGCACCTTCCACATTTCAAGGTTTGATGAATTCCATTTTTAATCCCTCCCTCAGAAAATTTGTATGAAAGTATTTTTTTATGAAATACTAATATATATAAATTCTTTGGAAGAACATGTTCAACATGTTGGCAATTTTCTACAAGTACTGAAGGAGCAAAAAATATATGCAGGGCCTTCCAAATGTTTCTTTGGGGTAAAGGAGGTAGATTATTTGGGTCTCAAGTGTCAAAGTAGGCCCTAATAGAATTAAATACATGATGGACTGGTCAATTTCCAAAGCCTTGAATAATATTAAAGGATTTTTAGGTTTGATAGGGTACTACCATAAGTTTGTTTGGAACTAGTGAAGATTCAAATAACCTCTAACAACATTATTTAAGAAGGAAACATTTTTTAGGACACTAGAGGAAACTGAAGCATTTAAAAACCTTAAAGACAAAATGTGCAAAGATCATATTTTGAGCACACCAGAGTTCACAAAAACCTTCACTATTGAATGTGATTCCTTAAGAAATGGAATTGATGTTATTCTAATGCAATAAGCATGGACCCTTTCTTTTGAATGTTGACCAATCAAGGGAAAGAAGATACAAAAAAACATTTATGAGAAGGAAATGATTGGAATACTACATGAAATTAAGAAATGGTGTCCTTACCTAATAGGTAGGCACTTCAAGGTCAAAACGTATCATGATATATACTATGTTTAGAAGAGAAACAAAAATGGGTAGCCAAGATGTTGGGAAATGACTTTGAAATCTATAAAAAAGGGAACTAGAATGTCGTGGCAAATGCACTCTCTAGAAAATATGAGTATGTTGATTATGTGATGTCAATTATACAAACTAATTTGGTAGTAGTAGTAAGGGAATAACATAATAATGAACTATATTTGTGGACACTCATTAAAAAGCTACAAAAGTATCTTAGTGTATTAGATACTTTTGTGTTGAAAAATGATTCACTATGGTTTAAGCATCACTCATATATGTAAGAAATCCCAACTCAAACATAAAATGTTTTTGGAATCACACACCTCTCCTATAGGTGTTCACTCAGTATTCCTTTAGATGTACCACATGGTCAAGAAGGAATTATTTTGGGAAGGTATTAAATCTAATGTTTAAAGGCTTGTGGAAGAATGTTTGGTTTTCCAAAAAAAAAGTTGAAACATTTAAGACCCCATCTCTTTTACAACCCTTATAAATACCTTGTAAGCGCTAGGAGGAAATGGCAATGGATTTTATCACAAGTCTTCCCAAGTCGAAAGGGAAGAATGATATTATGGTGGTTTTTGATAGAATCACAAATTATGCACACTTTTGTGCATTCTCTCACCATTTTAATGCAAGTATAGTTGATGTAGCCTTCATGATAATAGTTTATAGGTTACGTGGAAACCTGAATATTATTGTAATTGATAGAGATATAATTTTCATTGGAAAATTTTGGACTAAATATATTATTTTTTGGGTAACCATTTGGCTCACATTACTTCATATCATCCTCAATCCGAGGGAAAAATTAAGATAGTGAACAAATGTTCGAAAGGATATCTTATCTTCTTTGCATCTAATAAACAAACATAATGGATGAAATGGTTATCTTTGGAATAACAATGGTACAATACTTCCTTCCATATGACATAAAATATTTCTCCATTTATGGAACTTTATGGATACCACCATCTATCTATCACATATCTCTTAAAAAAAATACAAAGTTCGAGAAGTGGAATACCATCCTCCTATATGTCACCAATATTAAAACACATTTTCAATAAAACATGTTTTTAACTAAAATATAATAGTTACATGTTTTTTGTTAAAAAATTATTTTCCCTAGAAAAAACCATATTTCTATTCATATTTGAATGACAAATAAATTCATTATTATATCATTATAGTTGAAAGGTTTCCAAACTCCGTCCACATATACTTCTACACGAAAAACCAACAGGCCAACTAAATTCCTTCAAGCTACAACCTAATGCTAATATTATTCTCTTACATATAGTCAAACAACAAATTACAATTTTTTTCTGCACAAAAACACTTGATATTTCATCCCCCCTTGACTTCCATCAACATTTAAACTTAAAATTACATAGATAATAGTAAAAAACACCTTTCTTGTACCAGACATAATACCATAACCTATGAGTTACATTGAAAAAGTTGACTTAGTGCTTGAATCACCTTCCACATCCTAAATTTATAGGGTTCCAATTTCCTACGATAATTTTATCTTCAACAAGAAATATGAGATCTGGTGGAAGAGGATTTCCACTTGTTTGAAGTCACGAGAAAAATTATGTATATTTAGATCACTGAATTTTTTAGTATTATTCATCCATTTTATTACTAGAAGAGAGTGCTTGAAAACTTGGAGAGATCTCATGTTCCTCTAAGAAGCCACCTACAATATAAGTCCAAGAGCCATAAATTCAACCACTTTTTTTTATCATTCTCATAGTCTTGTCGCATAGATCTAATACTCTTAATTTCACCTCTTCTTTATAATTTTTCGGAAGTATACATGTAGAAGAGACAACCTCATAAGACTAAGAAGACCAATTTTCAAAAAGCATCACATTCATGGTTAGAAAAATAATCCAGATCGTTAAGAAAGGAACAAATACGTAGATTTGTAAATCTCCTCTTTGAAATCATGATTTAATCCTTTCTTGCACTAAATCACATATCCATATTTTTTTATCCCGAACCATCACTCTTTTTTTTCTAAACCCGCAAAGAGAAGGGACATTTAGTAAAAATATGAGATATACCTTCTGCTTCCTTCCAACACAAATAAGAAATTCCAAAACCCTGATTGTTTTTCCTTCAAAATCGATCCCAAGTTAAAATTTAGACTTGAGATCTAACCACATGAATGTTTTTTTTTCTTTTATCTTTTACTTTCCATATAGTTTCCCACGACTAGAACTATTCATTATCTTCCCATGCATTAGCATTTCATATCCTAGTTTCAGAAATTATTATTCCCTCCTTTTGTTCTAGGACCATATCAAACTTCATGAGTCTGAATATGACCCCTCTTTAGTTGTACTATGAAAATATTCCATTACTCCTTCATGATCCCCTCCAAATTAATATGCTCAATAATTTTCCAACCTTGATTCCAAACCGATGTCGAATCTTCATATGCTACATGTGCAAGGATCCTAATATTTTGGGATTGTAGACACAACCATAGTTACTTTGACATAAAATTTTCCTATTATATCCTTTTACCATATAATTTTGAATCCTCACTTATGCTCCATTCCATACAGTCCATGCTATATTACAACTTATAATAGGAAAATAACTCATGATAGGTTTCCAATTTTTCTAGGCTTGCTTAAATGAATTTTCAGGTTTTCTAATCATTCTAAAATAGTTTGGGTGCTATATATTTATGATAAATAACCCTACACCATAAACCTTGTTTTCTTAGTAAATAGCACAAGCTATTTGTTGGCATTAATCTAGATGATATCTCATAGCTTCTTTCTTCTCCTTCCACAAAAAATACATGCAAATGATCCTAATTATATTCAGAATTCCTTTTGGGATATGGGTCGATATACAACAATATATAGGAATCATATCAAGAACTACATTTGTTGGGGTTAACATTCCTCCTCTTTACAACCATTGATAACACTAGAAATGAAGTATCCTCTCTACTTTGCTAATCATCCACTACCAATCACATTTACAATACCCAATTGGATTAACAAGGAAACCCAAGTTCTTAATACCTTCCTTTAAATCAATATTGAAGTGAAGGATAATATTTATGCGCTTAATGAATTCATTCATTTTCCCATTGGAACTAATAGTGAATTCGTTTATATTCACTTCCATTCAAAATTCTTTATAAAACAAATAGAGAATATATCTAAAGGTCGTTACCTCCTCATACAATCCATTAGAAAAGAGAAATACATCATTGAAAAAAATTGATGGGATATGAATACCAAATCTCCCACTCGAATTCCATTTATTAGACCTTGCCTTCATACACCTAGAATAACGCAACTTAACCCTTCAACAATCAAGATGAACACATATGGAGACAAGCGACATCTTTAACAGATTTCATCTTCTTGTTTAAAGAATTTAGAATCTGCTCAATTTATGATTACCACATATGAAACAAAATTTAAACAACTCATTATCCAATAAACTACATTTACTTGAAAACCTATATGTATTAGGATCACACATAAATGTATCAACCGCATCAATCATAGGCCTTTGAGAGGTGTATTTTCATCAGCACCAAAGGAATTAACTTCTTATGAATCGAGTGGAAATATTCTTTAGTAATCCCAACTACCTTGCGAATAGATCGAACTTTAAGGATGTTGAACTACTTAGCAGATACAACTTTTAGAAGGATCTCCTTAATCCTAACATCAATTACTTTTGATAATATTGTGTAGATTTCATTTAATAGTGAAATAAGACAAAAATTTCCAAAATATAAGTCTTTGTCAATGCTCAGGATAAGAGTAAGGAATGTTGAATTTATATCTCCTGGGATTTTCCATAAACCCTCATTCCTTTAGCTAGCTGAAGGATATCTTTCCCCATCAAGTCAAAATAAGCTAGTTCTAATAATTCAATAGTCCGGCCATCCATACCTGGAATTTTATCCTACTTAAATGATTCCATTACTTGCAATAATTCAACTTCTTAAAATTCCTTAAAGAGTTAATGATTATCTGTCTCTTTCACCATTTGCAGAAAATAACCTCTCATATTTATAATTTCTACCAAATTAGAGTCTACAGGCTCCTTATAAATCTTTTTGATGTATGATACTCCTAGTAGTGTAAGTTCATTGAAATCCTTCACTACTTAACAATCCTTCTCCTTAATTTCTAATATTGAGTTTTTTTCCCAGAAGTTTGCATAATGATGAAAATATTCGGCGCTTTCATCTCCTTGTTCCAACCAAAGATCCTGGCTCTTTATCCTCCATTCATCCACTCTGAAGTTTAACAAATCTTCTTTTTAGCCTCTAGATATTTCACTCTTGATATTTCCTCAATTCCAAAACAACCTTAAAAATATCCATGGAAAAGCTATTTTAAGTATGACTCAACCTTTACCATCTTACGACATTAATTATTCCAAAATACCATAGCCCATGGAATGAATTCCTTCATATGTATTTTTAGATAAGCAACCATTTTCTCAACAACCGATAAGTTCAAATTCTTGTCAAAAGGCTACCACCTATCATACATAACCTTCCTAAAATTATCCTTTTCCATCCATGACGAATTGAATTTGAAGGGGGGAAAAGGTTTTATTAGGGCTTCCCTAGGTCCTTAGTTTACTATAATTGAAATAAACATTTACACCTTGCTCTTTATTATTCAATTTGATTTAGTGGCATTTTGTAAATATTACTATAGGTAGAAATCAAATATGAAATTTTAATCTTCTAAACAAGTATAGAGCAATTTCAATTTATCAATTCCTTAACAACTTTAACTATGCTTGCATTCTAGGGTTTCTATAATTTTCTAAATGAAAATAAAATTTACATTTCATATAAGTAAAATACTTCTAGGATAGTTGTAGATCCATAGAAAAATTCAGCTTTATCCATCTTTATCCTCTATCTTTCTCCATCTTTGTCCTTACAATCACCCACAACTAACTCAATCGACCAAATCGGTTTTCCACCCTGCCAACTAGGAAAGTATCACCAACTGCCTAAATCCAAGAACTATGTTCTTGGACCCCCAAGCCCTGAAACGTGAGTACACCAAGCCCAACCAGTTATGTATCTTTCCCTTCTCTGAAAATTCAGCCTCCTAAACTCAATTTTCCTCAATGCCAAGATCCCCTTCCAAAATTACATCCAAATTCTTTTATATAACCCCATTTTCATTGACCCTACCTTGATACTTTACTACCTTATCCCCCCATTAATGACGTCCCAACCACCTTCTCGCCTACCATGTCAACCTCAATCAAATAAATACAAATAATATTATTTTAATGTTTATTTAATTAAATATTCACCGCTCTTTATGCGGTCCACAAAAAACACTTTCAACATAACTCTTTATTCTCAACCACAATTTTATTTTTATAATCTAAATACACAATTAGTTCCCTTCAATTTTAAATAAATATAATAAAATAAAAATGGCATTTCTTCATGTTTACTATACCTTGTAATTAAGACTAATTTAATATTTGTTTATTACAATTACTACTCTTTGACTTTAATGATCATTCACTGAACCATTTACCAAAGTTCAACAGTGGAACCTTAACTACAATTAATCGTAGTTAACGCTCATTTTTCAAGACATTCTAATCAATTGAAAATAATATTAATTAATTATAATTAATCCTAATCATCATTCATGTAACTATTATCTCATTCCATAATTAAATCTTAATCATTATTTAAAAATTTAATTAATATTGAATAATCGATTTATTAATAATCTATTAATAGTAATTGGCATCATTAATACTCAATGTACATTTATTAATCGACATTAATCATTTTAGACCTTGATCATTATTCATTTCTTAATTAGCATCACACTCAACAACCATACCTCGTAACTATAATTAACTCAATTAATATTAATTTAATGATGACTTCCATCACTAATCAACATTAATAACACTTGTTTAATAAATGTTAATCAAGTTAATTACCGCCTTATTAACACCAGTTAACATTCTTAATACGTAATTAATATCAATTGATAAAAAATAATAGTAATCTAATCAATATTACTACACCATTATCGTTGATAAACCTAGAACTTGAACTTAATTAAGATAATTTATACCTACTTATTATTTAGTAATCAAGCACTTCAATTGACAATTAATTCATCATAATATTGTTAACATTATTAATTATTATTAACATTTGTCGACCAAGTTATTATCAATTTTACTAGCCACTAGATAACGCCATTAGCATAATATCACCTTAATCGACCATAACTAATAATTAAGCATTAATTTATAATCTTGATGTAACAATATCAATTCATAACTAAGATAAGCAAAATTATTTATAATGTAACATTTCACAACTGTATGTTTTGAAGGCGTATTTTGATAGTGTATTAGATAATTCATACAACATAAGTAGACGATCTATGTAAGTGTAGCTAATGCTTGCATATATCCTGTATGTATACCAGTAGCACTCAACAACACATCACACATATTTACACAAGTTACTATCAGTCGACACATAATTTAACATGAATTTGCATTGTTTATTCACTAACTCATATCATAATAAGCTATGACACTAAAATAATACATTGAAACACAACAAAAGAATCAAGCAAAGTGTTTCGACACATAGTTAATAAATTTCCCTTCTAAAACTTCCATGACATTCCTACCTACCTACTTCATTCTATAAAATTCACAACTAACTTCCACATCCTATCCTTACTCTATTGGAGTACACCAGAGCATCAACTACATGACCTAACTCTAGTTAGAACCCTTAAGCGAAAGTGTCGACTCCATTGACGAAGCTTCCCTAGAAGGAACCTACTAGTTTTCATCACACACCTTGGGGAGTGTGTCGTAGCAAAAACCTCACATGAATCCGGGTTTTGGGGATAAACAGTGGGTAATGCATCCACTCTACTAATGGAACAAGGGACTATGTCCACATTGACATAGTGACTATGTTGCAACTATTGTACTCATTTTTTGTCATCGAATAACCAATTTGGGCAGTCGAGTTTCCCGAAACATCACACCTTCCCACACATCATGATAATAACAATAATAACACATAACAATAACAATTCATTCTCATACCATATCTTTTTTGAAATCATACCATCTAGTTACCTCCATTTATTAGACCCCATTTATCCCATAGGCCTTCTAAACCTATGGGTTAGTATCATAAAACAATGTCGTGCAATATTGTGCAATATTCGACATGTATACATATTTATGTTAATACTAAACACCAATATAATAATTTTGTACCATGCGTCTGGCATAGTAATAATTTATTCAACATATAACTTGAATTAGTATCTGCATACCATCATATATTAAATATGCATGCTAGAGACATTATCAAAACACCCAGACGATTCATAATATTAACATCACACACACACACACACACATATAATTTCTACAAAATAATAAATTGATATGTAATTATTGTCATCAAACTGATGAAATTCCCTAATAAAAAGCAAATACAAATAGGAAATGGTAATTTAGATAGTTAGATTAAAAAGGGGCATTACATACACCCACCATTTAGTAAATTTCATCCTGAAGTTATATCAAAATAGCGACGGAAAACCACGACACATGGTCTCTATGTCCTTATATTTTGTTTAACATTTGTAAATATTGATGGTCTAACCTATTCAAGGTTCATTATTATTCTTAATCCACATAATCATTAATATACTTGTTAAATTACATTGTATTTAATGTATAATATGAATCCTAAGAATACCTTGTCTTCGATATAATTTTATTTGGAATCCAAGGCATTACCATGATTATGTGATTTAATTGACACATTTTTCTAGTCAATTTATTACCTTGCGCAACACAAATTTTTAAATAATTTAGACTTTTTTGTTTTGTCATATACCCTTTTGTTACAAATTAAGTTTGGCATAAGGTCATTCCCTTCCAAGCTAGTATCACCCCATCACGATTTTCCTCCTAGCATGTACACATAGGTTCCTCATAAAATTTTACAATTTAACAACACTATGTATTGTCAATCAACTCTTTTCATTTATTTATATATCATTATAGGGTGAGGTTGAAGAGCATGCATTCACTGGGTGTACCAAACTTAACCTTATGTTCTATCATGACCTGACGAGATATGCACATTCATTATATTATAATATACTCTTTATTATTATTATTGCCATACTTAGTTTACACACTCTCTCACAAATATAACATGTGTTGTTACCTTTTTCCAATTAGGAACTAGTTTAAATGCCCAAAATTGCATTTATGTCATCATAATATTTTGCCTCTTTTATACCTCTACCCGTAGCGCATTCCATGCTTTAAGATAAAACCACTTATATTTTAGTGTTTAAATATTCACTCTCTTTATTTTTTAAATCATTTGTACATAAGCACATAACCATCTATTACGTTGTGGTATCTTACATGGTATTGACTCACGTATCAATCGAAAAATATATGCATGTCTACTTGTATTATATTAATGGTAAAATTTATCACTATCTGGACCACATGTACATTAATTATGGAATGATTCCTTAATAGGAATATTTTATCCTATGGACCTACTCATTCTAGTCTTCCTACTACATTCACCACTCCCTTCCTTTGTCTTTACTCAAGTTAACCCAAATTTCTATTTTACTACATTGCTGACTATAATAATAGTGCTCATATTACTACGCATACCTATTATAATTGGCATGCACCAACTACATTGGTACTTGTATTTTACTACATCTGCAACATAACTAGTTTTTTTAATTGCACCAATTATCTAAAAATATTACTTTTTATACCACTCTCTCTATCATTAACATTTTGCGGTAATTCTGTGTTATTTAAACATATTTTTTTTGGCCTACTTTACTTTTTGTCGATTGTACTTGTCACATTCATTTACCAATTGATATCAATATCAGTTTGAACCTCTTAGTCCCTACTAAATTTACATGCTAAACCGTTATATTGAATCACTCTCTTAATTCTCTTCGCAATGTATCCTCAATACTTTTAATGTTTTCATTAATTCACATGTCACTTAAAATACTACTATTTTTTTTTCAACAATGCAGTGAGTCTTGCATCCTATAATCCTGACCTACCATCTCTACATAGTTACTTCACAAAACCATATGATTACCAATCATAAGTTAATGTATCCTTACATGGTAAAGGGGTCCTTGACAGAACATGCTTTTCGTTGATCATACCAAATCATTCATCTTTAATCCATAGACACATATGACTAAATGTTAGGAATGCATATTGGTCCTACTCCCTTACTCAACACTTATATTTTAGTTATAGTTAAACACATTTTGATTTTCTTGGAATCCTTCTGAGTAATTCTCATTTAACTACAACCCAATTACCTATCGATTGGCTAGTTTCTAACCCTTTTTGTTAGAAATGTTATTGCTTAATCCAATCTGAATAGATCACCCTTGGATGGTTTGGAATGCCATGGAATTCCTTAACTCATGAGCATTTATTAAGATATTACTCTAATTCTCCTTTACCAAAATATAGCGACTTAGGAGTTTCTTGTTTTTCCTTATCAATTGAGCACTCCTTTCCTGTAATATAACTCAGATTATAATATTGTAAAGGTAAGCTATAGTATATTCTTCATCGCAACTATGACACACACTTTTTCATCTTATCTAAGTTCACGACTTAGTTACTCAATGGTACATTAATATATAATTTCTATACACACTTATGCACCTCTTATTCTTTAAATTAATTATTCTTTAAATTAATTATCTCATTTTTTTAAATTATGTTTTGTATGGTTTCCTCTATACCTTATACTTACATTTTATTGACCATGATGGTCTCTATCCCTTATCACATATCTCAAGTTCCCTCCAGCCCTTCGCTTCTACTTTTGCTTCTTTCCACTATAATACCAAGATTATGAATAACATTGTAATAGTTATACGATATTTGTAAATATTTAGATACCTACACAGTTTTTTTTTATGACATGAATGTTGGTTTTTTCTCCTTTTGTCATTATTATTGATAACCTATATATGCATTTTCTTAGTGCATCCTTGCTCCAATAGCCTCCTTCCTAATTGTAGACTAATTCTCATTATGTCCCCCCAACTTTAATATATATCAAAGTGCATTTTAATTTATAGGATGAGTTCAATTTATAGTTTGCAAATTAGTTGCTAGATTCCATGCTATTTTTCTTAATAGTTTAATTAAGGATACACTAAAATTGTTACCCTTATTGCAACATTTTATACCTAAATTTTGATTGGGCCTACATTTTTTTTGGTCATGTAGGAAATCTTATTTACTTGATTGTATTGTTTTAATAATACCCTTTACCATTGAAATTTACATGATATAAGCCTCACAATCCAAATCACACATCAACATATAAAAAAAATACTTTTATTATGATTGATTAATTAATTATTTGTTTTCTACTTTTTTTTATGAAGTTTAAATTATAACTTAAATTAAATAACATAATATATCATTTATCTCAACATGTAAATTGAAATTATTGAAATTATAACTTAATGAAATCAATATAAACAAATTTAATTTAACATATAATCTAAATTAAACTAAATTAACATATAATCTAAATTAAAATAACAAAATTTATAATTTAGACAAATATTCATATAATTTCCATAGTATAAAACGTTATGAAATTTTACAAATTTACAAAATTTAAATATTTAACGTCCCAAAATTTGTTTTGAACTTTTTAATTAACATTTAACCCTAATCTTTGTGGGCTAGGTGCATGGAATCCATCCGTTGTTTGGTCATCCCACTATGCATGAGTGGGGCTTGCATGAGGGCCAAGTGCCCTCTCTCGGACATTCCATGGATCTCCCCAAAAAATGATCAAAACCATGTATTATTTCCTATTCATTTCATTTTATTATTGATTTTTTTTTGTGCTTCTCTGCTAGGTAGCTCTCCATCAGGTTTTGCACATAATGAGTAGGTTGTGTACTGGGTGACTTTGATCTGGTTATGTCTCCTCATCTTTGGCTTATTCGACGTTAGTTTACTGAGTTGAATTCTACTCCCCTTCTTTTTTTTTCAGTATCTAGGGTTTCCTCTAATTTGGGGTAGTAAAATTACCTATAAAAAAATTTCCACTTTTTCTTTGGAGTGTCGACGTCTGTGCCCCCTGAATTTCTCCACACTTATGTGGTTAGTTGAGTGTGAAGTGGCATGTTTTTTGTGTGTTCATGGCCATCTAGGCCCGGTTAGCTTTCTAACTTCATCATTCACTAGTTCCGTCCCTGACCTCTAACCTAACTCAGGAACAAGACCTTTTGAGTATGGAAACATTGTTGTTTTGGAATTTATGGGTAGGTGGATAAGAAAAATTCCCATCCCCACAACTGTTGGTGCTCATGATTGAGTCATAAATGTTCCCACAACTTTCCTTGTGGGAATTTGTTTTTCTTGATACATTGAAACCTCCAAGCGAAGTCTTTCATGCAAAATTTCTTTAGTGTTCTCCCTACCAGAAAATACCAAGGTAGAGTGGTGCGTCCTACCTAGGAAAACCATGTGCATACTTCTATGATGTCTAATCAAACCCAACAGCTGCATGAGAGGTAAGACCCCCAAGTGAAAAGTTGTTATTGATGGGTAATTCCTAGTCCCTCTCCTTCGCTTCGCTTGGGAAACATACTTAAGAAACTCTACTATAGAATAGTCCTACCTACCTGAAATAGCTAAGGCACGTGTTCAATGCTTCTGGTATGCAGATAGGTGAAGCGGGTCTGTGCTTTCTTCTTTTTCGGTCGAATATTCCATGCTTCAGGTAGCACCCTTTATGTAATCATTGTATAAGAGAACCAACCTATCTTTAATCCATCTATTGGTTGTTTTAAGAAGGTTAATGCTATCTTGCATAAATATCGTCTCCTTTTCATATCTTGGGATGATAATAATCCCATTACCTTTATGTTACTTACTAGATTGGTAGTAGCACTAACACCAATGAAGGGGGGATTGTGTGTATGCATCAAATAGATTTTTTAAATAATTGTCATAATGGATTATTCTTCTCTGATACAATTCAGAAATAGATATCTTAAATGAAATGTCTTCCTTGTATCCTTAATATGCAAAATTTCATCATAGATGTGCCTTAGTGATAGTTTTTAGGTTTCCATGATATCTTGATGACCCCCCCCCCCCTGTTGTCCTGGGTTGTAATTTCTTTCTAATTCCTCTTCGTGCGAGTTAGGTAGGTCTGATGAGAATGCTTACAGACCACTTTTGAAATGAAAACCCACCTCCCTCTTTCTATATATATAGAGAACCCCTTGTCTAAAACCCTTTGTTATATTGTAAAAAACACAACTCAAGAATGAACAATGAATTACACCCTCATAGTCTCTTTAATTGTAACTTATTTTCAATAGTTTTAAGTGACTAAGGAAAAACATATCTTCCTAAGTCTGTTGGAGAAACGCTTGGCTAGTTAACCCATTTTTGAACAGTTAACAGTTATAGTATTAGTGTTGTATTGCTGCAATAGTCATTTTGTTTATTTTTACGCTTTTAGTTATTAAACAACCCCATTATTGGCTTGTATTGCAATCTAAATAATTTTGAATTTACTTTATAGTTGTTTGCTTCATTTCAAAGTTCCTTGATTTCCAAAATATCTCTCTTTCTCTCTCTATGGAGAGCAAACTCTAGATTATTGCTTACAAGAGAATATATATATACTCATTTAAAAAAATGTTTTGTTTTCAGTTGTTCTCTTATGTTTTATAAATAACTAAATGCAATGCTTAAATTATATATTTTTTCAGGAAAAAGATCCCTTGCTTATTTCATAGGTAGCCTATTCCATACGCCTCCATAATTTTATTCTTTTAAAATTTCCGCCCTCTCATATGTAAATTTATGTTCCCTTCTATAGTTTCTCTATAGATTTTGTTTTGTTTTATTTTAATTGTAGTAATCTCTTTGGTTCCATATATCGAACCATGGATTTGGTACCATGTGTAAGGGATTCCCCAAGTCCTTAGTTTACTATAATGGAAACCCAACAATTTACACCTTGGTTTTGATTATTCAATTTGATTCAATGGCATTTTGTAAATATTACTATAGGTAGAAATCAAATATGAGATTTTAATCTTCTAGACATGTATAAATAAATTTCAATTTATCAATTCCTTAATAGTTCTAACTATGCTTGTATTCCAGGGTTTCTATAATTTTCTAAATGAAAATAAAATTTACATTTTATATAAGTAAAATACATGTAGGATAGTTGTATATCCATAGAAATATTCAACTTTGTCCATCGTTTTCCTTCATCTTTCTCCATATTTGTCTTTGCAATCTCCCACAACTAAACTCAATTGACTGAGCCGGTTTGCAACCCTTCCAACTAGGAAAGCCTCTTCGACTTCCTAGCTCCAATAACTGTGTTCTGGGAAGCCCGAATCCCAAAACCTAAGTTCAATGAATCCAACCAAAATTGTATCTTTCCCTTATCTGAAAATTCATCCTCCTCTATTTAATTTTCCTCAATTCAAAGATCCCCCTCAAAAATTACATCCAACTCCTTTTATCTAACCATCTCTTCATGAACTCTCCCTCGATCCTTTACTACCTTATCTCCTTATTACTGAGGTCCCAACCACCTTCTCACCTACCATGTTAGGATCAATCCTTCTAGCCTAGCATGTTAGGGTAAATCAAATAAATACAAATAATATTATTTTAATGTTTATTTAATTAAATATATGTTTCTCTTTACCCGGTCCACCGACAACACTTCCAACATAACTCAACACTTTTAACATAACTCTTTATTCTCAACCACATGTTTATTTTATAATCTAAATTCACAATCCTTTCCCTTCATTTTTAAATAAATATAATAAAATAAAAATGTCATTTCTTTATGATTACTATATCTTATAATTATGACTAATTTAACATTTTCTTATTACAATTAGTACTCTTTGACTTTAGTGATCATTCAGTGAACCATTTACCAAAGTTCAACAATGGAACATTTATTACAATTAATTGTAGTTAACACTCATTTTTCAAGACATTTTAATCAATTGAAAATAATCTTAATTAATTATAATTAATCCTGATCATCATTCATGTAACTATTATCACATTCCATAATTGGATATTAATCATGATTTAAAACTTTAATTAATATTGATTAATCTATTTATTAATTAGCTATCAATAGTAATGGACATCATTAATACTCAATGTGGGTGAGTGCAGAAAGTTGAGGGACCTTTTAAATGCAATGGTGGAGTGTAGTCAATCACTCTTGATCCATAAAATAGAAAACATCCTAAGCAACCCCAAACATGCCAAGCCTAGTCCCAAGGCTGCCAACAGGTATGACAAGTAGGATAGTAGAGAAAAACGCACCTCCATTTTATTGAATCAAATCGTGCCTCCATTTTAGTGAATAAAATCTCTCCTCCATTTTGTAAAACTTGTTTTTTTGTTTAAAACGGGTTGAGCCTGTCATTTTTGCCACATCACAACATTGTTTGGGTTGGACAGAGTAGAACGCGAGTGGGAGAACGTGTTTTGGGTGTGCCAAAGCCATCCACCTTCACCTTTGGATCAACCTCCTCTTTGTGAGGTATTTTCCTCAATTCTTCTCATATTTTCCTCATTTCTTCCCATGATTTTTTTCCTAAATTCATTAATTTATTTGCCCTAATTTGAAAAATTAAACCAAAATAAATTAATTTATGGCCAATGGAAATCAAAACCTCAATGGAATTGGCTAATAAAAACAAAAACCCCAATGGAAACCAAAAACCCAATTTAATCATAAAAATAAAATAATTTTAATTATTTACCAAAATTCATACCCAAAATTCACATGCCCAATGGAAACCAAAACCCCAATTAACTCATAAAAAAAATCAATTTCACTATTTCCATATGCATATTCACAATCAGCCTTGTGAATCCATACCAAAATTCACAAATATGAAAATTTTGTCAAGCACATTGCAAGTTTGCATAAGTAATTTACATGCCCAATGTAAACGAAAACCCCATTTAACTCATAAAAAACAAACACAATTCACTATTTGCATATATGTATATTCGCAAGCATCATTGTGAATCCAAACCAAAATTAACAAATATGCAAAGTTTGTCAATTATATTGCAAGCTTGCATACAACTAAAAAAAGTCAAGTAGAATTCATATATTCCCTAAAATACATAAACAAACATGGTAAATCCCTCGCCTCTATCCGAAATATTGAAGTTGGTCATCCAAGAATATCAATAAACACCTTATAGTTTTGATGGAACTTCCCAATTCAAGTGTTAAAATAAGGTATAGAAGCTTCCCATGATTTTAACAAATATTTCCTCTTGACTGAAGGGTACCTTTTGGTTAAGGTCAAGACAACGAAGTTCAACAATAGGCTCTACAAACATGAACATACATAGGTAGGTTGATGTGTTTGATTAAACATGCCAATCACATACTATTATACATGATATAATCCATTGGAAACCTTGCAACCATAAAATACACTATACAGAATTGTGCATTTAAAGTCTCTCATGGGTATCTAGAAAGAGGCCATAAAACTAAAATAACATCAAGTGGAATCCATACATGGCCCAAGTTACATATAAGCAAAGATCTGCAAAATAGACTTTGGAGTCCCAAAAACATCACGCTACAACAAATAATTACATATCTAACAAAATCGTTGCCTATACTGGGATTTATTCATCAATAACACACTATGCCACCTATTCTAGGGTCTAGTCGTTGCCTCTACCCACAATCTAGGAGTTGGTCCTGCAAGGGCATTAGTTAGCACCTCACAATTTCGATGAAACTTCATAATACAAGACTTAAAATAAGCTAGAGGATCTTCGCAATCAACATATGCACATAAGACATTTTATGTACACATGCATATGGAAATTGAAATTAATACTTGAATTTATGACATAAATTTAAAATTTAAAATGTTAAATGTTTATTCTTTACTGTAAAATTCAAGATCAATTTTTAAATTTACATAATAGATTTAGTTTATGTTGTTTTATGTCATACATTAGTTATAAAGTTTTCAATTCTTAGAGATGTCATTATATCATGTGTTTATATTTCTAATGATATTTTATTTGTATTTATGATTGCAGTGGCTAATATGGATATTAATGTTGAGATACTGAGGGTTATTGGCCATCTGAGAGAGATTGGTTCTGCTTGGAGGGGTGGAGATGAGCTTCGTCGCTCCTTGTCAGATTCATTGTTGACTATTGTTGATATGATTGCAAGATCAAATGATGCTTTGTATAGCATCACATCATACAGGGAGAGGAAAATACAACAATACGCTGATGGGTTGAGCTACAATGAGGTAAAGAAGCTGAAAATAACAAAAGAACACATCTATACATTGTTTAGACTTCCTAGGATGGATGGCATTCCAGAGATCACCATACCACATATTTCTATTGAGTGGTGCACCTTTCCACCCATTAGAGACCATTGGATGGATAGGTGGTACATGGTTTTTGACATTCCCCCGCACAACAATAGGGAAGTACCGTTGCACTTCCTACGAAAGTTGTATGCAGAGTTTGTGATGGGGAAACATATCAACTATTTTGACATGTTGGGCTTCTAGGGAGTTGGTAGGGCGATGCCCCAACACCAACCCAATGCTAGGAATAGATATTCCAATCCACATATACATGCACCCCGTTCCTAGCTACCAAGGGAAGACATCCCTCCTTCACATGACATGGTTTCCCAGACATAGGAGGCATTTTTTACTCTAGTTGAGATGGTCTCTCGACACATGACCACTATTGACCAGACAACTCCTTCTTCCTCTACTCGGGTACAACCACCAACTTTTGGTGGTACATTAACATCTATTGGTGGGGATAGACCGACATCCCATGTGCCTCAGAGTGATCCACAAGTCTGCACATCATGTGGTCAACCCTGTTATGGTCCTGAACCAAGACATGGTACCTCTACGATGACTAGTGGTCACGTAAGGACATTGTTAAAACTATATTATTGTTCAATTTTTATTTTTTCCATACTATATGTAACATATTAAAGTATTCATAATATATGCAATATTTACTATTGCAGGAGACTGATGCCTCTCAAGGGGGTGGTACTACACCCGATGTGGTTGTACCCGAGGCCCAAACAACCACCATTGAGGTAATATTTAAACATTTGTCATTTTGTCAATACATATCATTTTGTGTTAATGCATGTGTTAGTCTTGATTAATTTTCTAAATTTTCTAATATTTACAATTTTTGAAGTTGTAGGAACCCGACTTAGAACGTGATCCTGGAGACATTGATCTCAGCGAAATACTCCAAGGTGGAATTTACGATTACTTGAATAATGTAAGAACATGTTTAATGACTGAATCTTGTTCGAATTATTTAAATTTCTTAATGTACACTCCTTTATATATTGCTAATATTTGTAATTTTTAAACTTTCAGATGCTATAAGCATCTGAAGAGGGGCAAGAAATTGATGAAAGCGGTCACTCCCATGGGGGACATATGTTCCAGGCAACAGTAAGTATATTACAACATGTTAGTTTTTCAGTACATATTATTCCATCCATTCAACTCCATGTCTAACTATGGTAACACTTTATGAATGTAGACATCATCGCAAATCCCCGCACCGGCTCTTTGGTTTGGATATCCTCATAGTCCAAACGTAGATAAGGGGGTTGTTTACATCGGACAACCCTCTTCCTTGAAAATAGAAGGTGTGCATGAGAATCAACCTACTCATCCCACAGTAATGTACACACTTCCAATGGCAGTTGTTGGTTAGCTTTGAATTCACTTCACAACTAGTTTTCCTTAATGTTATTTTCGCATGTTTACAGCATCAGGATGTAGAGGCATTGTACCAGACCTTAGAGGGGTTGTTGATGATGCGGTCAATGCTGCATCTACAATACGGATAAGTCCCACTCAGGTACATCTACTTGAATATTTGTAATTGTACATTTCATTTGTATTGTTTATGGACATGCATGATGTCTAACTATTTTATCATTTGGTGAATGTAGCCACATGCTGGTCCATTAGTGCATGCAACTGAGGTTGATGTTCAACCTACGTCTCCTCTTACTACTGAATAGTCCTATCCTCTTCCCCTAGAAATGTTTTTTTCGGTGAGATGTTCATTTTTACATAATTTATTAGTACTTTCTCATTCATGTACATGTTGATAATTCTTCAAATAATTGACTTTTTTTTATTTGTAGAGAAGCATTGCAGAGACACTCTCTGGAAGGAGGAGGACACCAGAGGAACCTACACCCTCGACGAATGCAGTGATTCTTTGTTTTATGTACAATTGAGTCATATTTTAAATTTTCAAACTTTGTTATTGCTAGACAGTACTAGTTCAGTTACCTGATCAAGAAATATTTTCATTGGTTTGTAGTCTCCAGAGATGCATAGTGGTCATTGAAAGAGGAAATAAGCATCAGGGTCCAGTAAAAACAAGAGAAAGTTAGAGTTTTGATGTGCTAGTCTAGGACAAATATGTATTTTTATGTACAATCCGTAGTTAGAGTATAGGGGCGCGGTCCAGGACAGATGTAATTTTGTTTGCACATGTACATCAAAGATGTTTTTGATACATGTATATTGACAGGCCATAGATGGTCCTTCTATTTTTGTATTATAACTTTCATGATATAAAAAATATTTCATATCAAGGCTCTTGAGATCTTCATGGTTCAGTCTTTTAAGTGTGATTATACATGTATGACCAAGTGATTATACACATGTGGACAATAATGTTTATATGTGTAATGTTCCCAATTATATATATATATTACGATTGCATAGAGATATCAGCTATAAATTTGAGAAAAATGCACAATTACAATATTATGTAATGACAAAAATGTACATTTCAATTGTTTTTTACCACGATCCAATTGCATATACAATGTTAAATTGTATTCACAAAGATGGAACATACCTAATACACATAATCACCCAACACAACTAAGAAAATAATCCAACTAAATGGAATACAATAGCACTTTACCCACATAACAACCTAACAAAATTTTAAAGGATGCACGAAGTTGACACACCTAAGTGATGCACCTCGGTGGTCTACATAAATAAAATTAGTGTTTGGCATGATGTCTTTCATCTAATGAATACATGGGATTCACATCAAACCTAAAAGTATCCAAGTATTATAAGGTTGATTCAAAATAATGGTTATGACTATATCCTACACATTATGTATATCCTGCACATTATTTTATCATTTTGTTAATGTACATGGAATTTGATGAATGGCCTTGAGGAACAACTTTGGAAGAGACAAAAATTATGTGTGATTTTATTATAGTTTAAATTATTTAGAGAAGTACTATTTTGAATCTTTTTTTATAAATTTATCTTTATGGAGTATTATTCGAAACATTCATAGTGTGAAGATATATATATTTTGTAATAATGGCGTAATAGGCTGGCCACTTGTTTCTAAACATAAACATGTTCCATTACATGGTTACTGATGTAATGGAATTGTCTCCTCCTGCATTTCATCGTACAAATGCTCACATCTCTTGGATGGCCAAGATAAATTAATATGGGAAAAAACCTTCTTTTGAATTTTTAGTCTCATAAATGATATTCAAGATCCTAAGATAAATTCACCTCCACATAGTGTTAGAATAGTAGAGTCAAGCTAAACTAGTTAACCTATATAAGCAACCAACAACATATCATAAAAGATAAGAACAGGAAAAGAAAAGGACAAGAGATCACCAATATACGTGGTTCACCCTAATGGGTTACATCCATGGGAAGGTAGTCTTTTATTATCTCCAGGATGTCTTCTCCAATCTTACAAGAGAGCAAAGCATAAATAACCCAAAGAATATAGATGATGTACAATAGTGTCACAATAGTACCACTACTACATCAAGAATACATGATAGGTAGAGACTCACTTGACCCTATTATATACTAAGAGATGAGGAGGAATTACTCTTACATATTGCATGTGGGATAATATAATTCTCCAAAATAACATCTCTCAATACAATACCATGGACAAATACTCTACACAAGTAAATACACCACCATATAACTATGGGTTAAATGTATTACTCTTTTACATAAGATTGTGGATGACTTTCAACATAATACAAAGGCATTATTACCTTCCAAGGAATATAATATATTCCAACACTACCCCTTAATAATGGTTGGGATAAGGGCCCATACTAACACTAAGGAAGGAAGGAGTCATTACTACTCCCCCTTGATGACAACTTCCAAAAGAACCAAAACTGAAAAAGAAGAACACTTCGGTTGATGGAATTTGACGATGAACAACTACTGCTCACTAAATCATGAAAGTGCACATGAACCAGGTTGTATGATGAAATACCTAACAATAAAATTCCGAGAACATGTGACGTAATCCAATTGCACTATGCCCAGAATACCACAAGAATCATCAAAACCATACATGATAGTTGAATAAATCTGATATAACATCCACACCAGTGTACAGATACCTTCTGATGGCTGATGCAACACAACATGTGGCTAAAAACACCACAACAATGTACAAAAAAACCTAGATGGCCAATACACATGCGGATAGAAAAAAGTTTTCCAATCAAGGTGCAATATAAATATCTATAGAAGACCTCAAACATTGAAGAAACAAGACCCCAATGGTCTATACATCGAAAATGATATCATAGAGATGAACATCATGACTTTAATAGTAGAAGATGGTGCTTCATTACTTCTGGAATAAGGTGAAAGCCTAAATAGAGAACTTATCAGCACAAGAACTTTTAAGATTAAAGCATATAAAGATCATAAAACAAAATTGCTCATACAAAAATGAAAATCATTATATACCAAAGGTTGGAAAACATCATATAAAGGAATGGCAACATAATATGATCAAATAAAAATTTAACTTGCACATTAAGTGTCGGCCACAACATAGAAATAGTGAGCCAAAGGTTTCACTTAAATATATGAAAATTTAGTCATCAAGCAACTAATCTGAAGCATAGGTGCATTTCTTATTTGTATGAGGTTAATATGCAAGAGATGAATGCCCTGAAAATGTCAATGCTTCCATATAGGAACGTTAGAGACAAGTAGGAACAAGTTGATAACCTATGCAATCATAAGAATATAAATCTCATTGCAACAAGAACAAGGTGCTCATGATAAATAGTTCAAGATTTAAAGATTGCTCAAAGCCATATAAATATTGAGTAAAAGATGATCAAAATAAACATGACATGAGATATAGATAAATAAAAATGTTTAATATAATCAACATATAGCAAATTATGATCAACTCATGATATCACTTATAAAAAATTATGAAATGAGAAGTCACTAATGGTCTTAATCATGGGTTCATTTCTTGTTAACACTATGGAAATATGCAAGAGACAAAATGCCATGAAAATGTCAATGCTTCCATATTGGAATGTTAGAGACAAATAGCACAGGAACCAGATACAATCTCTATAATACATGAAAAAGAAACTGTATCCCAATTAAATAACTTATGGCAAGCCAAAAAATGTGATATCACATAGATTAAAAAAAAATGATTTTACTTAAGAATGTAATTAGCAAGAGCATATAATTATCATAAAGATATTACTTATAAAAAAATGAAATTGCTTTTGCACAAAGGTCAATAATAACATATAAATAAAGTAAATAATGATCACTAGATAACACATATGATATTGATCTTATAAAATTGTTTTTATAAACAAAACAAAGAAAAGAACAAATTAATTATTAAGTATATTTAAAAAATATATTAAGCATTAGATGGTTTATAGCTATCATCATGACAAAATACTAGAGATCCATGTCCTTAAAAGATTCCAATATTTCCATATAGAAATGTGAGACAAATATATAGCAAGAACAAGAAATAATATCTTAATAAACATGATTAGAAGAAAAACCTAAATGCAAAAAATGAATAACAGAAAACTTAAATACTTTACCGTACTTATTTGAATCTGCAAAAAACACAGTTAGAAAAATAGTAAAGAAAAGAGAAACCTTTACTTACAACCCTTTGAAAAAATGTTCCTAGAAAATCCCCGTCTCTTCTTCTCGTCACGTTAGTGGATCTCGAATGGTTGTTCGAATTCCAAAAATAGGTTATAATAAAAAATCTGGTACAAAATGACCAAGTTATGACCCTTTTGTATAACTGTTATTTTTTTATTACCAAAAGGAAGTCCAGAAATACCTAGTTTTATGTGCTAGTCGCGTGGGTAGATCTAGAATTGCATTTATAATTCCAAAAACATGTTATAATACGAATTATGGTAAAACCTAACCAAGTTACAACCCTTTTTTATAACCGTCGTTTTCATAATCGGAAGAAATATCTCCTTGAGGAGAGCCCCAAAATCATGTAGATCTATAGAAAAAACATCAAGAAACCCTTGAAAAAATTTTGCAAAAATCTTAGACAACAAGTTACAGTTAGGGTAAAAAATAATGCAAAAATATGCCCAGATCTGAAGAGAATCGCAATGGCTACCAGATAGAAAGCATATCTAAAACAAAATGACAATGCCCAAATGATAATCATTATTGATAGAAAGCTATAGAAGGTAATAGATCATAGCAACCCGCTCTGGTACCATGTTAGAATAGTAGAGTCAAGCCAAACTAGTTAACCTATCTAAGCAAACAACAACATATCATAAAAGATAAGGACATGAAAAGAAAAGGACAAGAGAACATCGATATATGTGGTTCAACCTAATGGGTTACATCCACGGGAAGGTAGTCTTCTATTATCTCCAGAATGTCTTCTCTAGTCTTACAAGAGTGCAAAGCACAAATTCCCCAAAGAATATAGATGATGTACAACAATGTCACAATAGTACCACTACTACATCAAGAATACATGATATGTAGAGACTCACTTGAACCTATTATATACTAAGAGATGAGGAGGAATTACTCTCACATATTGCATGTGGGATAATATAATTCTCCAAAATAACATCTCTTAATACAATACAATGGACAAATACTTTACACAAGTAAATACACCACCATATAACTATGGGTTAAATGTATTAATCTTTTACATAAGATTGTAGACAACTTTCGACATAATACAAAGACATTGTTACCTTCCAAATAATATAATATATTCCAACACATAGATATTGAACACTCCTTTCGCCTTGATTAAAACAAAATCAAATAATATTTCTTGCTTGACAATGATGAGAAATAAGTCAAGTTCAACACCTCACAATAGGTAATATAATTCTCAACAGCTGCACATGGAATAATAGTTTGCAACAAGTATTTTTTCAAGAGGGGAAGATCTACAATCACCTTCAAGCTGACCTCTATGTGCAAAAATTTCACATTCACTTACTAAGCAAAACCCTAGTTTCCAAAATTGACAAAAAAAATGATCCCTTGTCCATGGACCAAGAGTAGAGGGCCACCCTCGTACTATCTCAATGTCCTGAATCCAAAGGAGCTGACGGTTCGTCGATTCGAGCAATGGCCATCATTCTATCGCATGTTGAATCCCACCTCCTATAGGATTTCAGGGGCACCTGTTGAATCCCTACCCAGGGCATAAAATGGAAACCATGCATCAAAATGGGCTTTCGGTGGGTCATGCAAGCATGTTTACGTAGGTTCCATGTGGGAATGCTAGCCACACATTCACGGTCGAGGAATTTGCAAATCTTACCCCTATGTGAAAAAATTGGACATTCACTTACTGAGCAAAACCCTAGTTTCCAAAAATGACAGAAAAATGATCCCTTGTCCATGGACCCAGAGTAGAGGGCCACCCCTAGCACTATCCCAATGTCCTGAATCCAATGGAGTCAATGGCTTGTCGACCTGAGCAACGGCCATCATTTTATCTCACGTTGAATCCCACATCCTACAGGCTTTCAAGGACACCAGTTGAATCCCTACTCGGTGCATAGAATGGAAACCATGCATCAAAATGGGCTTCTGGTAGGTCATGTAAGCATGTTTAGGCATGTTCCATGTGGGAACGCTAACCACACATTCATGGTGGAGAAATATGCGAAGTTGACCCCCATGTGCAAAAATTTGACATTCCCTTACTAAGCAAAACTATAGTTTCCAAAATTGACAAAAAAATGATCCCTTGTCCATGGAACCATATTAGAGGGCCTCCCATATCACTATATCGATGTCTTGAATCTAATGGAGCCAACGGTTCATCGATCTGAGCAACGACCATCATTCTATCGCACGTTGAATCCCAACTTCTACAGGATTTCAACGACACCTGTTGAATCCCTACTGGGGGCATATAATGGAAAACATGCATCAAAATGGGCGTTTGGTGGGTCATGGAAGTGTGCTTAGGAAATTTCCATGTGGGAACACTAGCCACATGTTCATAGTCAAGAAATTTGCAAAGCTAACCCCTATCTGCAAAAAATGGACATTCACTTACTGAGCAAAACCCTAGTTTCCAAAATTGACCGAAAAAATTATACCTTGTCGATGACCCAGAGTAGAGGGCCACCGATAGAACTATCCTGATGTTTTGAATCCAATAGAGTTGACATATTTTTCGATCCAAGCAATGACCATCATTTTATCGCACGTTGAATCCCACCTCCTACAGGCTTTCAAGGACACCTGTTGAATCCCTACTTAGGGGCATAGAATGGAAACCATGCATCAAAATGAGTGCATATATAGAAATTGAAGTTCCAATTCAAGGTTTAGAAATGAGTACATCAGTAACAAGAAGAAATTACACGGATTCTTCAAAAGAAAGAAAAACCAGTAAATCAATAAAATCCGAAGGCCAGTGAAAACACATGGCCAGCGCAAATGCCAAACAAACCTGCTTTTCCAAAGTGTGTAGGGAACAGGAATCTTGTAAGGAAAGATTGGTGATCCATACTATAAGAAGCGCCTAGCATTGGCAAAACAGAAACAGAGAGAAGTAGTAGATTAGTTTATTGGTATTCGTGAATTGTGAATACCAAGTGAGTAGTAACTGCTAAAATGAGGAATTACATTAGTATTTTGAGTGGCTTGCTGTGGATTGGAGTACTCTGGTTGGTCCATGGTGGACTGGCCTAGCCCTCTGGATTGAAGCCTCAAGATACTTTTATGGGACAAATGATAATGTCACCAGCTAATATATCTGCCATTGAGTTTCCGGTGGGACTCACTTCCAGACAAAGAAAGGCATATTGTTCATGGGTAAATATATTATCGCCCAATGCAACTTTACATTCACTTTGTTAATCTCTGTTTAAGTTTATTTTTTCTAATATTTGGTGTGTGTATTCCAACAGACATGGGAGGGTCCATAACAGCACAAAACCAGGATGAAAGTTGGGCGGCATTTTTTCATGCACAACTGGTAATCTCATCGATGATTGCTGGCGCTGCGACCCCAATTGGCGACTCAATAGAAAATGCCTGGCATATTGCGGCATTGGATTTGGCGAGGATTCCATCGGAGGAAAATACGGCAAGTTTTATGTCATTATGGATCCCAATGATGATCCAGTGAATCCATGGAAAGGGACTCTGCGTTATGGTGTTATTCAGACAGAGCCTCTCTGGATCATCTTCAAGAAAAGCATGGTCATCCGGCTGAAGGAAGAGTTGATGATGAACAGTTTCAAGACAATCGATGGACGTGGCGTCAACATCCACATTGGTGAAGGAGGACCCTGTATCACTATTTAGAATGTGACAAACATCATCCATATAAGCGATTGTAGGCCTGCAGGAAACGCCCTTGTAAGAGATTCTCCAATGCATTACGGTTTTAGACAAGTTTGTGATGGAGATGGGATTTCCATCTTCACAGGAAGGAACATCTGGGTAGACCATTTCTCCATGTCTAACTCTGCCGATGGTCTTATTGACGTAGTGGAGGCATCCACCAATGTCACCATTTCAAACAACCACTTCACAGATCATAACGAGGTGACCTAATTACATTCATAACGATTCAGTAATTCTTTCTTCTTCTTGATTCAAGAATCATAACATATCTTGGTTTATTTGCAAGTGATGCTGATGGGTCATAATGACGATTATACTGATGACAATATCCTGAAGGCAACGGTTGCATTTAAACATTTTGGTAAAGTATCAGTGAACGAATGCCGAGGTAATTAATAGTTAATTATTATTTTTAAAACACTAATTTTGCACATCCCTTTCCCTTTGGTCACCACGAAGGAGGAGATTGTTAGGATTATTAATTACAAATTAGTTGATGAATGAATCCCACCCGTGAGTGTAGGTGTCGATTTGGACACTTCCATATAGTGAACAATGACTACACTCAGTGGGGAGATTACACCATTGGTGGAAGTGCAAAACCCATCATCTTGAGTCAAGGCAATAGATTCTAGGCATCTGCGAATCCATTCAAGAAAGAGGTTACGAGGCGGGAGAACATCGAGTATGCGACGAACAATGAATGGAAGGATTAGAACTAGAAATCAGAAGGTGATATGCTGCTGAACGGAGCAACATTCGAGCAATCGGGAACATGGGAGGATTCAGCGTATACAAGCGCATTCAGTGTACCACCGAAGAGTTCAGCCCTTGTCAAAGAGCTCACCCGAGACGCAGGCGTACTCTCCTGCAGACAAAGATCTCGTTGCCAACATGGTCTCCGCCGTTACAAGCATCCAGTTTGATCAGTTAACTCGCTGCAAGTTGGAACTATAACATCTCCAAAGTTATTGGCAAAATCCATAGCACGTCATAGTTCTAACAATAAAGTATGAAGAACTTTCAACTTCAGCTATGATCAAGAACTCCGACTTTCCCATGAAAGAGAGTTTTTCTTTCTATAATAACTCCAACTTTCCAACTTTCCCATGAAAGGGAGTTTTTCTTTCTATACTAACTCCAACTTTCCCATGAAAGGAAGTTTTTCTTTCTTATAATAAAGTTACACGGTCGGGTCGATCGTTGGAAGGAATTTTGAAATCCATGTCTGTTTAATAATCGACCCTTCTCGGGTCGGGTCCTATTTTTTTCTAAAAAGAAGATATTTTTGCTTCTCTCTCTGTGTCTCTTTGGTATAAGAAGATATTTCTGCTTCTTCTCTCGATGTCTCTTTAGTATATAAAACATAAAATATATTGCATATAGATAAATGCTTTAACTAATATAATATTCAGCTTTAAAACTTATGCAACTACTATACTATTGAGCTTTAAAACTTATGCACCAGGCGTTTATTATCGATGTGCTTAACCCTTTAAAAAGAAAAAGAAAAACTAAACTTTAGAACTTATGTACCAGACGTTTATCTTTGATGGATTAACCCTTAAAGGGAAAGCTTGTTAAGTTTAATTGTTAATTTAAAACAAGTCTTCCCAAACAATTATAATCTACTTATGCCAACACAAACAATTATATTCCTACTATATCCATTCCACACATGCCAATTATATTTCTACTATGTTCGATGCTGAGATGACAATGCACATTTAATCTCAAACATGTTAACCCAAACAATTATATTCCACATGTGAACATAAAGAATTATATTCCAAATATTTGGTGGACAAAGCACATTTAATGGGAACATAAAAGAAAATAGGTTAAAAATATAAATTATCAAAAGCACATTTAATCTATATACAATGATATTACTAAAACTACATAATTAATTCATAATTAAAGTGATTAGTATATGCAAGCTTGAAAACCTGCAATTGGTGTCATTATTAAAAAAGGTGGAAAATGAAATTCATTGACATATATCTTCTCATTTTGCAAACATGATGAAAGATCTAAAACTAGTTGAAGATTATATTCTCCTTAGTTTTGATTTAGTATCTTTTTTCTGTTGGGCATGATTGTTATTGATGTTAAAAAAGTTCATTAATAACAAAGGAAAATGATAGCAAGTCAATCATCACCATATTTAGTTGAAAATGTTGAATGTCGGTGTCTACCTATTGTATTATAGTTGAATTCAACCTATTGTCAACCATTGTCATTCAAACTAAACTTCTTGTTGACCATTGTCACTTGAAGTCGACCTAGTCGACCTATTATGGATCATTGTGAGTTGAATTCGACCTATTATCGACCATTGTTCGTCGAATTCAACCTATTGTCGGCCATTGTCAGCCAAAGTCGACCGCTTGTCGACCATTGTCACTTGAGTCCAAGTTGGAGTCAACATAGTCTCGGAACCAAAGTCATGAGTCAGAGTCGCAGAATCATACTTCGTCATCATAATCGATAAGTCGAAATTGATGGATTTCAGTTCATCATTGGAATCAATTAGTCAGATTCAGAATTGAAAATATCAACATATTGTAAATCAAAGAGTAAAATAAGTCGAAAGGTAACATGTCTCAGTCGATATATGAAGTCAATTATCTCATAATCATATCGTTAGACTCACTAGGTTAATAGAGAAGGTAATTCTAAATTAGTTTTATTTGTTAAGGGTCGCGATGTAAAGTTGTGACTATTAAGTAAAGAGACGCTATTGGGAATATATAAACAAAGCTCTAGTCATTCAATTAGAGTGTTTGTGTACATACAAAATACAAATCTTAAAGTGTGGAGAAGCAGAGAACGCATGGTAGTTGTCCGACCGAAATTCATAGCTTTACCTTAGATTTTGACTCCCAGCTATTCTAGTCTTCAATGGATGTCGCAGTCGTTGGATTGACCTCATCACAAGTCAGAATTGACCACCCATTATAGCATGCCAGAACTATCATTAACTTAAATTTCCTTTCCATTAAATTTAGAAGCTTCATTTATGTATTTACCATTTTTTACTCCTTTCACCCGATCAAAAGAAAACCTAATTCAATTTATGTGCACAAACTTAAAAAATTAGCAGTGTCTCACCTAATAAACTGGTAGCCTGCATTGGTGGCTGCCTCACTCAAAATAGATGTAAGTGACGACCGAGTGGTGCAATATACTCTTATGGAAGGTGCATCTCTTCTTCCTTTCACCTTCTTGGGAGCTACGTGTCACCCCATCATTGTTGTACTATGCTCTTGTGAATCCTGCTTCTTCAATGCACTTTTCCTTTTTGAGAATTGTGTCGCCCAAATCAACTCTTCTCAGAAAGTGCGATTACAGCAGTGCATAGGAGAGGGGAATCCTTAATTGATCAACACACAACTTCTCACACTTCCGTAGAGATATCCTTACATTCACAAGAGGCATAGTCTATAGATATCCTCTTTGAACGTGGTTCCTTCAATGGTGGCTTTCCCAAGAAAGGAAGCCCTCCCTCCATATCCTTCTCACTTGGCAATCAACAAAATTTTAGCCCCTTCACCTATCCACGCATCTCTGGAACTTTATGTTAACTCGAACTCCTTTGTGATATACCAACCATAGGACTTTTCTCCCACAACTAGCTTACTCTTCATACGCTCACCAAACATATTAGCTATATGACTCCTGCAACAGGTAACTCCAATGGTTTCTCTTTCAAACCCCAGGTATATCTCCCCAAATGGTATATTTGATCATATGTACAATCTACAATTTAATTTTTGGGGAGATATAGCAGAATCTATCTCAGCAAAATTGTTTACATTTTGGCATCTCATATGTAGAGAAGGACTTTGATCTTTGCTGTGGTGTTCCTAATAACTATTTTTCTCCAAAATGAGTCCCCCAAAATCTTCACTTTTTTCACTATCCTCGATCTAATTTTCCTCATTAGTTTGGTCAATTTCCCATCATTGAAAAATCCTTCATCTTGTGATCTTTATTTACTTATCTTTTGTTCCCAACCTAGTTTTTAATAATTATTATTATTTAAAAAAAATATATGTTTTTATATTTTAATTAAAATGATAGTTTTTATTAAAAAAAAACAAAAAAAAAATATTATTTTTGTTGGATTTTACTTCCCCATAAGCTTTTAGATGAATAGGTTTCCTCATACCTACTATAATTCTACGATTTCCATAAGAGATAAAGTTTGGTTTTTGTAAAAGTTCTAATCTTTTGTCCATTGCTACGTTAAGCCAACACTAAGTCTCCACTATGAAAGCATTCTTGCCAAACGCCTAGAAGAGTTCACCAAGACTTTATGCACTTTGAATTAAAGAGCTTCCCGAGCAAGATATATAAAGTATTGATAAGTCCATCTTTTATACATATGAAATATTTCTATAAAATTGCCTGACTGGTTTTTGGGTACCAACTTGATCACCTAAAGGCCTGGATTGGATTAAAAGAAAAAAGATTCATAGTATGTAGGAGAGTGTCTTTTTCACTACTATCATGTTGAGAGCATGATGTTAGGGTAGTAGTTTTGTTTAAGTTGAGTTACAATCCAAAGCTATGAATAGGTCAAGTTGTCGTTAATACTTCATCGAGTAAAGACAAATTCAGGGTTATACTTAATATTGAAGTGCTTGAGGACTTAGTTCTCAAGCTATGTTTTGTCATAGCCAATTTCACCAATAAAAATGGAGATAATGCTAGAGTAAATACCAAAATTCTGAGTTGCAAAGTGATTGGTTATTATTGGATATGTCACTTGTCTTCTAAGATGATTCATGATTCATAAACTCTTTCATTTGTTTGAAGTTGGGGTAAAGAATACCAGTTGTCTTATACTTCATATCTCTTGTTGTTCCCTCATTTGGTTTGACATGTGTGAGACTCTTGAGTCCTATCATTAGGTTAGTGTTTGTAGATGACTCATTCTTTGAGCAATCCTCTACAATGGTCTTTGGAGCTATTCAATAATCTCAAAAAACATTTCTTATCACTACGCTATACAATTATATTATAAGTTGGGTTCACTAGGCTCCAATGGTGATTAAAGCCTCGATCCGACGATCCCCTGTTGTTGGGTGTTCTCCAAAGAGTACAGTGGGAATAGCAGAGAAGAGACAGAAAATATTGGTTTCTGGAGAGGAAGTTTCAGACCAAAATAATAAGATAGGGGCCTCATCCCTGCTTCATCTCCTGTATGCTCTGATTGGATTGTAACTTTGATACAAGTATGCAGGGAACAAGTTTTAAAGTAGATGTCTGCAGGTGTTAGACCTTGATCTAAATTGTATATTTGTGTGGCTCTGAGAAGCTGAAGGGCTATTTGGAAGTAATTTAAGCAAATTTTTTGTTTGCATTTTTGGTTTTACACTATAAGGATTGAATTTTTTATTGCTTAGGTCCTTCATAGAATAAGAAAGTGGGTGTAGGTCATCCTAGTTTTAGAGTAAGATAACATTCTAATCTCTCTTTTTTAGCCATACTCCTACACTTCTATTGAATTTTACAGTTAGCAAGGGGTTTCACATGCATTACAAAAGGCTTTCTTTTGGTATTAGGTTATTGCAAATGAATGAATACAGAGAAAGGCATTGATTCTTAGTAATACCTATAATATTCATTAAAAACCTCAAGAGAAGCTTGAAAGAATGAGGGAGACGATATGGAATTCTGGAACCTTCTAGCTGTGGCTTCCATGCCAGTTGTGAAGTTTCTGTTGATAAATGTTCTGGGAGTTGTTCTCTCAACTCAGTATGCCAATGTGCTAACTGAAGATTCTTTGAAACATATAAATACAGTAAAGGACTGGAGGCTTTAATATATCCAATATTCATATGGAATCTTAAAAACATCTTAGAATGGAATTATATGTTGTAAATCAAAACTATCACCAAGTTTGTAGTGTTGTTATTCATAAAAGGTCATATATTTTGTAAATTGTAATCGAACAATCAAGGGGAAAGGACTGTGTACAAAGTAACTTTATTCATTCAAGATCAAAGTAGTGGCCCATGAGATCAGAGTAGAGGCCCATGAGAGTTTTTACTTACATAATTAGACTTTTTTGTTTGTGCCTCTCAACAATTCAGTTGCAGATCAACTTGCCAATGATGCAATCAAGTTAGACAAGGGATTTATAGTGTAAAATAGGGACCCCACAAAAAGAAGATGGTTTCCTTAGAAATTTCAATTTGGTTAGGTTTGATTCCATTTAGATTGCACATGTTTGAAGTTAAAATGTTGTTTGGTGATAAATTGGGCAGGTGCTCCATTTGGAATCTTCACCAAATCCAATACACAACAAGTCTTGTCTCATTAATCTCAAGTGAGGGATCCATTGCACTCATGGATGGATTCCTCTTCTCATTTCTTCCATCTGTGCTCACTTTAAACCTTATGGCCCTTGGTTTGGATTTGTGTAATGTTGGTGGGATCTCTCTGGCCCTTGGTTTGGATTTATGTAATGTTAGTGGGATCTCTCTAAAAAGAAAATGTTTTGTATTGAGGTGATGCCTCCCACAATGAAGGATCACAAGGCGACCACTTCCATCTTGAAACTGAAGATAGATACCGCTTTTACTTCTCATTTTTGGCCTTTTAAAAATGTTGTACTTACTCTACTTACCCAATTTCTATATTTTTAGTTATGTTTTAAGTGTTTTTTTGAATTTGATCTTTGCTTATGTTTGAACTGCGAGCTTTCATAGTGTTTTCCATTATGTATGTTTTCACTCTTTCATGATTAAATAAAAAATATTATACAACTTGTTGATTAAAAAAAATACATACAAATTTACACATTATCATTTTTATTCTATTCCAGGAATCAACTTACTTACTCATAATTTTGAAAAATAATTTTGTTCATTTTAGACATACCGATTTTTTTTCGGTGTTTCATTTGCCCCATTTTGGGGGTATGGTAGTTTAATAAATGTTTGACTGTGTCAATGGGAGGGTTATGGTTGATGCCAACATTGAAAATAACCAAATCAATTGGTATGTTCAAATGACAGTCTTTCAAGCCACGTTTTTATAAAATTATGGTGAAAATCATAGCATATCTAAATATATCAAGCCAGTAGTTATCACAGTATTGAAAGAATGAAACACACTTAACTGTATCAGTTAGTTAGCTTGAGAAAATATTCTTTAAATCAGAGATTCTCGCAAAGTTTAAAGAAGGGGACCACCATTTGAACGAATAACATCTTCAAGAAAAGCCCAAGCAAATATACAAAGCCTACAACTTCATGGATATTTCCGTGTAAGCATTCAAATCTCAAAACGTCCATAAATGTGATGGAGATAACTAAATGTTTAATTTTTTAATACCAATGAACGCCAAAAGATTGAGATCATAATATATATTCCAATTCCCATAGGGAAATTCTAAGGAAGCATCCACAAAGATACTAAATCTCGAGCTAGATCCAAGTAAATCGGAAATGTTAAGGAACAATTCCCACCATGAAAAAATATCAAACACAGGGTTAATGCAGCATACAAATGTGGACATAGTTACCCACTATGATTAATGAGTACCAAAAACACTTGTGCAAGGAATAATTGGTCCAAGTTCCAGTTTTCCAATGTCGATCACTCAAGTGTTAAGAAGAAAGCTTTCGGGAAATATCAACTGCTCAAGAAAATTGAGTTCGTGATAAATCTTGGGTCAACAACAGAATTTCAAAGTGGATTGGATCAACATCAATTAAACATAATCTCCTATTTTTAAGGGAACATAGATCAGTAGGTTAAAAATCGGTCCAGATTTCTAGTGATTAGTTCAGTCGTTGAGACAAAGTTTTAGTCTTTAAGGATTGCAAGTGGTAGGGCACCTGACAGCAAAGAAACAACTATCAAAGAACCATTTCCATATTTCTTGTGGCAAGTCAAGATTTATTCTATTTTTGAACTTGATGATAAGATTTTATTCCTTAAAACTTGTAACTGTTGGTTGATTGTATTATTCTATGTATTCACACATCAAGAATGTAAAAGGGGGAGGAGGTTCTAGCCAAGAGAGGCTGTGAGAGGATTGTAAAGGGTTGAGTTATCAGTATGAAGTTTCTTTTATAGCCTTGCAAGTGTATTTTTGGGATTGTATGGAGGAAGAGAAATATTATATGAGCCACTCTTACTTTTAATCAATACAAATATTGGTCAATGTATCTGATATTTATGATTTTTATGAAATATAGTGTTTATGGCTAGTTTCTCGTTGTAGATATATGTGTTTGTGTTTCCTTTTTACACCGAATGTTTTTTTTGTTTTAAAGGTATTTATTATTTGGATATGTAATCAATTATCTGTGGTTATATTGTTGATTCCCAAATTGGCTCATGTATGTCTACTATATGTAGGCTTATACTTGTACATCATCATTGTTTACCATCTCTTGTATATACTTATCAGTACCTATTTTATTCCCGAGTATTGGTCATTTATCCACCCTTTCAATTCCCCTTCTGTTACACAAATAATCAATCAGAATTTTCCTTTGAGCATTAAGATGTGTTAGCCCTGCTCCTTCTGCAGTCAAGGTGTATCTTTTAACACTAACATCTTCTAGCATCGTTGCCGACGATGGAATTAAATATTATCTTCCCTGAGAAGAACAACAATGATCAAATCCATCTCTTAATGGTAGACAGGGGTAGGACATTAGTTTGGATGCAATTTTCTACCTAATACTCCATTAGTTGAAGATCCAAAATGACATCAAATAATCGAATGGAGGCCATTATGGCTGTGAGGTATGTTTTTTGTGATTTATCAAATATGTTTTGTTTTCCACATCTAGTGCTTACTATAACTGAGTGGGGTGACTATCTTCCGATATTCATAATAAGAAAGTATGATCATCACGGTGATCATTTTTAAAATTTTGATAAATGCATTCTTAAACATTATTTTTTTCATGAGGATGTCTTAATCAATATGTTCATATTTTATTTAGAAGAACATGCTCGTGAATGGTGTCAATCCATTCCCACTGCTAGCATTCATTATTTGAAGGAGTTTTATACTATTATTTATCATCATTATCAAATATTTTATTTGACTGATCTTTGTTTTGAAAACTGTTATAACGAATTTGAAGTTGACATCCAACATTCAATGAGTATTCCTTCTGGTTATAACAAAGAAGTAGAAACAACTATCGAGCATGTAAAGGAGGATTTATCTTTATATGAAACCTTCTCTAGTTCTTTATTTTTGAAAGAAGAATCTGTTGATAAAGATGTTGGAGATAACAATACTCATGTAGACACATTTGTCCTTGATTCAAATGTCTCTAGTAGTTTTGACTATGATACAAAGGATGCCTCAAATTCTAATAAAGAACAAATTGCTGATATACATCCAATATCTCGAGAGCATGTTGGAAAATATGAAAAACAAGATTTAGAAAAAAATTTAGAGTCAACCCATTTATGACATGTATCAAGATGATTTAGAGCAGTAGTTTTCTGAATTAACATATGTGGAAATTTCCAGTAGCAAATCGGTGTATGATGAATATGAATCGGATTATTGGGAAGTTTATGAAGGAGATAGAAAGAAGTTAGATGAATGGATTATAAAACTTTCTTCTTCATCATATGTTGATCAACAATTAACAGAAATCAACAAGGCTATATTTTCCATGCTTGAATCAGAATTTACAAGAGAACATAAACAAATCATGGACCAGAACTTGAACAATGAAGTAGATTCCATGGAGACACGACTATATTTCTTACATAGACTAGAAATACAACGTGAATTTCAAGATCTTGTTGCTGATTGGATGGAGTTGTATTTTACAAAGGTTTCTAATGCCCCATCTTTTTGCATGTTTCCTATTTCCAGCTGTAAGTATCGATTGATTAAAGAATGTCTATTGCACTCATCATATCTTTTGTTGGTTTTCTCAAATAGTGGCATGCATAGAGTTATGAATCTCAGTCAAATGGTTTCTTGGCTTCATTGGAAGTATGATTACACATGATCAGCTTGATGCTTGCAAGATTAGAGTAGGAGTGTGCATAAATGAGCTCACATCTGAGTATCCAGTTTTCAATTTTGCAAGTGATTTTTGTTAGTATGAAGTGGATATGGTTTATTTGAATAATACTCCATCCCAATGGAGCACTAGTACATGATAGGACAAATTGCAAGTTTTCAGTTTGTAGTAAATGGTAAGCAGAGTGTGGTTCCATGTTGCAAAAATGGTTAAAGAAAATGACAGAAAGGGAAGGAACTTAGTCTGCATGTTCTTGGAGCCTCAAAGGGAGGACTCCATCTCCATCCATAGCTAGATGTTGGTACTAGAATTTACCCCAGCAAAATTGTTTACATTCTAGCAGTGCATATGTAAAGAAGGACCTTGATCTTCGATAGGGAATTCCCAATAAGTATTTTCGCCAAAAATGAGTCCCCTGAAATCTTCACTCTTTTCACCATCCCGAATCTAATTTGACTAATTAGTTTGGTCAATTTCCCATCATTGCAAAATACTTGATCTTGTGATATTTATTTGCTTACCTTTTCGTCAAAACCTCACCCTATACGCAATAGAGTTTTTAATAATTATTATTATTTTAACAAAAAATGTCTTTTTATCTTTTAATTAAAATAATAGTTTTTATTAAAAAAAACAAAAAAGAAAAATATTATTTTTCATGGATTTTACTTGCCCATAAGCTTTCAAATGATTACATTTCCTCATACCTACTATAAGTCTACGATTTCCATAAGAGATAAAGTTTGTTTTTTGTAAAAGTTTTGATCTTTATCCATTGCTACGTTATGCCAACACTAAGTCTCCACTATCAACACCCTCTTCCCAAACTCCCAGAAGAGTCCACCAAGACTTTACGCACTTTGCGTTAAAGAGATTCCCAAGCAAGATATATAAAGTATTGATAAGTCCATCTCTTATACATATGAAATATTTCTATAAAATTTCCCAAGTATTTGAGAGTGTAGGCTCATTTAATAAATGTTTGAGTGTGTCAATGGGAGGGTTACGGTTGATGCCAGCACTGAAAATAACCAAATCAATTGGTATCTTCAGATGAAGGTGTTCTAAACCACGTTTTATAAAATTATGGTGAAAATCATAGCATATTTGAATATATAAAGCCACCAGTTATCACAGTATTGAAAGAATGAAAACCACTTAACCGTATCAGTTAGTTATCTTGAGAAAATATTGTTTAAATCAGAGATTCTCACAAAGTTTAAAGAAGAGGAACACCATTTCAACGAACAACATCCTCAAGAAAATCCCGAGCAAATATACAAGTCTGCAGCTTCATGGAGATTTTCGCGGAAGCATTCAAATACCAAAACGCCCATAAATGTGACGGGGATAGCTAAATGATTAAGTTTTTAATTCCAGTGAACGCCAAAAGATTGAGATCATAATATATGTTCCAATTCCCTTAGGGAAATTCTAAGGAAGCATCCACAAAGATACTAAAGCTCGAGCTAGATCCGAGTAAATAAAAAATGTTAAGGAACAAATCCCACCATGAATAAAATATCAAGCACAGGGTTAATGCAACATTCAAATGTGGAGGTAGTTACCCACGGTGATTAATGAGTACTGAAAACACTTGTGCGAGGAACAATTAGTCCAAGTTCCATGTTTGCAACGCTGAGCACGCAAGTGTTAAGAAGAAGTATTTTGGGAAATACCAAGTGCTCAAGAAAATTGATTTTGTGATAAATCTTGTGTCAACAACATAATTTCGAAGTGGATCGGATCAACATCAATTAAACATCATCTTTATTTTTCAAGGAAAAATATCAACAGGTTAAAAATCGCTCCATAGTGATTAGTTCAATCATTGAGGCATTGTTTTAGTCTCTGGGGATTGCAAGTAGCAGGGAACCTGACAACAAAGAAACAACCATCAAAGAACCAGTTCCAGCTTTCTTGTGGCAGATCAAGATTTATTTTGTTTTTGAACTTGATGATAAGATTTTATTCCTTAAAACTTGTAACTGTTGGTTGATTGTATTCTTCTATATATTCACACATCTAGAATGTAAAAGGGGGAGGAGGTTCCAACCAAGAGAGGTTGTGAGAGGATTGTAAAGGGTTGAGTTATCAGTCTGAAGTTCCATGTATAGCTTTGTAAGTGAATTTTGGGGACTATATGGAGCATGAGAAATATTATATGAGCCACTGCTACTTTTAATCAATACAAACACTATTCAATGTCTCTAATATTTATATGATGATTTTTACGAATGATAGTGTTTCTATCTAGTTTCTCATTGCAGATATATGTGTTTGTGTTTTCTTTTTACACAGAATGTTTTTCTGTTTTAAAGGAATTTATTATTTGGATATGTAATCAACTGTCTGTGTTTATATAGTTGATGCCCAAACTGTTTCATGTATGTCTACTATTTGTAGGGTTATACTTGTACATCATCCCAACTTACCATCCCTTGTATGTACTTATCACTATTTATTTTATTCCTTAGTATTGGTCATTTATCCACCCTTTCAATTCCCCTTTGTTGGAGTCATTTACCCAACATGCACACTTAATTTGGTCAATTTGGCCTTGTTAAACCACTATCCTAAGTTTAATTGACTTAATCGGCATCATATGAGCACACTATGACATCAACATGAGTGCACCCATTCCTACCTTCAATCAAGGAGGCTAACTGAGCTTTCTCCTTCAATCAAGGAGGCTAATTGGGCTTCCTCCTTCAATCGGGGAACCATTCTAGGGTGATCTGAGTGTCATAAATGTACCTAATTGATAACTGATTGTTACAATCAGTTAATCCAAGTGTTTAAGGCACCTCCATTCATTTATTTGATTATTTTTATTATTATTTATGAACTGAGACAACTAGGGCACCTCCAACCACTTTTGATGACCAGTTTGACTTCAGTTAACCTCATCGGGGTTCATTGGATTTAATGATGCGCTACCACTTATTGATTGGCATGTAGTGAAATGTTCTGAGCTACTTTCAGTTAGACTCAGTCATCCATTGCACTCTGATACAGCTAGGGCTCAGTTGAGTCAATCAAGGCTTGATAAGTGGGTTAACTAGTTGTGTTTACTGTGGCTGACATTTAGTTAAGCTACACCCATTTATTCAATTTGAATGAGCTCCTTGGGAATTTGAATTGTCTTGGAATTGTTATATTTTTAACATTAATCTAACATATCATTAGGATCTTTAACTAAGAGAAAAACAAGCACAGCAATCAAACACAAGATACAATGAACACAGTGTTTTTCCTTGGGGAAACCATAAATGGAGAAAACCCCGCAACTTCCTTAGAGATAGAATCAGCACAAAAAGTGAAACCCAAAAAAAACAATAAGATGATCTCTTGACAGCAGTAACCTTTTTCCTCCTTGCTCCAGTGTCTTTCTCTTCCTCAGCTATGTGCTGCAACTGAGTGTGAGTGAGTGTGTGATAAATAGAGAGGCTAGCTCTCTATTTATACTAATTCTCGACTTAACTAAACCCAACTAGGGACGACTTCACTAGGTGAGTCTACTAACCCTAGTGCACTGGAACTGTGGGGACTTTAACCCTTAAACAATAGGAGGGTTACCCACCTTGCCATTGACATGACTTGTTTACATTATAGAAACTCTCGATAGGAACCTCGGGACATGACATGAATCAAGTACATTACAAATACATCCCAGAATAAACATCGGGTTACAATACATAATAAATACAAGTGAATACATTCCGAAGTTACAATTACATAAATACTCCCTCTTAACTAGGAAGGTATTCTCTCGACACAATTTATCGACACAAGTCTTCTTCTCTGTATCATCTCGATCATCATCGAGTCCTTGTCATTTTCACCTTCAAGTCATCTCTATCTTCAAGTCACCTTCATCTTCAAGTCATCTTCACCTGGATCTAGATCATCACTGGATCCGGATCATCCCTCGATCCAGATCATCTTTGGAGAATCGTCTTTGGATCTGTATCATCCCTTGATCTGGATCATCTCTGTTGGATCATCATAGGTACTATCTCATGATTCTTCTCATCACAGAAAGTTCTATAGATCCATCCCTTTTTCATGTTGGTTGTAGGCCTAGCATCCATGTAGGTCTTCGTCAGCGCTTATATCTGACCCTAAGTCAGAATGGACTGCCGAGCACTTATATCAGATCATGTAGGAACCAATCCTATAATCATATCAGAAATTCACACCCAACACTCACGTCTGACCATGTGAGAACCAATCCCACAACCCTGTCAGAAAGGCCCAGCACTCACATCTTACCATGAGAGGAACCAATCCAGCATTCATGTCAGAAAGGCTCTCCACTTACATTCGACACATGCGAGGAACCAATCCAACATACATGTTTGAAAAGGCTCTGCACTTACATTCGACACATGCGAGGAATCAATCCAACATACATGTTCGAAAGGGCTCTACACTTACACCTACACATGTGAGGAACCGATCCAACATGCATGTCAGAAGGGATTTACACTTACATCTGCACATGCGAGGAACCAATCTAGAATGCATGTTAGAAGGGCTTGCACTCACATCTGATCATGTAGGAACCAATCCTACAGTCATATCAGAATGGCCCCCAATCCCAGACTAAGCTTCCTGGTAACTGACCAGGTGCCTCCATACAAACTATGGCATTCAACGCTTACTTATGATCATATAGGAACCAATCCTACAGTCACATCAGAATGGCTCATCGCTCACATCTGACATGGAAGGAACCAATCCTCTCACCATGATAGAATGGCTCAGCCCTTACATCTGAACATGGAAGGAACCAATCCTCTCACCATGTCAGAATGGCTCTAGGTCTCATCATTTCTCCTTGGAGGAAACCTCGATCTGGAGAACACCAAGCTTCTCCCTGAAGTACTCGAACTTCACCCTAGCCAATGGCTTTGTCAGCAATCTGTTCCTCCATCGCAACATACTAGAGCTTCACTGCTCCCATCTGCACCATATCCTTGATATAGTGATACTTGATCTCGATATGCTTCGACTTGTCATGGAACACTAGATTCTCTGACAACTTCACGCAACTCTGGTTGTCACAATGTATGCAAGTAGCATCCATCTGGAGATCAAATAAATCAGACAGTAGCTTCCTCAGCCATACTGTCTCACAACTAGTTGAACAAGCTGCGACATACTCTGCTTCAGCTATACTCAGTGCCACACAGGATTGCTTCCTGCTAAACCAAGAGATCACACCTGATCCCATACTGAAGTAGCACCCTTAAGTGATTTTTCGATCGATGGCACTGCTTGCCCAATCTGAATCAGCATAACCCTCCATGTTAATCTTCTAATTCGCCTCATACTTGAGCCCATAATCAATTGTACCACTCAGGTACCTCAGAATATGCTTTGCAGCAATCAAGTGAACATGTCTCAAATCTATTAGGACCTGGCTCAAGGTGTTGACAGCAAAGAAAATGTCTGGTCTCATGTTCGTCAAGTACATCAAGGACCCAATCATCTGACGATACATCGTACCATCAATCGCTTCTGATGAATCATCACTCAATAGCTTCAGGTTCAATGCCATAGGTGTGGTCATGGCCTTGCAGTCCATCATCCCAATCCTCTCCAGGATTTCTACTGCATACTTCCCTTGTCCGAGGGATATTCCATCCGCATTCTTCCACACCTCCATGTCTAGAAAATAGTGCAACATACCCAAGTCCTTCATTTCGAACTCGGCAACAAGCTTTCTCTTCGTATCAATAATCAGCCCATTCATACCTGTTACAAACAGATCATCTACATACAGTAGGAGCATCACTGGGTTTCCATATTCAACCTTGTAGTAAAGGTTGGAATCTACTTTACTTTTGGTAAAGCCTAAACTGGATAGAAAGCTATCAATTCTGCCGTACCATGTCCTAGGTTCCTGTTTCAAACTGTACAGGGATTTCTTCAATCTACACACATGAGACTCCCTGTCATGTGTCTCAAAACTGAGTGGCTGCTCTACATACACTTCCTCTTCCACTACACCATTCAATAAAATAGTATTGACATCCATTTGGTGCATAGTCCATTTCATCACTGCAGCCAGCACAAGTACTGATATGATGGAAGTGTATCTGGCTACAGGTGTAAAGGTTTCTTTATAATCTATTCCTTCTTTTTGTGAAAAGCCACGAGCCACGAATCTTGCCTTATATTTCTCTATGGTACCATCAGCAGCATGCTTGATCTTGTAGATCCATTTGGAAGTTACAACCGACTTCCATTTTGGTCTTGGGACAACATCCCAAACATCATCCTTCATGATCGATTGATACTCTTCGATCATAGCATCCTTCCATTCTTTTCATTCTGCCGCTTCTTCATAATTGGAAGGTTCTTTATTGATAAAGTCACATAGCAAGGCTACATATCCGGAGCAGGATCTGGTTCTCTTTCTTTCTCTGTGATTCTCTTCTGGAGCCCCATATCTTTCTGCACCTTGGATAGCTTCTCGTGCCCAAGCAGGTTTCCTCTTGTGAGGATTCTTCTCTTGAGGTGGATCTATAGGTCTTTGTGGTTCTTCAAATTCTCGATCTTCTTCTTGAGTTTCTTCATTCATGGTTTTATCATGAATTCTGGGTGCTTATGCTTCGTCAGGTTCTTCAATAGGTCTCTTTCTGGATTTGTTGTAAGCTGTGTCTTCGTCAAATGTTACATCCCTACTGATGTTGATCTTCTTGAATCCTGGGAAGTATATTCTGTAAGCCTTCGAGATTTTAGAGTATTCCACAAATATACCCTTCTTTCCTGAAGGATCTAACTTTTTCCTCTTTTCTTTCAGAATGTGTATGTACACAGGACAGCCGAATATTTTGAGATGGCCGACTTCTAGTTTCTTTCCGGAGAAGACTTCTTTAGGAGTCTTGTTCTCGAATACTCTATGTGGAGTACGGTTCTGTACATACACCACTGTTCAGGTAGCCTCTGCCCATAGATGCATGGGAAGATCTTGATCATGAATCATTGCTCTTGTAGCTTCCATGATAGTTCTATTCTTCCTTTCTGCAACCCCATTCTATTATGGATTATATGGAGTGGATAACTCCCTCTTAATCCCTGATTCTTTGCATAAGTCTTTGAATTCATTTGATGTGAATTCTCTGCCATTATCTGATTCAAAGGTCTTGATCTTCTTTTCTGTGTGGTTCTCAATCAAGGCTTTGAATTCCTTGAACTTGCTGAAAACTTCATCTTTGTTCTTCATCAAGTAAATCCATTTCTTTCTAGAAAATTCATCAATGAAAGAAACATAGTATACATACCTGCTTAGAGAACTTGATGACATTGGTTTGCATACATTGAAGTGGATGATTTCCAAGATTCCTTTTGCTTTGCTTTCGCTACTTGGAAATGTCTTCTTTGTGTTTTTTCCTTTCGCACATACTTTGCAAACTCCTTCATGTTTTGCTTGAATTTATAGAAGACCTTCAACAGATTTTCTTGCAAGTGGTAGTGCACATGTGCAAGCCTTATGTGCCAAAGTTCATTTGGCACTACTGTGTCATGGACCAAAGCTTTTTTTGGATGGCCCTTCAATTTGTATAATCCTCCTTCTTGTTCTCCAATTACTATTGCATCGTCAATTGTATTTCCTCTTAGCCACATGAGGACTTGGCCATCTACAAATGAAACCCTCCTGCCTTTCGCATCCCGTGCTGATATGGATAGAAGATTCTTCTTTAGTCCTAGTACAAACAAGACATCCTTCATTTTCATAGACTTTCCAGAGTCTAGCTTGTAGGAGGATTCATCACTACCTTTTATGGGATATTGGTAGTCATCCCCAAGTTTCACCTTATGGGGTGAATTATGTTCAGATAGTTTCTCAAAATATCCCTTGAAACCTGTCATGTGTTTGGAAGCCCCACTATCAATAAGCCAATATTTGCTTCCATGAGTAACAGTTCCCGTGAGAGCAGAGATCAGAACATATTCATCTTCACTTGAAGAGTCTTCACTTTCTTGTTTTACTCTCTTTCTGGGAGGATCATCATCCTCAGTAGTATGAGCATGATGTCTTCTTTTGGAGTTCCTCTTCTTCTTGGATCCATTCTTATTCATGGGACAGTTTCTAGCAAAGTGTCATATTTCATCACATGTATAACATCTGAGTTTAGATGAACCTTTCTGATGAGAATGCTTACCTTGGTGATGATGCTTTTCCCTTCTTCCTTTCTTGGAGTGTACTGTGAGATCTTAATCTTCACTTCCCATATTTTCTTCTCGAGCTGCTATTCGACCTTCTTCTTATGAACATTCTTCCCACAGTCTACTGAACTTGACTAACTTCTTCCTAGCACAGATTCCTTGGATGAAAGAATCCCGTGACCTAGGGAGGCCATTCAAGGTTGTCATCACAATTTCTGCATTCTCCACTTCTTCATCTACTGCTTCTAGTTGTTCTTTGATCTTGGAGACCCTTGTGAAGTATGACTAGATGGTCTCCTCATTCTGGATCTTTACATTCTTCAACTGGTTCCTTACAGTCATCTTCTGATTAATGTTCTTCCCTTCAAACAGTTTGGTTAGGGAATCAAACATAGCTTTAGGTGTCTTGAGAGAGGACACCTGTGGTATGAGGTGATCCTTGATAGAATCAGCAATGATCCTCTTTGCCATAACCAAATTCTTCTTATGTAAGGCCTTAGCCTCATCTCCCTCTGGAACTGGAACCTCCTCACTAATATAGGAGTCCAACTCATTTTCTTCCAGGACCAGGGAAATCCCATACTTCCAGGCTCAGAAGATATCAGCTCCCTCAAGCTTTTCATCAAGCTTGGTATGATGAGACATATTAACTGAGAAAATAAAATGGAAATACAAAAGATTTAGATCTTACCAGGTGAAGATGTCAGATCTGGATTTGGAGCTGAAATCCTGCAGTGCTGGTTCAGGAGCAGATTAGGGTTTTGCTTTTCCAGAGTTTTATCCAACCAAATTCTTTGATTTTGATCCATAACTTCAATTTTGAGAAGGAGATCAATCCATGCCTGGGCTCACTAAAAAATTCCACTTCTGTGAAAATCCCTAATTTTTTGGCAGTAGTGTCGGGTCCAAAACTGAAAAACCTCAGAATTGGATTCTGTTTCGACAGAAAGATGCGCCCTAGGGAGGAGAGTTATTCCACCCTTCTTTTTCTGAAAATCTGTGGAGAGAGATCCACAAATTAGGAAGCCCTAGTTTCCATAGCTACACAGTGTCTTCTTCCCAGGTTAGCTCTAATACCATGTTAGATTTTTAACATTAATCTAGCATATCATTAGGATATTTAACTGAGAGAACAACAAGCACAACAATCAAACACAAGAGACAATGAACACAGTGTATTTCCTCTGGGAAACCATAAATGGAGAAAACCCCGCAACTTCCTCAGAGATAGAATCAGCACCAAAAGTGAAACCCAAACACAGTAAGATGATCTCCTGACAGTAGTAACCTCTTTCTTCCTTGCCTCAGTGTCTTTCTCTTCCTCAGCTATGCACTACAACTGAGTGTGAGTGAGTGTGTGATAAATAGAGAGGCTAGCTATCTATTTCTACTAATTCTCGACTTGACCAAACCCAACTAGGGTCGACTTCACTAGGTGATTCTAATAACCCTAGTGCCCCAAAACTGCGGGGACTTTAACCCTTAGACAATAGGAGGACTACCCACCTTTACTTGACATGACTTGTTTACATTATAGAAACTCCCAATAGGAACCTTGAGGCATGACATGACTCAAGTACATTACAAATACATCCCGGAATAAACATCGGGTTACAATAGATAATAAATACAAGTGAATACATTCTGAAGTTACAATTACATCAACAGGAATTCATGCACCTTGCATGATCATTGTATTGTATTACCCATTCTTTATTGATTATACGGAGTTGCTACTCCTATTGCAACACCATTATGCCATTTTCATGCTTAATTGTCTGAAATCTCTTATGAGACTATGCTTTAGTCCCTAGATTACTGTGACATTTTAAAATGGTATCAAAGCTCACGGCGGGATGAATCTTAGATCTCTCAAAAACATGGTTTTTAACAGATCGTGCATGAAAAATTGAGCAAAAGCTCAAAATTCCAGCACTGCACTAGAAGCAAAGGCTTACCACTTAATACCCCAAGTTAAGGAATTGTTGATCAAGCTTGCTTGATCAATTGTGCTGGGTGTGATGAAAGCCTAAAATGTGTAGGCTGTTCGACCTTATGGTGCCCCTTTTGTTGTGCTTTGTAGGTTTTAACAGGTGAAAATCATTCGCTATAGCAGTTAGAGATGGAATCTTTCGTCAAACTCTTGACTCCATTCGATTTCCATTAATGTAAAGGAGACATGGAGATCTAGCTACGTGCCAAAGGACTCTGCCGAGTCACTATGGACAATGAAGAAGAGCCTACTCATGTGATAGACAAAGCTAGATTCTTGAACAAGAAAGATGAAGCATTCAGTTTCTTGTGCCTCTCTATTCCCAGGGATCTTATTTTCCACCTTTCGGGATTGAAGACTCCAAAGGAAATTTGGGACAAATTGGACACCTTGTATGAAAAACAGGATGATTTGAGAGTTTATCAGATTGAAAACGAGTTGATGTCTCTCCAACCTTCCAATTTCGAGACCTTAAATGATTTTTGCACAAAGTTCAAGCACATTGTCTTACTGTTGAAGCAGTGTAAGGTGGAGAAGGAGGATGATCGGCTCATCCTTGCCATTCTCTCCAAACTTGGAGCTGATTATTTAGTGCTTTTCTTTACATTTTGTGTGGGGAAGCTCACAACCCCTGGATGGAAGATTCCTTCATTGAGTCCCTAACAAGTGAACATGATAATCTTTCCCAGATGGGGATCACTAGATACTCCCATGATCAAGCCCTCTATGCTTTGAGGCCCAAATATCTAAAGGGTAAAGGGAAGTAGTAGAAGAACCCAAAAACCAAATTTCAATATCCTAATCCTAAAGTTGAAAACCAGCAGCATGAAGAGCCTTTCGGCTCAAAGAAGAACAAAAACAAAAGGCATCATGGGAAGGAAAAAGTCAAGTGTTCATACTGCGAGAAGGGATTCCACCCTGAACATGCCTGGATGAAAAATAAACTTGATGAATCTACTTCTCTTCGTGAGAAAAATCACATCAATCTTCTAGAAATATTTCGGAGGAGAGATAAGCAAGATCGAGAACCACAGCATGAAAGAGGTCATGCTCTCATGGCAAGCACTTTGAAGTCCAAATATCTTTTGATAGATTCTTGAGCTTCAAATCACATGATGGATGAAAGAGACTCTTTCTCATCTTTGGAGACCGGAAAAACCATTCTTATCCATATGAGATATGACTCCACAATCATATCCGAAGGACAAGGTACTATAAATCTTGAGCATGGTTATTTTTCCAATTTTCTGTATGTACCATCTCTTGCATCAAACCTCCTAAGTGTTTATCAAACGACACATACGAGAGTGCCCAAGAGAGTCTACTTTATCCCATATGATGTAGAGATCACAGAACTTGCATCCAAAAAACTTGTAGCAAAAGGCTTGCAAACCATCATACAAAAGCCTACGAGTTCTCCCATTTTTTGGCGTATGCAAAGCCCACCGCGTTGCTGACTCATGGAAATGAGGTTAGTAGACCATGGCATAAGAGGTTCAGCCACCTAAAATTCAATTACTTGTAGAAATTACAGAAGAATTCCATGGTTGAAGGCCTCCTAGTCATCAAAGCTACCACCAGAATTTGCAAGGGATGTGTTGTTGGAAAGCACCCTGAGCATAAGTTTGATTGGGGGAAGGAAAGTCGAGAATCATGCATCTTGGGGCTGATACATTCTGATATCAGAGGACCCATGCCTACCACATCCATGAATGTATCAAGGTACATTCTCACTTTCATTGATGACTTTTCCCGATACACATGGGTCTTTTTTATCAAAAAGAAGTCGGAAGTCTTGGAAAAATTCACTTATTTGAAGGCATTGATTGAGAATGCATCTAGAAAAAAGATTAAGATTTTGAGATCTGATAATGGTGGGGAATATATCAGTAATTATTTTCTACATATATGTTCCCAAAGTGGTATTTAGATCCAACATTCAGTCCCCTACACTCCCCAACAGAACGGTGTAGCAGAGACAAAGAATCGATCTCTCAAGAAGATGACCACTTGCATGCTAGAAGCGAAGAAGTTGGCTGAAAATTTATGGGCTGAAGCCATGAATTATTCAGAATATATTTAGAATATAGTGCCACACTCTCCCATGAAAGGAAAGACCCATTTCAAAGCCTAATTTGGACACAAGCCAGATGTGTCGAATTTGAGGGTGTTTGGGTCCACTAAATGGGTCCGAATTCCACATGATAAAAGGAGGGCTTTGTAACAGCAAATCATTGAATGCTTTTTTATTGGATATCCTGATGAATCTAAAGGTTTCAATATGCTATATATCAAAACAAAACAAGTCATCATTGAAAGGATTGTCATGTTTGACGAGCCTCTTTAGGAGGTAGAACTAGTGAAGGAGAAGACCGTTGAATTTCCTTCCTATTCTACTGAATTTTTGGATGATGGAATTGGGGGTGATGACCCTGATTTGGATCCTTTGATTTATGATATTAGTGAACAAAAACATCAGATTCTAAATCAGAACCTGAAGTACAAAATCATCTGTCAACTTGGGCCAGACAGACACTCTCCTCCGCAAGTGAAAACATTGGAAATCCAGATAATCCAAGAAGAACCTGGTCTGATTTCCAAAGAGCAGGTATTGCACTATCTTGTCTTGATTATTTTTTGTCTGAATATTGTTATTTAATGATAATTTTAGATCCTAAGTCTTACTACCATGCTTGGAAGGATCCAAGATGGCAAGCTGCCATGGATGAAGAGATGAATTCTCTTCAAAAAAACACTACTTGGGAGCTAGTTTCTCTTCCTCCGGGGAGGAAATTGGTTCAATGCAAGTGGGTGTTTCGGATTAAGGTTGTTGCTGATGGAACAACCTAAAAATATAAGGCAAGTCTGGCAGCAAAAATTTTCTCCTAGGTCTAAGGTGTGGACTACCATGAGACTTTTGCATCGGTTGCAAAAATGGACTCCATCCGCCTAGTTTTGGCAATTTCTGCATCTAGGCACTGGTAAGTGCATCATATGGATGTTAATTTTTCCTTTATACATGCAGATATTCATGAGGATATATACATGAAGCATCCTAAGGGCTACATTTCTGATTCATGTTTGGTTTGCAAACTAAAGAAGTCACTATACAGGTTAAAACAGGCCCCAAGAGAGTGGTATTCCAAGATGGATGCCTTCCTTCTCTCACAAAAATTCCAAAGGTGTAAATAAGATATGAATTTGTATCTATAGTAGTATAATTATCATTTGCTTATTATTTTTTTATATGTTGATGGCTTATTGATTACAGGTAGCACAGTTGCTTCTATTTCAGTCATCAAAACTGCCCTCCACAATGCATTTGAAATGAGCGGGGGGGGGGGGTGTTCCCACTGGGTTTTCCCTCTTTCCTCACTTAGATTTATTTTTGAGCATTGTTTGAGTTACGTTATTGTACAGGGTGACCTATGGCCTTTTTTCCCAGGGCCCTAGAATTTCATGCATTTTATTTTTACTCCTCCTGAGTATAGCTTAAGGGGGGGTGTTAGAGTCATTTACCCAACATGCACATGGTCAATTTTCCCTTGTTAAACCACTATCCTAAGTTTAATTGAATTAATTAGCATCAGATGAGCACACTATGACATCAGCATGAGCACACCTATTCCTACCTTTAATCAAGGAGGCCAACTTGGTTTTCTCATTCAATCAGGGAGGCTAACTGGGCTTCCTCCTTCAATAGGGGAGCCATTCTGGGGTGATCTGAGTGTCATAAATGAACCTAATTGATAACTGATTATTACTCCAAGTGGTGAAGGCACATCCATTCATTTATTTGATTATTTTTATTATTATTTATGAACTGGAGACAACTAGGGCGCCTCCAACCACTTCTGATGACCATTCTGACTTCATTTAACCTCATCGTGGTTCATTGGAGTTAATGATGTGTTACCGCTTGTTGATTGGCATGCAGTGACATGTGTCTGAGCTACTTTTAGTTAGATGCAATCATCCATTGCACTCCAATACAGTTAGGGCTCAGTTGAGTCAATCACGACTTGATCAGTGGGTTAACTAGGTGTGTTTACTGTGGCTGACATTCAGTTAAGCTACACCCATTCATTCAATTCAAATGACCTATTTGGGAATTTGAATTGCCTTGGTATTCATTCAACTTGCATGATCATTTTATTGTATTACTTATTCTTTATTGATTATACAAAGCTGTTACTCCTATTGCAGCACCATTATGCCATTTTCATGCTTAATTGTCTGAAATCTCTAATGAGACTGTGTTTTAGTTCCTAGATTATTGTGACAGATTAATACCCTTCTGTTATTACAAAATCAATCAATCAACATTTTCCTTTGAGCATTAAGTTGTGCTAGCCATGCTCCTTCTGCAGTCAAGGTGCATATTCTAGCACTAACAATCTGCATGCCTAAGATTCATTTTTTTTCTCCTAGATACTTCATATTGAACGTCCTAGCCATTTCATCCTTCAATATGTTAATCTCAACCATGATCTTTCTTACAATGATCATATCATCTCCATATGACACCAAGATAATGAACATGCCATTTTATAACCTTTTAAAGTAAACACAATGAAGTAATCACTACTGGTAAAATTTTGGATCACTATGAAGGAATCAATCTTCTTGTACCACATCTTGGGATACTTCTTAAAGACATACAATGAATTTGTGAGTTTGCAAAAAACTTTCCTTTCTTATTTTGAGCAAACCCTTCTAGTTGTTACGGAGAGAAGTTCCTATGGCTTGGGGTACCACAACAGACAGCTTGACTCCAGAAATCAATCATTTCCTATATGAAAGAGAAAGTAAATATCTAACACTAAAGGATCTCGGTTCGTACCTTATTCCGGACGGTTGATGTAGATCCCCATTGAGCTTTCCAACTCCAACTTGAATTGATAAATTGCTTCCTCAACATTCAATAAATAAGACAAGCATGCTATATATAATCATGTTAGACCTACTCTCTAGCATATATAATCAATAACAAATAAGCATTTAAAAGCATCCATGGATTAAATACTCATTTAAACACATATTATTGGACAGGAAAAGATATTTCTATTAATATAAAACAGAGATTACAATAGCGACAACCTCTGTCGGCACGTCTGCCAATCGAAGAAACTGAGTCCCCCACTTGGGCATCCACCACTTCAATCCTCCATCTCTCGATAGCAAGCTCACAAGCAAAAGGAAAGCTTGGGAAGAACAAAAAAGTGCTCCAAGGGACAAAGGGATGCAGACTCAAGTATAAGCTCCGATAAAAATGGACTCATTAGAGGAAATTTGGGGTCTAAAATGGGCCTTATAAGAAAACGTGCCAAAATAAGTTTTTGTGAGTTGGAATTCAAGAACCAATAGAATTTCAATAAAATAAGTCAACCATAATGGTTGAATTGGCATATTTGTCATTAAAAAAGCCTACTTTTTTTGTTCGTATTTTCGACATATCTCATTGTGTTTTTACTCAAATTTCGATTGGGAGAGCTCGTTGGATGCGAAATTTGATTCTGCATCCAACGAGTACCCACACTGCATACTTTTGATAGACCTCGCTACCCCAAAAACAAGAAATACCTAAAAAAAACGTGATGATGACATCATCATCACATTTTTTCAGGTATTTCTTCTTTTTGGGGTAGCGGAGTCAATCAAAAGTATGTAGTGTGGGTACTCGTTGGATGCGGAATCAAATTCCGCATCCAACGAGCTCTCTCGATCGAAATTTGAGTAAAAACACAGGGAGATATGTCGAAAATACGGACACAAAAAGTAGTTTTTTTCTTTCTTCCTCCAAAATTAATCAATATTATTTTATTATTTTAACTATTATTTTATTATTTTCCTTAGGAGGTCCATTTTAGACCCCAAAATTCCTCTAATGATAGTTTTCTTGCTCTTCAATTCCTCATGCCTTCAATGTATCCAAAGGGTTCCTTATATAGATCTTCAATGGGGTAATGAAAGGTCGAATCTGAGCGATCTCAAGGCATATGGAAGGCCAAGAGACAAGTGAGTCAGATCCACATCAAGGAAAACTCCAAAATAATTTGGCCTTTTGCACACATCCCAATGTACACGGGTTTAAGGGTCAAATCCGCGTGTATACGCGAGAAAGGGATTAAAAGTCACGTATGGAAATTTTTGTATGTTTTTAGGGATGATCTTGGAAACATCAAAGGTACAAAAATGGTCCATGGGGTCTAAGAAGTCTGTAGAGGGATAGGGAAGGCCATAAAAGTGTGATTCACCATGTGTGGTAAAATCAGCTGTAACATATGCCCCCTAATGTGTGAGGTCAGAGGGGTCATACGATGGCCAAAATACATTATAAGTCCATCCCAGAAGTGAAGTGATGAAGAACCTAGTGGAAGAACCAACCATCCAATCAGTATAATACAATGATAAAGCTCCGCATATAACTACAAATAGATACAGCAGTCCCAGATACATAAGAGTACAATGATCATGAATAGGCATTATACAATCTGACATGTGTGGTCATCTCCACGTACAATATAAATAGATCAGAATCTCCATGATGAAGATATACAAAGGATCATGATCTCCTTGAATGCTGAAGATATATAATGGATTAAGATCTCCATAATGGCTGGAAATGTCTCACATATACTGGAATCAAGTCACGAGAGCTGAAATGTCATGAACATTGGCATGATCAAGGAGGTAGCATATAAGAGATGCCACCAATCTGAAAGGTATTCTACACAAACAGCTATGAGTATATGTCCTACTATGTGAATTGAGGTGTCGAGGTCTAACATAGTAGTCCATTGTCTAATTACCGGTCATTGATATATACCGTTGACTGACACGAGATCACCCACCGATAATGAAAATGGGAATCAAGGTACTAGAGTGCGAACTAACAAGTGTGAATAAATGTGTTGAGGTCGAACACTTGAGAGGATCCATCGATCACGGGACATTGATGTATTCCCAAAAACTGTCGATGGAAAGAGAAATTGCCACTGATGACTGCAAGTCTCAAGGCACTCAAAAATGACTCTAGATTCCTATCCCAGAATACATGATCTAAAGTTGATGGGATGAAATCCGTTGGAAGGAGGGCATTAAGGCATCCCCCATCATCCAACACGAGGTACTCAGCAAAGCTGTATAATGTGGAAGGCCTCAATCATAAGGTGCACGAACCAGTAACTGTACCGGGAATGGCTGACATGCAAAGTCAAGATAACTGAGGAATGGCTGACTCAGGTTTCAACTTCCTTCGAACAAGAGCATAAAGGCGAATGGTGACTGAAAGTAGGCAGCATAGACTTGATATACAAAACTAGAACATCTCTGTGACATAGGATGCATCAATAGAGGCTCCATATGGACTCGAAGCTTAACCAGTCGGTGGAGATAAACAAGTACAAATCCTAAAGTCAAACTATTAACCCAACCAATGGATGTGATATACAGTGCTCTGTTCGAAGGTGACATGACTCAACTTCTTCCAAAGATAACATCTTTTCTTGTCTAAATTTTTGGTTTTTCGATTTTTTTTGGACTTTTTCAAATATTTGAAAATCTTGAAAAAGAATAAAATTTCTTTAAAGTTACAGACTAGGAGGAGACGAGTGTCAAATAGGAAAACAAACTAGTTCCAAGCAGCAGAACATACCTATGATCAATGCAAGGACACATGTGTAGGAAAGTGACACTCGGGGGAAAGTCCCCTCCCAGTAAAAAGAGGGAATCAAGCTGTAAAGGATATATGAAATGGCTCTGTGTGGCTAGACATGAGACAAGCTCGGGCCGTATGGCTGATACTCAAATTCATGGAATCCGGCATAAGGCTCAATGAGGTAGGCAAAGCTCATGATAATGCAATTACAACTTGACATAAGGGAATCCTAGGGAAACAAGCCAACAAAAATATCAAGAGGAGTATGAGGCTCTTGCGAAATGTCATGGTGATACTATACAATGGACTCCCACACCATAAAGGACAAACTGTCGACATGGGCACCAAATGCAAAGAAGGTGCTAACTAGGGTACCCATGTAAGGTCAAGCTCTACCATTCACATCATGTCACTTCTAAGATAGCAAGAAGGTTCTGTGACAAGATAGAATGGGTTCTTACCTACGGTTATAATGAAATGGTCATAAGGTCATGCAAAATGCAAATGGAGGTGGAATCTAACCTATATGCCAGTTTAAACATCATACCTAAAATCGACACGAATGGGTCAAAACAATGGTCGAAGTGATGCTCAAAATGGTCTCCTACATCATCATATTAGTCAAAAATGGTCCAAAAGGGTCAGAAACGGTCCAAAACTATAGAAAGGGGGTAAAAAATTTTGAAAAAATTCTATTAATAGTAAAAAATTCAAAACATTATATAACATTTGAAATTTTTATCCAATTGAGCTCAGAACTTCAAATGCAAATTCTGGGAGTTCCAACCGACAGAATTCAACACCGTTTTTTCTAGGTAACTTCCCATGCCCTGCTCTTTCATTTGCATGTAAAATTTTCAAATTTCCATGGTGAAAATCGATTTCTAGGCCATTCTAAATTATGCACCATGGCCCATGCAGAAATCGAGGATTTGTTTGCGTATAGGGCTGGCTATACGCAGAAAAATGCCTCAAAGTCACGTACATACATGGTTGTTTAGCAAACAGTCGCATATGTGGCCACGTTTAAGTTTTTCTATGACATTTAATGACCCAAACTTAAATTCAATGTGCAGGATGGTTCTAGAATGGAGGTAATGAGAGCACGTGGATGTAGAAGAAACAGTACGGGGAGATCTAATGGCACAACAAGCTCTTCGTGCATGCGGGCTCTACAAGTTTTGGTGTCTTCGTGGCTTAAGGGCTAAACCAAGACTACTGCAGATGCTAGTAGACTATTGGGATCCTGACTCAGATTCTTTCCAAATCGATGGGATGTCCCTCACTATAAAGGTGGAGGACATATACTTTATTATAGGATTGTCCCGACGGGGGGAAGTGGTGAATCTACGGTCTCGTGGGCCCGGAGGTGGCCTCACCATAGATGGGTATGTAGTTGTATACTATTATCTGGACATGGAGAATTTTGGGAGTCAGATCCCAACTAACTCCATACAGGCGCTAGGCCTAAAGGCCATACTACTGACACTCGGCAGGATAGTAGGGATATCCTCACTCCACCAGGCCTCATGGCCCTTGATGTTCTATGTAGTGGAGTTCATGAGACCCATAGTTTATGATTGGAGTACTGCACTGTTGAGTAACATGAAGAAATAGCTCAACGACTACAAAATGAGCAGGGTACGAAACTTCGGTTTCAACAGTATACTGAGCACGTTCTTCTTTGAGTGTGTTTCGAGATTGAGCCCTAGAGTTGACGTTCCTCTTCACGGGGTTCGAGATCCAACCCAACGACGTTGGGTAGATGCAATGCGCAGACTGGGTGGAGGTAGGGTGTCCAACCCCTATCCAATTGATTTCTTTCCATGGTGGTGGCGACATATAGCTGCCATCGATGATTACCCCTATGCGGGGATTTATTTTCGAGGAGATCCCAACATGCCTCTACCACCAGGATCAGCATATGGTGACATTGGTAACGAATCCCAACCCTCTTTTTAAGTTTTGTGAATTATTTAATTTTTTGTGTTTTTTGATATATGAAACCAAAAGACATATTTTTGCATGACAACACATAGTGACATCTTGTCATATGTATGCAAATGTAGGACCAAGGTGGCCTGATGGTTTCCCTCGTCATAGATGGAGGGGAAGAGGAGATGACATTATGGGTGTGGATGTAGAGCAGACGCTCGAAGGCATTCATACCAACTTTATGCGGCTGACACATAGGGTACCCATGGCGTAGGTCAAGGACCTGCCTGAGGCAATGAAGCATCAGGTGGTGGGTGTACCACGAGCATGGGTGTAGTTATTTCGACGGCTAGCTAGAGCCGTGGTGACATTCCATGATCATAACCCCCCTCCTCCTCCCCAGCCTTAGATACCTAGGACTGATACATTTTGTACTACCGTATCTTTATATTTTGGTGGCTCAGAAGCCCCATTTTTGTATTATGACACTTATGTATTATCACATTTTGGATATTTAATGAAAAACTTTTATGATGATCGATTTATTTATTTACATGTGTAAAAATGTATGCTTGTGATGAGCTTATTGTCTATGAAACAAATGCCAATCCAAAACATAGTTAGCATATGAGTCAACAACTTGATTATAGATTCTTGGAACATGTATGTATGTTATGTTGTCAAATTGTTGTGCTAACAATCTCACACGTAAGAATGTTCATAATAATGTTGGATCCCTAACATGATACAAGCCATTAAGTTGTGACACTACTAACTGCAAATCAAGACTTACCTCAAGAGAAAGAACACCATGTGAAATGGCATCCTATAGAAGCTCTATAACGGCACTATATTCAGCAACATTGTTTGAAGAGGGCCATAAACATACACCTCCTGAAGACAATACCTGACCTGTAGGAGTATAAATCACCCAAGCAAAAGAGGTTGAGTGTTGAGTGTGGCGGCTAGCACCATCCACAAATCCTATATAGATGGAAGACTCCATTGACATCTGCCATAAGAAATGTAAGCTAATCATGAACTCGATCACCATAAGAAAAACCTAACTATGCAAAATACTGTACAATAATATACAATAGTCAGCCCTAGCTGAGAATCATGCATAGTACTTTTTAAGATAGATCCCATTTCTAGGCTCCGCCAAGGCTGTCCCCTCATAATCTAATAACTCATATGCACCCTTCTCTAACAGATGTTCAACAATGTAAGGACCGTGCCACATGGGGTTAAACTTTCCTGCCCCCAAGGGTTCTTTAGCTTGATCCCACGAAAGGACCAAATCTCCTTCACTAAACTTCCTTGGATGGACAAATTTATCATATTGGACCTTAACACGATGCTTATTCACTTCTAGAGCCACCAAGGCATCTCGGCGCTGCTCATCAAGCTACTCTAAGTGGACCAAACGTTCCTCCAATGGGGAAGTGTCTGGTAAGAGCTCTATGGCTAGCGTCAAAGAAGGGATTTCACACTCAACCGGCAATACAGACTCCACTCCATGTACAAGTTGATATGGAGAAAAATCGGTGGCAGTCTTAACTATGGTCCTATAATCCCACAAAGCAAGATATAACATGATATGCCAATTGTTCTTGCTTTGTGCAATGGTTCATTGGAGAATGGACTTGAGTGATTTGTTCACTGCTTCAACCTGTCCATTTTATTTAGGGTAATAAGAAGAGGAATGCTCTTGCTTATACCCTAGCTTCGAGGCCAACTCTTCCATCATCTGATTCTAAAATTTCCTACCATGGTCAGTGACATGCTCTTTTGGAATACCGAATCAAGTAATGATCTGGTTGAATATGAAATGTGCAGCTATCTCACTATCGGATTTAACCATGGGCATAGCCTCAGCCCATTTCGTGAAATAGTAAACAACCACTATAATATGATGATGCCCCCCAACTGAAGCTGAGTTGCAATCCATGAAATCAATCCCCCACTTAGTGAAGGGACCGACGGTGATAATTGGATGTAACAGGGCAGGATGTGAGCGCATATTGTGTGCAAACACCTAGTAAGGGTGGCACTTCTTGACCGCATTGACACAATCTTTAAAGATCGATGGCCAGAAATAACCCACTCTCAAGATTTTTTGGGCTGTCAAAAGCCCAGATAAATGACCACCACATGCCCCTCCATGGTAATCATTTAGCACAAGCTTAGCCTCTTCATGAGCTAAACAACGACGTAAAATGGAATCTACCCCATGGCGGTATAATGTGTTATCTACTATGAGGTAATTATTAGATACGTGACGTAACCATCATCGTTCATCCCGTGAAAGGTGAGTAGGGGCCTTCAATGTTTGTAAATATATGATAATATCCCCATACCATGGATCCAAAGTTGAGATCAGGAAAATGTGCTCATCGACAAATGTATCTTCACAAACTTCCTCCTCCTCCTCACTTGGGAAATCAGATATAAGCTCCACAAAAATCAACAATTTTTTCAATTTTGCTGAAACAAACTCGAGATCGAATTCTTGCAAGATGACAATCCACTTATTATACTTTCCCCTTATCATCCTTCTAGTGAGGATGAACTGAAATGGATTGACATGGGCTACCACCAAGGTCTGGTGAAGGAGAATATAATGTCTCAATCTTTGAACCGCATGAACGGTAGCTAAGGCAAGTTTCTCCACATGGGAATAATGAATCTATGCATATATAAGGTTTTGGCTCAAATAATATATGACATGCTCTTGGAGCTCCTCATCCTCCTGAACCAAAACCATACCAATCATCTCCATGGACGCGGCCACATAAAGTAAAAATTCACAGCTATAGTCGGGTGGGATAATCACTGGGGCCGATGCTAAGGCTCTCTGAAGCGCATCAAAGGACTCCTGGGCTCGCTCATCCCAGAAAAAGGTAGTGTCCTTCTTCAAAAGACACATAAATCCTCTAGTCAAATTGGCAAAGTTAACAATGAATCTCCGCAAGAAATTCTCCATGCCTTGCAAACATTGAAGATGTCTAATGTTTCTCAGGGGAGACAATTGAAGTATTGCCTGAACATTTAAAGGGTCGACTCTTATACCCTCCTTGGAGACAATGAACCTTAATAAGCGACCAGACTTCACACAAAAGATGCATTTATGAGGATTTAACCTGACCATGTAATGGCGGCATATTTCGAACACTAATCTCAAATGGTAGGAATGACGCATCCTCTAACGAGAATGAGAAGCAAGGTCATCCAAAAAGACTTCAATAATTGATTTGATATCATGGAAGATCAAGGTCATAGACCACTGAAAAGTGGCTCCGACGTTTTTAAGGCCGAAAGGCATCATCCGATATGAAAAGGTACCCCAAAGACAAATAAAGGCAGTCTTATGTTGGTCCTCGGGTTTGATCTGTATTTGATTGTATCTGAAAAATCCATCCATAAAGGAAAATACCTTGATTCCCGCAAACTCATCCAAAATCTGATCAATAAATGGTGTGGGAAAATTATCCTTAGGACAAATACGATTCAATTCATGGAAATCAGTGCATATACGGATCGTTCCCTGTTCTTATCAAGCGAAACGGGGTTTGAAACCCACTTTGTCAAGGGAACGGGATAGATAAAATCGACATTCAACAGTTTTTCTATCTCATCCTTAATCGCGGGTGCTTTTCTAGGATTCACTGCACGTAAGCATCGTCGAATAGGCTTAGCATTGGGATAAGTTTTAATCTCATGTTCAACAATGTGAGGGTCGATACCTGGCATTTCCTCGTATGACCAAGAAAATACATCATGAAACTCTTTGAACAACTCGGTATACACTTGAATCTCAGCATGGAAACATTCTTCCCCAATATAGACATTCTCAATCTTTCCAGGATCGCGAGAGATATTGATAGGAATGGTACGAGATATATTTTCCATATTTCCATTAGCCATCAGACCAGGAGAGCTTAATGGAACCACGGGACTACCAATTCTCTCACTAAGAATCCCCTAAAGTCTTCACACTCCAAACGGTCAAGCTCTGGAAGAAAGTAAGATCTATGATGCAACTCTTCCCAAGGTGGCTCAACCCCAGACATAGCCTCAACAATAGCTTCATCTAATGGAAAAACACTATCAAGGTAGTCATGCACATGCGAAGACTCAACTACCCATGTAGGCAGCACATATGGGTCCTCCTCCTCCATCCATGAAGAGGAAGGACTAGGCTCTGCAACACATTCAAGATTCGCTTGATATGCTATCATTGCTCTAGGTAACGACACGTCCATTCCGATAGGCTCACATGAAGGAATCAGTGTAGGAAGAATCCAAGGATATTCCATATGAGTGGTGCGAAAAGACACTGAACTCAATGACGACAAAGCCTCACCAGAACTAGACCTGATCATAAGAACATGTGCATGACAACTAAAGGATCCCATAAGGGATGGATACATGCCAACACCCACACTCCCAGTTGCTGGCTGAGAGTGCTCGACAATTGGGACAGAAGCTCCCAAAGATGCAGTAACACATGGATTCTTGAATGACATTTGATTAATTGTAACTATCTTTGCATTAAACAGAAAGCATACAACTCAAAATAGAGAAGAAGCTACGACTTGCATACTATACATCCAATTCCTACCCAGTAACAAATTGTAGCCAAGGGGCGCATCAACCACCTCGACCTCGATCGCAACGGTCTTCCCTCCCAAACGGACCTTAAGAGAAGGAAGAATGTCATGCGGTGGAAATGATCTACCATCAAAATCAGTCAACATGGTAGCGGATTTAGACAACTCGGGGGAACCCAAACCCTTCCAACACGCCAAAGACATCACGGAAGCAGCAACACCTTTGTCAATCATAGTGTGTTTGACTTTCATGTTAAGACATTCTACATGAATCAAGAGAGACACATAGTAAGGCAAGCGAGGTTGTAGTCCCGCGGTTTCAAATTTGATGACAGAGGAAGAGTTATCATTGTTAACACCAAGAGCCAAAATCAAAGCCTTCCTTTGTGAAGGATAGCTCTAAAGTACTTCAAGTGCAGACATTACACGGAGTGTGGCCCAAATCCTCGACAAGAGAATAGTTCTGGGAGGCTCAGGAATTAGTATTGTGCCTTGAATGCTTAAGGACTCCCTTAGGAATGCAAGGTGCAACTTTATGTTTATCCATAGGGTTTTCAATATGCAAAGGACTCCCAGGTGGAGTAGGTTCCTTTCCAAGGTCTGGTTGTGATGAACCATAGTCCTTCACATGAGTCACAACCTTAGTAGCATGCACCATATTGATGCAACCATGAACACTACTAGCTTCCGGTGGATCTTGATCTCCACCAGACTGATCATGGGTCCTCAACTTCATGTTTTGATTATGAGGTAAAGGGTTGGTCAGCATAGTTGGGCCCTGCGCTATGAACCTCAAGGCTTCTTCTATCCGAGGGCACAAGTGAGTGAGGTGATCATCCTTACACAACTTGCAAGGAAACTTAACCTTACATTTAGGCTGCTTGTCCACCCAGCATTTAGGGTGTTCTTGTAATTATAATTGGCATTTTCATTCCTATTCCCACCCTTACGATTGTTTTTACCCTTCTTCTTATTCCTTCCGGGTTGTTGGATACCCTTCTGGTCCGCCGATTGCACCGAAAGCACATTCATTGTTTGGGTGGGTTGAGACAAATATGTGGCTTTTCCCGAGGCAGATTGGTTGATAGATAATTGACTGTCCTATTTGACAACCGAATCCACAAGTTTGGTACTCGTACAACCAACAATTCCATCGGCATGTGGTCCAGGTTTGACCTTAGGGTTGAAACTAGAATGCAGATCGTTAGGAATGATCTCATATAACAAACCGGATTGAGCATAAATCAAATCCAATTCTCGTGCCCTAAAAATGGCTTCTTCCTCGTTCTGAACTACAGATGTAGAAATATCCTTCGCTATATAAGGTAGTAATGATTTAAGGAACCACTCGAGGAGAAACTCTGGCGGTATGAAGGCTTTAATCAATCTCTTCCATCTACGCCACTCTTGGATATGGTCCGAGATATGCGTGGCTTTATCCTACCGAAATGTTGACAAGAGTTTCATACCAATGTCATAGCTAGGTCATCAAACAAAGTGAATGTCCCCCTAGGTAGCTCTATATACCATTTCACTACAGGCTCGGTGAGGGTGCATTGAAATAGCCTTAAACGGATCGAATCTTCATGTAAGGAATTAGAAGAGAACCAAAGGTGAAATGTAGTAACATGTTCATGAGGATATTCTCCTAGTTTTCCCTCGAATTTGGGAATTTTCGAATGAATCTGGGTAGGGACAGCCTGCCGAGCCGGGTCATAAGATATCGGATCGTTCATTAATCTCGACAAGTTAGGCAAATTTAACGTTGCGAGGAAAGGGAGCCTAGGTTGAGCAGGTCGATGAGATGCTCCTTGATAATTTTGGTTCACATAGGACTGATTACCGTAACCACCATGGCCATGGCCATAGTATCCTCCTCCCGTTTGACCCGTGTAGGGTGGCATGGAAGCACCATAATGTGGTGTACCTTGACTATTTGGGGCTACAAAGCCATAATTCAGGGAGAAAGCCGGTTGTTGATACCCATACCCATAAGGTGAATAACTCTGTGCATATTGCGGTCCATAAGAAGTCCCATGAGATGTCCCATGAGACACTCCATAAGTAGGAATATGACCTCGAGAAGTAGGAATATGACCTCCAGAAGTAGGAATACGACCTCCCAAGACAACAGGAGGTACTTGACTCTGAGACATGACTACATGAGTAGCAGCAATATGAACATGACTCGTAGCAACATTCCGGCCCAAAGAACCACGTGCATGAGGGGGAGGAATAGAATTCGAAGAACTAGGAATAGAGGACGAAGGGACATGTGAAACTATGTAAGTGGTATTCCCTACTGTCACTCGTCTTGGTTCTGGTATCTAAATAGGACTACTAGCACTAGGTCTAGGATGAGCATGTGATGTGACCTCCATCGTCGAGATGGAGGGTGCAATGTGACTCATGTTCCCAAACCTTTCCTCATGGAAATGACTAGGAATGCCCCTAGGCATAGTGTTAGGTTCAAACTCTAACTCGGCATGCTGTGCCAAATCATGTGTAGGAATACCAGACGTATCATAACTAGTGCTTGCAGGTTCATGATGAGTCTCGTCACTTGAAAACCAATACCGACGACCTGTGAATGAGGGATCATACCCAATGTGTGTAGGTATATCAAGTGAAGGATCATATGTAGGAGTAGGATCTTCTTCCCCAAGCTCATGAGGTGGAGAAGGCAACTCAGGAATTTCATCTTCATGATCTCCCATCATGTGTGAATCAATGTGAGAATTAGTCCGCCTAGACTGTCTGTTTCTCTCTCCTAAAGGAGGAGGAGATGTAGAAGGTGAAAGTCCTGCTAAATGATGAGAATGACGAAGTGCTGCACCCGAATCCACAATGACTCAAAAAATGAAAAATACTCTTCTAATTACGCAAACCCTAAGCAAGCTAGTGTGCACAAAGCATACACCTATATAATCTAAATCCAATCACAAGCAAACAAGGGTAGGATATGTGAGCTCCCGAATGAAGCAGGTATGTATCGCCTAGGAGAGGCTTGAGACTCCCATACACAACAAGCGGAGGTTCGTAACCAATTATTGTGGCCCTCAGCTTCAACGCATATATTGACTGTGCTATATGACCCCAACCTGGCCAGGACACCTGCAGAATAACCCCTGCAAAGTACCCTCTCGATAACCTAGGTAAGGAAACTAAGGTAACCTCAATATAATCAATGCTCAGGTGGATAGTCACAGGTGGGATTGACCGTATGGGCAGGGTAGAAAAGCCTGAAACTCTTGAAATATCCCCCAAATACGAATACAATCCTGGAAATATCTTTGATGCTTCTCAGTTATGACTAAGGGTTATCCCAATCAATAACCGCTCACATTTCCTCGTGCTTAACTCCCTTGTAAGAGGAGGATCCTAAGAAACACTAATTTTACCAAGAAATTCACACTCACCTGGACAGACACATACATGTTGTTTTTTAGTGGTCTTGGAGAATTTACTCACAATGAACTATTCCAAGACACTAAAACCTAATCTTGTTGGTGTACCCTATCAAAGAAAATAGTGTAATCCATTTTAATTAAGCGTTGGTTTTATTTGGATTTATTACTCTAAAAAGGTAGATGACTGTGCAACCAATGGTGTTATGACACAACATGAAGCAAAATGCACACCTAACAATTAATGCAAATGCATTGTGTCGAATGAAAAATTGGGCATGCTACTACGTGAAATGCAAAATTTTCTTCAAATGACAAATGCAATCATTCTGATATGAAGTCCTAACTAATACTTCTCTAAGCAAATCTAGTGCAAGTACAATGCAAAATGCAAAGTGCAATGATGCAAAAGGATGCAAAGAAGCAAATATTTTTGGATTTTTTGAATAAAAATGAGATAATAAAACAAAATAATGACTCTACCACCCCCAGACTCTGCAAGCACAATCAAACAACACTCATGCAAAGAACTAAGGTAAAAGAGATCTAATGCACTAATCCCAAAACAAAAAATAAAAAATGCAATGAAAAAAACAATCTTTAAAAAAAAATTACCCTAAAAGGAATCTCTGGTCAGAAACAGAGGTGTATACAGATTCTAGAAGCATCAAAGGAGACTCGGCAATCATCAAAACTCACCCAGCAACAATCAATCTTCCTCTAAAAGGAAAAACTCAGGGCATACGTGACTGTGTGCAGAAAACCCGCGTATGTACAGGAATATCTCTGTCAAAACTGCTTGTACACGCGATTGTGAGGCAAAAACTCGCATACAGGAAGAAAAAGAGATAAAAATGAAGGGAAACAAATAATCTAAGACAAAATTCACATCTACCAGAAACTACTAGGAAAACATGCCCCCAGACCCGACTCAAAAACAGAGAAATCAGAGCAATTCAAGAACATTGAATGCTGATAAAAACCCCCAAAGGACAAATACTAGGAACTCCCCAGCGAAGTCACCAATTTTGTTACGGAGAGAAATTCCTATGGCTTGGGGTACCACAATAGACAACTTGACTCTAGAAATCAATCATTTCCTATATGAAAGAGAAACTAAATATCTAACACTAATGGATCTCGGTTCATACCTTATTCTGGACAGTTGATGTAGATCCTCGTTGAGCTTTCCATCTCCAGCTTGAATTGATAAATTGCTTCCTCCACATTCAATAAACAAGACAATCATGCTATATATAATCATGTTAGACCTACTCTAGCATATATAATCAATAACATATAAGCATTTAAAAGCATCCATGGATTAAATACTCATTTAAACACATATTATTGGACAGGAAAAGATATTTCTATTAATATAAAACAAAAATTACAATAGTGACAACCTCTGTCGGCACGTCTGCGAATCGGAGAAAATGAGTCCCCCACTTGGGCCTCCACCACTTCAATCCTCCATCTCTTGATAGCAAGCTCGCAAGAGAAAGGAAAGCTTGGGAAGAACACAAAATTGCTCCAAGGGACAAAGGAATGCAGACTCAAGTATAAGCTCCGACAACAATGGACTATAGTTTTCTTGCTCTTCAATTCCTCACGCCTTCACTGTATCCAAAGGGTTCCTTATATAGCTCTTCAATGGGGTAATGAAAGGTCGAATCCAAGCGATCTCAAGGCATATGGAAGGCCAAGAGACAAGTGAGTCGAATCCACATCAAGGAAAACTCCAAAAGAATTTGGCCTTTTGCACACATCCCAATGTACATGGGTTTAAGGGTCAAATCCACGTATATACGTGAGAAAGGGATTAAAAGTCACGTATGGAAATTTTTACATGTTTTTAGGGATGATCTTGGAAACATCAAAGGTACAAAAATGGTCCATGGGATCTAAGGATTCTGCAGAAGGATAGAGAAGGCCATAAAAGTGTGATTCACCATGTGTGGTAAAATCAGCTGTAACACTAGTTGTTCCATGTAAATTTCCTCATCCAAATATCCATATAGAAATGCATATTTAACATATAGTTTCTCTAAGTCAAGATCAACTAAAGCAACTAGTGCTTATACTAACTATATATGAACATGCTTAATGACCAGTTAAAATATTTTGTGGAAATCAATACCTTCCTTCTGATTGTACCCCTTTTCTACCAATCTTTCTTTGTGTTTTGAAACCTTTTCATCAACAACTTTCTTCAGCTTGTAGATATATTTGCAACCAACAATTTTATGTCCTTTGGATGTTCTATAAAGTCCCATGTTTTATTCTTTTCCAAGACATCCATTTCTTCTTTCAATTCTAATTAATTCCATTTATCACTTTCATATACCTTCATTTCTTCTCGATAACAACTAGGTTCTCCATATTTAGTAATCAAGAAACATATCTAACAAAATAATCATACATTTTTCGAAAAGTTATGACCTGTGTATACTTCCTTAAATATGACTATGCCAACTACTCAATTCCTTGGAAATTTTCTATCTCTACATCTTCTTCTATGGGAGATTCTTCATGAATAACTTCATGTTTCTCCTCTCTTGTAAATGACTGAGTCTAGAACGAAATTTGTTGAATATATGGTTCTTATGCATGTTTCATTTCACCATTTTCCAAATATAACTTCATGAGTGGCATCTCATCGAATACAACATTTATGTTAATGATGATTTTGTGGGAAATAGGATCCCACAATCTGTATCCCTTAACAACATCAATGTATCCAACAAAGACATACTTATTTGATTTTGGATTGAATTTAGAACGTTGATTGTTTGGAACTAGAGTATAAGCATCAAAACCAAAAACTTTAATAAATTCAAATAATCACAAGGGTGTCTTCTCCATGCCTCTTTAAGAATATTACAATATATTGCAGTTGATGGTGATCAATTTAACATATAACATGCTGTAAGAACTACCACCTCACACAATTCTTGCAGCAACTTGGAATTACTGAGCATACACCTTGCTCTCTCTAGAAGAGTCATGTTCATGTGTTCAACAACACCATTTTGATGCAAAGTATAGATCATGGTTTTATTCCTATTGATCCCAACTTCCTTGCAATAATTCTCAAACTCCTTAGATGTGAACTCGCCTCCATTATCAGTCATTAATCACTTGATTGTCCTACTTGTGCTATTTTCAGCCAAATCCCTAAACTACATAAATACATTAAACAAATCAACTTTTCCCTTTAATAAATAGATCCAAACCTTCCTGAAATAATCATCTATAAATGTCATAAAGTATGACAATCCTCCATAGGAAACTATAGTGGATGGACCCCAAACATCATAGTGATAGTAATCTAGGATACCTTTGCTAACATGCATTTCTGGTTTAAAATTTTGTCTACAATAGTACAAAATGAGGAATTAGTGACTATGTGACTAAAAATTCTAGTCACCACAAATTTTTTAAGTGATTTACTACTAAATATGAGAAATTTTGATTGCCCAACTATAACCGATGAAAATTAACGACTAATTTAGTCACTAGTTAACAAATATGACTAGATAATAAGTGCACAATAAGTGACAGAGTTAAAAATGACTAACGCAAACAACCAATTTAGTCATGACATAAAAAATGATTAGCTAGAATAATATGAATTAGTCATTTATTTTAGTCATTTTTAATTGTGTCATGGAAAATTGCAATTTTGTAAATTTTCTACCTTCTATCTGTAATATTAGTGCCATGCACTTCGATCTCCAGAAGTCCAACACAACAATTGCATGAATTTGATATTGACCATCTTGATCCCTGCTGCACCATTGAAGCAATCTGTTAAGCATGCACCAAAGGAAAATTAGGTTCGTACAACCTAGCTTAGTAGCCCAAAAAATGTCACGGATTAGTCCAAACAGGTCACACATGTCACTACTCTGTCCAAACAGGCCACAAAAGTCATGTTTCTGTCCAAAAAACCCACAGAGATCATGGGTTTTGGGTCGACTATCTAAATACCACTCATATATATTTGAGGCTTTACTTTATTTATAATTACATGAAGACAAATTGAGCATATTGTTGGGAGTGGAGTGGAGCCTTGCTCAAGTTTTTTTGGGTGGTGGGGGAGGTGAGGGTTGCACCTTGCTCAAGTTTTTTTGGGTGGGGAAGGGAAGGGTGGAACCTTACTCAAGTTTTGTTACCAAATATTGGACCATGTAAAATCCTCAAGAATGTCTCAGGAATTTAACGGAGTATGTTTGTAGTTATGAGAAAAAAAATTTCTTCAAATTCACTAAAGAGTGGCCTAGATCATTTAAGTGGAACCTTAATAAAATTATCTTATCTTATTTTAAAAGTGCAACCTAGATATTATGAATTTTTATAACAATTTTGACTAGTAGGAGGTATCATTTCCTCTAGTGAAATCATATTTTGGAATTCTCCTCAAACTCTTAGTTTTTCCTAATGAATTTTCTTCTACATTTTACTTGGTAAAAGTGTTACCAAAAAGGCTAAATTTTGATTTATTCTCCAATTGATTTTCCATGCAGGAATTTGTGATATCAAAATTGCACTTGCAATAATTTTGGTGGTAAATTTTTGTGATTGTACAATATGCCAAACATAAATTTATAACAAAGATTTATGGCAAAGATAATTGAAGTTCAACTTTGCGATGAATTTCCATATGTCAAAACTAAGAATAAAAAAAATAATTTCACAAGTTCTTTGTGTCTTGATGAAATAGATTCTACAACGTTTTTGGAATGTCAATTAAGTTTTAATGGTTTGACTAACAATGTATACCAAATTACATACTGATACATAATGTCCCAAATATTTCAATCAATAGTCAGTCTTCTTGAAAATTTGGTGTATTGGGTTTCTCTGCTAAGAAAATGATAAATTGCATAATTATTTATAGTGTGGGAGAAAGGGAAGGAAAGGGAGAGGAAGAGGGAGGGGGTTAGAGAGAGAGAGAGAGAGAGAGAGAGAGAGGAGGGGTTTAGAGAGGTGGTGTCTTAGGGAGAAAATGATAGAAATGGGGAAATAGAGATAGAGAGAAATATGGGCATGGATAGAGGAGAGGGGGTTAAGGGGCTAGGGCCCAAGGGATGGATTAGTGGCTAGGTGTAAGGGATAGTTGAAACATCACCTTACAAATAATCAATTAATAATATTAAATTATTTAACCTCAACATAGTATTTCATATTTACACAGTTGTCAATTTACCATGTTAACCTATTAAATGGTTAGTTTAGATTCTTGTTTATCTACTATTCCATTGACTCTTTATGTAAATAAGTACTTAACCTATATTGAATTCTGTTTACAAGGAGGTTTCACCCAACCTTTTAATCTAAGTGTTTTGCTAATGGAATAAAAAGGCTTGTTCAAGCCCATACACAATGTGTATGTGACTTGTATAAAATAAAGGGTGATATCTTATAACCCTTGGTTTCAAGCTACAAGGTAATTAGGAGGTAGAAATCCGTTATACTCACCAAGGTTTTATATTCACTTTATCACATTAAGCTACAAGGTAATTTGGAGGTAGAAATCCACTATACTCACCAAGGTTTTATATTCACTTTATCACATTAAGCTACAAGGTAATTTGGAGGTAGAAATCCACTATACTCACCAAGGTTTTATAATCACTTTATCACAAAGTGACTTGGTTAACTTACAAATCACCCTTAGGTCCAAGGAATGGTTAAGCATTACACAACATACTTTGGTAAAGTTATAATTTCATGAGCCGAAATTCACGGGAGAAGTAGAGCGCAAAATAACCCTTGTGGCCATGAACATTCTTCATGTAAACTTATGTTTCCTTCGGAGCCTTTACACAATGCAACTCTTCCCTGCATGCATTCTCTATTGCAGAGTTGGAAGCTTTCATCCTTCTAAATAAAAGACAAGAGAGGGTATTAAATTCTATGTTTAAAGATAATTTTCACCAGGTTTCATGTGGATTAGACCATCTTGGGTTCAAAACAAAAATTTGTTCTTGTTAATGCCTTCTTTGCCCTATTTCGAGCTCCTGTAGCTCAAAGGTCCATGCCTCAACTTTAAAGCTCTTTTCAAAAGGCTCGGTGTGGAGTTCGTTCTCCCTAATTTTCCAATTTTGTAGGTTTTTAAGACGGTTGCTTCAAAGAGCTGAATTTGAAGTTTTATAAAATAAATTTAAAAATTCGCGTGAGGGATTGTTGCGGTAATAGGAAATTGCACTTTGTTTCCTAGTAGAATTGTGGAGCTTTGTATATCTTTTCAAAATATGAGTGCAATTTGTCAAATAAAGGATTGTGTTAGAGGTTTAACTAGCTTGTACAATGCTCTGGTTACGGTTGTGCTTAGTTGTTTTCACGTTCGATCAACCTTGAAAGAGAAAATAAATTCACCTTGGGAAAGTCCTACTATTCAAAATTAATTTTAGGGTTTTACTATTTTCATCTCATTTCACTTCTCAAGTTTGAGTAAGAGAGCTATTCTCAGTTTCTTATCCTGATACGATATGAAATTTGTACAAAAACTTTAGTCTACAGGACTTACTACATATGATTCATGGCCTTATGTGGTTTTTCAACATGAGGAACTCGAGCTTGGCTAGGACAACCTCCAGACTTCTTAGACGTCTGTAAGGTAAGATACCTCCTTACTCATTTAATTTTTGTTAATTCTTTTCCAGCGTCTATTATTTTTATGAGTTTTCAAGGTTTTTAATCCCAAAAATGGCGTGTTGCATGGAATTCGGTAGCCATTGAGTTTGGGGTTGACTATGCAAATTATTAATAAGGCTCTTTCTGGGTAAGCATGTTCCCTTGTCGACTTGATTTCTCCTTGGGTTTGGTATAGTAGCTCACGATGATGGATGAAAGAATTATAATTTGTGATTGTGTTTTTTATTCACCTTTCGCGGTGAGTTTTTCGATGGCAAACCCTTACTCCACTAAGGGTTTTCAAGGGTTGTCTTCTATCACATACTTTATATCGTGGTTTAAAGTTATAGGGTTTTTAAAGGTTGTTCCCTAGTTGAATTCTATTAAATGGAAGAATAGATCAATTTTTATATTAAGGATGCCATAAATGCCAATTAACAGGACAACCCTCACTCTCTTTAATTAGCACAGTTTTGAATCTATCAACTGATAGATTCCATTTTCAAACAACTGATAGATTCAAAACTATGCTAAATAAAGAGAGTCAGGGTCGACTATTTGAAACTGTGCTAAATATATTATAATCAGTATCTATTTTTGTCAATGTGTGATAATTCTCTCAACGCCAAATACAAAATAGAAAGGAGCATGTAGAAATTTCCAAATGCATAAATGATTTCAAATTTCTTGACCTGTGGAGGATTTTCAAGAGTTTTAGAGCATGTTGGGCTTCAAAATTCCAAAATAGAACATCATATTTGGTGACTGTTAATACAAGATGATATATATTATTTAGGTGTTGGTCTGAATTACGAAGTTGACCAGTTAATAACACATAGCGATGAATCTATTAAAGCCTTAATGCACCAAGTGTCTAAGGAAATATCATTCAAGATGTCAAGTAGACCAGGGGGTAAAGAATCAAACACCACTAGGAGGGTTTCAATCTTCATGCATAGATTCTTGTTCAATTATTTTGGGGAAATATCGATTCGAGAGAATACATTTTTCTTCTCTTCCTTACTTGATAGTCAAATGCCCCACTTGCTCAAAATTATTGGGTTGATTATGGGTAGTTTGTTTTCATTTTGTACAATGTTAGAATCATGTTACTAGAACTTATGATTTAAAAGAAACTGCCATAGAATATGGTTCCAGGTGCAATATGTATTCTTTCTCAGTTGGCAGTGTATTAAGTTTCAGAGAGAAATTCTGAATGAGAAATTGGTCGACATGATATTTGATATGATGCTTGCTTGGTAATCCCCTGCTTAAGGTTTATATAGAGAACTCCATTGGCCCAAAGGATTTTGCATGATTAGCTACTACAATTCTAACTATTGCAGACATAATCACTACTTGCAATATTTTTGATGTGCTGACAACTTCAAATTGAGGTAGACTCATTTTCTGCATCTACGATAAGTAACTTGGGAGGTCCCATCAGTCATGATCAATCAATTTTCAAAGCGTGTCTGCAATATGTTTCTACAAGGATAAAAATGTCAAGATGGACTTTGTTCCTTGACATTCAACTTGTGATTTTGGAGGAATAATATTTATGCAGCTGAATTTCTGAAAGCAAATATCGTTAGGGTTCCTACAAGTATTGGTGCTAAGTTTTGTCAAAAGATATTCGACAACAATAAATTTTAAAGAATAGATTTGAAAAGATGAACATTAGAGGAAATTTCAACTCAAAATGGGCCTTTTAACTCTAATTCAAATTCCATGTCATCATGTGTTAGCCAATGAAATTAATTTAAATTTGAAATATCATATAGGTCTTAAACACTTTTTTAATATAAATTTGGGGATAGGTATCATAAAAAAACTATTTTTTTGTTTGTATTTTCGACATATCTCCACGTGTTTTTACTCAAATTTCGATCGAGAGAGCTCATTGGATCCGAAATTAAATTATGCATCCAATGAGTACCCACTTGACATACTTTTGACTAGCCCTGCTACCCCAAAAACAAGAAATACCTGAAAAAATGTGATGATGACATCATCACATTTTTTAGGTATTTCTTGTTTTTGGGGTAGTGGGTCCCATCAAAAGTATGTTGAGTGGGTACTCGTTGGATGTGAAATTTAATTCTGCATCCAACGATCTCTCTCAATCGAAATTTGAGTAAAAACATTGGGAGATATGTCGAAAATACAAACAAAAAAGTAGTTTTTTTCTTTTCTCCCTCCAAAATTAATAAATATTATTTTATTATTTTAACTACTATTTTATTAATTTTTTTAGGAAGACCATTTTGAGTTTAAATTTCCTCTAATGGAATTTTCTTTTGGATTGTGGATTGTATGAAGTATTGATTGTTAGAGGCATAGGTGGGTCATAGTTTATATTATGGAAAGAATGAAACTTATCTGGTCCATGTTTTAAATCTTGGTGATTATGTTCTTGGTTTTGATATTTATGGTGCAAATGCCGATGATAGGATTTTACAGATACAATTATATATTTCTGTAGGTATGATGTTTCAGGGTATGATGAAAGGGCCCTAAAAAAACCAATAATCAACAATTTTGAAGGAAAGGAGAGGAAGGCTCTTGTTTTATGTTTTACACAGTTGGGGAAACTTTCGTAGTGTCCCCTATGTAAAAACATGGCTTGGTGCTATGAGAGTTACGAGCATGCATAGTTTGGTCCGAGACAAGGTCAAATCATTTAAACATTAATGTTGTAATAACCTCATAGAGCATTGTAAGTGTTTGTGGGCTTAATGTAACTCTTAAAATCAAAGTTATTATGTATTTGGTTTTTTTATGTCAAAGAAAAGAGTAATTCATGTTTATGGCTTCCACAATTTGGGACAAGAGTTGGGTATTTTGGTTAAATGAATATTTTTAAGAGAAATTTGGGATATTAATCATGACACCCATTATGGAGGTTGGACAAGTATTCTGTCCATTTCTATATTTATCAAGGTTCTCTAGATTGGTAGGAATTACATAGGTCTCTCCTTGAATTTGTTGTGTACAAATAATGTAATTGATGTAAGTTAATGAAGTGTAGTGAGCCATGAGAAAGTCCAGAAAACTTATCAAAAGGATGATTTTGGGTGCCAAGGCTTTCTCCAGAGAATGATCTCCCATCAAAGAAAAACAAGGAAATGAGAAATTTGTAAGAAATAATATTCTTCTCATGCAATTAGTTGTTTGTATGAAAGGTATCCCATAGTCCAATTTATAGTCTTCAATTTCTTACCCAACCAAAGTAGCAGTAATATAAGGAATAACCAGCTCACCCTATCATTATTTGTATAAATTGAAACAATCATATCGTCTAAAAATGTAAAAGAAACCCAAATAGAGGTTCTCACGAGAGTTGGATGGAGGGTTTTGCAAGTTATTTCATCATTATAGATTACCATTTTTTAAAATCTATGGCCTGTGATCACAATAGGATTAAAATTTTGAAAATGATCTCATTCAATTTAAGTTATGAAGACCTTTCTCAGGAAGAAGCATACGTTTTGAAGAATTTTATAGTGAGGGAGGTCTGTCAGGAAGGATGATGATATGATAGTCCATAAGATAATGGAAGAGATGCACATATAGGATACCCAATTTGTGAAGCCGAAATTTACCTTGCTAAACCATATTTTCTTTGTTTACATGTACAAACCTGAATCAATGTGGCTTTATCAGATGATATCCATTACACCAATAGCTAAGCAACCCCATAGTAGTCTAGACGAAATAATTTTTCTTTCTACAAGCATCCACAATCCTTTAATATTACATAAAGAAGCATTTCCTGTGTTAGAAGTTCAAAAACATCTTCAGCTACAACTTGTTTATCCTACTATAATGTACAAAATTGAACCACTTTGGATTTACCAAATGATATCCCTTATTCCAATTACTTCCCTGCATTTAGGATCAGCTTATAAACTTTCCTTAAATCTTTAAATGCAAACAAACTACAACAAATGATTTTATCATTGTCATTTATGCCACATTGTGCTAATTATTTAAATCCAATTATGTTCATCTTGACAAATTTAACTGTGTATTTAGTATTTTTATCCTATGATATTGACATCCCACCCTAGACAATCTCTTAGCTTCCTTCCCCTGGGAGGTGTTGTGGGCCAACTATCAACAATTTGTACTTCCAACCTGTCTGCTGATGATTGTTTTCTTAATCACCTGCCCCCCTTATCAGTAGAACATGGGGAACCTTTGTTTCAAAAATGTTGCTTCAAGACCTACTCACACTGTCTTCTCTGCATGGATCTCTTATGTGGCCAGCTTGTTGTTAAACTATTTTGTTTGTTTCTGACTAAAGGGGAATAAATTTTGTTCTTTCCTAGGATAGAATGAGATCATGTTTTGTGTCTGCTCTGCATGGATCTCTTCTGTGACAAGCTTATTGTTGAGATTTGTTTTGGTTTTGACTTAAGGGTAATAACGTTTATTCTTCCTTTTCATAGAACTAGATCACATTTTTCATATACTTGAATTGTGTATACATAAATTTGGATGCCATCATCCGCAACAATGGACCTAACACAAGACTTCAAAATTTTGTCTACATGCTCAAAAAAGGAAACTTGGTTTACTAGAAGAAGATGGATATTTGAAGTAGCTTACCAATTCCATTCCAAACAGACAAGATTATTTTGTGAAGAAAAGTTTGAGTTCAAGAGATGGGACGATTCATGGTAGGCTTGTTATTCCCTTATTAGAAGTAAATTACGTTATTTTGTTTAATGGTATAATTATTTTCATATGTTTTGACTTGTCCTATTTTTCCTGAGCCAAGACAGATCAGAGAAATATTTTTACAAAGAATTGGTTAATAGAGAATCAGATGTTATTTTGGAGGTGCTAGATGCGAGAGATCCTATTGGAACATGATGTATAGACATGGAGAAAATGGTGTCGAGAGTCGGTCCTGAAAAGTGTTGGTTTTACTTATTAATAAAATAGGTTTGCTTTTTCAATTTAGTGGTCTTTACATTTAGTTACAGTCCCGTCTGATTTTTTATATTTTTTGAAATATGCCTCACTTTTCTGTTAGATAAACATTACGGTGAAAACCATGTTACAAAAAAAGGGTGGCAAGGGCTATATCACAAAGTGCAAGAAAACCATAAGAACACAGAAAGTACTGGTAAATGATAAGATCTTTAAAACCGTTTTGAACTGGAGGATCAAGGTCTAGGATGACAAAATTGGATGAAGTTATGGAAGAACATATATTAGCCTTTGCTTTTTATCACGCTTTTGGGATGTGTAAAATATAAATATGCTTATAATATATTTTGATGTGATCAGATTCCTCGACATGCATTGCTATAATTACATTCCCATCTTTATTTTCAAGCATATATTATAAAGGGATATTTATTGACTTCTTTTTAAAAATGGTTTACATATCTTGTTCCTAGGGATATTGCAGAGAAATGGCTCAAATATATTAGCGAATAACTTCCAACTATAGCCTTTAAGTGCAACAAGAAGGAGCAGAGGTCAAATTTAGGATGGAAATTAGCTTCAAAAACTACCAGGAACACTCCCAGATTACAAATCAATGATTGTCTTGGAGCTGACACTTGTAACATTGCTGAAAATTATTCTAGAAGTCATGAGGTATGTTCATATCAATTGTTTTTTACACCCATTAAGATTTTTTATGAGATATTTTCCTTTTGCACTCTTGCATAGCTTGAACGATTCCACTCTTTTGATCTTGCATTTCTTTTAGGCTAAGCATCAGATGTGCAAGTATGTTGATTTAGAATTTGTTGTGTTTCACTACTAAAAGATGCAAGTTGTAGGATTCAGTAGATGCTTAAGATTTTGGTGAGTGATATTTCTGTGTTTTTTTGCTTCCAAAACAACAGTGATGTTCATGTTTTGTATGTTTGTCTTATAGATGAAGACATCCATCAATGTTGGTGTTGTGGGGCTTCCTAATGTTCATAAAAACAACCTAATAATAAAAAGGAAAAAAATATCACATGTTGTTAATGTGGGGGCCACCTCAGGCTTAACAAGAGCGATGCAGGAAATATAGTTAGACAGTCATGACAAACTATTAGAATGTGCTAGAGCTGTGATGGCTAAGCCTAGTGACACTAATGCAACAATTTATCTTCGCAACTACAAAAGGATTGAAAAATTGGAGGATCCTATATCTCCTGGTAATAAGTTCATTTTCTTTCTTGATTGAAAACTTCTATATTGTATAAACATCATATTTTGTTTTTTGAAGAAAAATATATTCTACTTCTCTAGGTCAGTTTCTTTTAATATGTAGTCTTTATGCAAGATCGTTGACTTTTTTTCTTGTCCTCAAAGATGGAAAAACCTGTCATATCTAAGTTTTCAAACATGCAGTGACGATAACATTCACTAGCTATTATCTGTGAATGCAAGTTGTCTCGTCACCCTTATTCAAGGAAACATTAAAAATAGTGAACAAATTATGATAATAATAATATGATAATGATGTCACATTGGAACATTAAAATAGGAACCTTGGACAAACATTTAAAAATATCATACTAATATGGTTAATGCATAAAGGAAAAAGCACATATTGGATGCATGTGTGTGTTTGTTGTCTGTGTGGTCGATATTGCAAGGATCTTTGAACTGATTATCAAAGGACATATACCTCATTCACTTCTATTAATATATTTTTTTTTGTATTTCCTTGCCATCATCAATGCCAATAAAGAAATTGTATAAGCTAGTTGATATGTGCATGTGTTTTCTAATCAAATGTTACATCTGAACAAATTTTTTAGTGAATGAGATTTTGAATTTGTGTCCATTAGACAGGTTGATGTCCTTATACAAGCTTCCTAGGTCCGGTTCAATTGATGACTTTTTGTAAAAGATCACATCAATTCATGGGAAGATAAAGAAAGGTGGTGTAGAATAAACCATCGTAGCTACTAGTATTATTCTACATGATTGGAATGAAGGCATTTGAGTTCATTTCAGTGTTGTGTTGTGTAAAAGTTAACCTAGTTCCTCTTGTGCATTATTTTTGCATTGAACCTTTTTCTATAGGTATGCATGTACTTATATTTACTACTATGTTAATGGATTTGCTTGAGATGGTTCAGGAAAGATACCATTTTATACATCGCCACCTACATGGAATGACGGGGAACACCTAGAGGATACAATCATTCCTTCCTGGGGAAAGGAGATTGATGTGAATGATATTTATGAAGAGGATTCAGCTACGATAGACAACTTGCATTCTATGATTGATACTTCACACTTTGAAATGCCTTCTAATTGTCCCCTAATTATGGATACCCAATTTTCAGAGATTATAAATGCCTTACCTTCCATTTAAAGGAAACTACTTAGGTTAAATTTGTAAGTTAAGTCATCATATTCTTAAATGTGTTATTTCCTTATTGGAAAAAAAGTAGTGTAAACTAACATCTTATTGTCAAGATGATGAAAATGCTATGGAAGAAGCTGATGAGGCCCCTGATGTAATGGGAAAGGACACGAGCAATATTGTTGCAACTAAATCTCAAAAGGCTCAGAGTCAAAATGCTAACCTCTATGACGTAGAAGGTACCTTCAATCCACATGCAACCAATTCAGAGAAAAAGCAGAGGAAAAAAGTTGGGAAAGAGCATGTTAAAGTTTTAGTTCAGGAAGGGAATGATGATTATGAATTTGCAGTTGTCTATAATAGGTAATTTGCTGCCCCACAGATTGATGATGATACAAACATCATTGAAATGAATAATGATCAAGGTACTGCAATGACAGAGTTTGAATTAGATGTTTAAGGTAAGCACAAAGATATATCTAGATCTGTAAAATTATGGTTCAACTGTAAGCAATGTATAACAAGGTCTTGAATTTTTTTCAACTGGAGGAATGTTGGTTGTGCTTGTTTTCTGAGGCCCAACTCCTATCTCCGGGGAAGTTCTAGGATGACTTCTTGTATCACATTATTTGAGGAACAATTTTTTTATTGTTGCATAAGCTGGTATAGGTAATGGTGAGTATCAAAAAGAAAATTTGATGAGCCATGATTTGAGCTTGTGTAGTTTGGTTGTAGGTTTCACTGCAGTAGTTGCAAAATGATTTTGATGCAACTAAAGAGTTATCGTTATAATTATAACTTTGTGGAAATTTTTAGTTTGACTACGGTTTCCTGTTCTACATTACTATGGAACATGAACCAGAAGTCATCATACACTTTAAATGAACATAAATCATCTCTCTCATACACCTAGATCCAGATCCGTATTCGGGGTGATGGATTTACAACACTCAACATGTGATATTTGACCATTTAATTATTATTTCCGCATGTATCCACCTCTTCTTACTATGATATGGGAACGGGATATGTCTATGATGATGTTTAAACTCTTCTCCCACAATGAAATATTAGTATTTGCACCTCAAACCTTTATTTTTTAGATAAGTTGTATATCGCTCAAGGCTCTAATAACTTATATATTCTTGTTTAAATGAATTTACACTAAGTAGCAATTGGAGAAAAATTATTGCAATAAGTTAAAAAAAGATCCAAGAAACCTGACTCCCTTCTTTCTATGAACCTTTGTTGGACTCCTTTCAGTCCTAAACTAAATGAATGAACTTAAAGGAGTCAAGTTACTTACTGTCTAATATATATAGGCCTCTGTTGTCATATGTTATTCCCTTGACCGCAACGAAGTGATCTCTTCTATATATAATATCCCCCAACTTTTTTCCTTGAGAAATATTCAGTGGTGATAGAACTAACCTAGACCTCTATTTCTTAGGAAAGTTGCTTTAGTTAGTGGAAGTTAAAATTTATCAATGGGACGAGTCTATGTAATAGAGGGTGAGAAAGCTTCAATATTTGATTAGTGAGTAAATCACATATTGATCCCATATTTAGATGTGTTTATGAGTGTCTATATAACTATACACAACACATGGTTATGAAAAATGTTGATGTATCCCCCATTCTCATCCATGATGTAGAGTATCTCACTTTTGTTTATGCAAGTTTTTGAGACAGATCCATCAAATTTAATATTTGGGCAAGGTTTTCATATTTACCTTGAATACCTAACAATGGGGCCAATAAATTAAATTTTGGGAGTTCACAACATAGACCACACTATGAAAAATGAGGTGCTTTATAGTTCATATGGGTTTGTGCTAGTGTATATATTTTTCCAGTATACAAGAGATTATAGTTTGCAAGGATCAAATTTAAGTGAGTCAATCAAAATGGGATGATTGATGTATGACTGTCCTAAAAGACTGTCATTTATTGCAGCAATGGGATGGAAATTTCATCCTCATTTCTATACTATTTTGATCAATACCTTGAGGTCTGTATTTGTATCACTCTTCCCTACCAATACCTATCTCTCTCTCTCTTAGGTATGTCCATAGTTTCGTTAGTGACATCTGAGTATATAAAGGAAGCTATAAACCATAGTGTTTTCTTCTTTTTGTCCACTTATAATTTTATTGCATGTGCTTGAATACTTACATTGTAGTGACTATTGGACTCTGCATCCAATATAGAGACAGATTAAATTACTACTTTCATGTTTTCAATTTCTTTTTGTTTTGTTTAAACAATGGCATTTTAAGTGGGAATTTTGGACAAAGTTTAACATTTGTGGGAGATTTGCTAGTTCTATTTTGATGTATAAATGATAGTGGGATTGGCCTAGTCTATATTTAACTTTTATTTTATGTTATTTATATATCAATCTTAACATGGTTTCTTGCCTTGATTGCAAGTTAGTGGACGTTTAAGTCATCTCTAAATAAAATGATCACACAAGTATTCATACTTCTTATCAGCAAGCAAAATCGAAGGTATTGTTGCTAATATTTGACCTCATTTCATTTCCATTTATCGAGTGGCTAAGAGTACTTAGAGTTAATGCCCATTCTTCTTGATGTGAAATGGAATTAGACACAGTATATTTCTTTTTACTATTCTATATACATTTTGGGTGATGAGTTGCTCCATTTTCTTATCCTTTGCTTCTATTTAAACTGAAATTCTCCTTTCCTTGACATCATTTACCACTATCTTCAATTTACTTATGGATTTTCAGTCAAATTCAAATATATTGGCATGACTCTAGATGACTCAGTAGATAGTTTAACAATGGATGCATGCTTGTCATTCCTATAAATTTCTGGGATATTTTCATTTTGCATCATTCAAGCATACAAAATAATGATCATGAAGTTACTATAGATCCATAATGGCTTACCTTGTAATAGTCATTCAAGTCTTTCAACTACATTTATTAAGTACTAAAATGACTTCAAGGACTAGTACAAGGTAATCCATTATTGGTATATAGTAACTTGATAATCATTATTTTGTATGCTTGAATGATGCAAAACTTGTTTGAATATCATCATTGTCAAGCAATAAAAACTTCTTAAAGGGTGATAGCTCAATGGTAAAGCCCCTACCTAATTATAGGCAGGAGGTTGGTGGTTTAATTCCTCCATGCCTAATCATAAATTTGTGACTAATAAAATAACTAATTCACATATATACGACTATTAGTATCTAATTTCCAGTATCTTATAGCGCGACTAACATTTAGTCGTATTTAGCATAGTCATTAATATGTTTCATCTATTAGTTTATTTAGTTGTATATTTAGTCATTAATTGTGGCAATTAATGACTAAATAAACTAATAGATGATAACATATTAATGACTATAAATGACTAATAAGTCAACCAATTGATGACTAAGTTAGTCAAGCTATAAGATAGTGGAAATTAGCTACTAATAGTCAATTACTAAGAAATACTCGTTTATAGCTGAATTTTAGTCATTAATTCATCATTTTGTACTAGTGCTAGCATGTTTACCAAACACACAATTCTTGTATAAATTAAAATTCAAAATTTTCAAACTAGGGAATAACTTACTATCCATAAGTACCTTAAGCTCTTTCTCTCTCATGTCCCATGCATTGGTTCCATAAACAAGAATGGTCACTTCTATATTCATATGCAACCACTTCTTGACTTATCTCATAACTCCATTTTAGCTTGTATAGGTTCCTGATCCTTATTTATTTCATGACCACTAAGATTCCTGTGGACACCTTCAGAACTCCACGTTGAACCCTAAACCCATAATCAATGAAATATAGAATTCCCATAGATATAATATTCTTTCTTCGTCCAAGAACATGCCTCACTTCAATCAATGTGTTCACTGTTCCATCATACATCTTGATTTTGATGCTTCCGACTCTAATAATTTACAAGAAATATGTTTTTCCATATAAACAACCCCTTCATTGATTGATTGATACGATAAAACCCAACTTCTGTGAAGACACATTGTGAGAGGCACCAGAATTCAAAGACAAATATTTTGATGTTCATAGAGATTTGAAATAGATAGTACCTCATCAATAATTTATGGACTTGCTTCTGCTACGTTCACTTCCTTTATGGAATGATATTGGGATGAATGTTCCTTAGATCATTTTCTCTTCCAACAATCATTCTTTAGATGACCTGATTTGTTTCAAAACCAACACTTGAGCTTACCCTTTTTTGATTTTGAGTTAAACTTGGATGTATGTCTCGAATTCTACTCTCATTCACTCGATCAACCTCTTGTCTCTAGTGTTTTTTATGAAGAAGTTTCTTGATTATCTTGATTATTATTCCTTTGTTTCTCTTCTAATAATGAGGCTCCAACAACATTGTCATAATCAAAGGATTATGGATTACATAATGACATAGAGGTAATAACATGATCCCATGAATCAGGAAGCATACACAAAAAGGGTATTTCCTTCTCTTTTTCATCGAGCTTCATATCCACGGTAGGTAACTGACAAATCAGATCATTGAAGGTATTCAGATTATCATGGATCTTCATTCCATCATTCATTCTCAGGGTATATAGATTCCTCTTAAGAAATATCTTGTTCTAATTTAACTATAAACTTGTTGTTGATTCTTCTTCAACAATGTAAACAATAAATCATCTACTAAACATACGGGAATGGTACTAAGTACTCTTGAATCCAGATCCTCCCAGTCCTCATTCAACATGTTCACTGGCCTTTTTTTAATTTTCCAAGCAGGGATTCTTGCAGCCCTTATTGCACAAGCAAATATTTCATCTTGAGTTTTCGTAACTCCAAATTGATCTTCCCGTCAAAATTATCCACCTCAAACTTCACATTCTATACCTTTTCCATTATCTCAAGCAACCGGATCAAAACACCTTATATTTTAATAACCCTTTTTAAAAAACTAAATGATCCACCCCTTCCAAGAGGTGAGGGTTGGGACACTTAACAATTGTTCTCTTGTTCGTAGCAAAAAAACCAAGCTTCTTCAATCTTGGCACTTTAGTTCACTTCTTTACCTCGATTTTTAGTAATTTGACTCTGATACCACTTGTTATAGAAAAAGATTAAACAATATCGAGACTAGACAATAAAAACAAAGAATAATGAAAAACACATAAAAATGAAGATTAATATTTTACGAGGTAAAACCCTCAAGAGGGAAACATCCACAAGGAAAGTGTATCGATCTTCTTATTATTTAAACATGGATACTACAATATTCTTTGCAACAACATACAACTATTCTCCTCTTCTAGATTCACACAAACTCTTCAAAATCATCAATCGCCTCTATGGGCTTACACGTAGTGATATACAATCATTCATTCTAATTTTTGTTGTATTAGAACAACAAAGAATAAAAATACTAAATACTAAATAATGCTAAATCCATAAACTAGAAAAAAAAAAGTTGTTGCTAAACACGAAGATACCAACTCTTATCTTTTCAAGAAATTGATTGTTATCCTTATAATTAGAGTTATGCATATGTACCTTTCATCGTTAAAATAAATTGCTACACATTTCCATTTTCATCGCTTTGAAGATTTGAATGATGAAAACCAATTTTCCCAAAAAGATAGGAGTTGGAATTTTTCGAGTTGAGCAATAGCCGATTTTTTCCTGGTTTATGGATTTAACATTATACAATTTATTGTATTTTTGGTTTTTTGCTTCTTTAAGGAAACAAAAAATTAGAATGGAAAATTGTATATGGCTATTTGTAAGTCCATATAGGTAATAGCTAATATTCAAGAGTTGATATGAATCCGAAAGAGAAGAATAGTTATATGTTGTTGCAAAGAAGATTGTAATCTCCACCTTTGGATAACAAGAAGATTGATACACTTGCTTTGTGTATGTTTCCCTCTTGAGGGTTTTACCACATTAAAATCTCTGTGTTCATTATTATGTGTTTGCCATTATTCTCTATTTATTTTGTATGATTTATGTATTGTTTAAGATTGCGCTATTGTATAAATAATAGATCAATTTTATGAGCAATGATGCTAAGAAGAAGCACATGAAATGTATCTTGCTACTAAGAATTCTCACAGGCATACACAGGAAAAATAGAGAGAAGAAAAGAGATTGAATCACATGAATGAAGAGATGAATATTGGTGTGTATCCTTCCATTGAATAATGATGAATAATAGTGTACATAAATATTACATCCCTCATAGGAAAATTGAGTTGTATGGAGACAACTCATAAAGCTCAAAAATGAAGTCTTACCAAAATATAAAAAACCCCCATAGGTGGCTAAAGCACTTCCAAAATCTGTCAAGGACCTCATGAATTGGAAAAACCATGAGTGAGTTTTCAAGGAGATGGAAAAAAATGCTAATCCTAGAAAATGGAGGAAAAGTCATGAAGGATGGGTTGGCAACAAAAGCACCCAGTTTCCTAGTTTGACTAGCTTTACCTTATCCATAGAAAAGCAGGAAAACCAGAATAAAGCATAATCTATTGTAAAGTGTTGTATACTAACTCTGGATGGTCAAAATGTGGTCAATATCAACCCAGAATTAGAAATAAATCATTCCTAGGATATTCCTAGGATATAGATGGCATGCATTGACTTCAAGGTGGGTGGATGCCAACTAATTAAGCTAGTGGGTGAATAATTAATCAAATAATGATTAATTATTTTATCCTAAGTTATGAGTGGGTTTAATATATTCCAAAACCCCCCTATAAGTCTAAATTTATGATGGTATGACAAAAATATAGATGCATATAGGGCCCAGCAACAAGGCTATGGTCACCGTTTAACAATTATTATGTCCAGATTAGTGAGGAAAGAGGCAAAACCACATGGGAAAAATCCTCCCTCAAGAAAGGACAAGGCACAAAATTTGAAATAATATATCTTCAACATATCCTTATCTTCACTTGAATGATCTGAATGAACTTATTCTAGATGGAAGACTTGTTGAAGAAATCATGAACTCCATGATCATGCGCTAGCAGTGTAGAACCTGCAAGAAGGAAGAGGAGAGACTCCATGTATCTCATCATCTGATGAAGTAGGAGAATTATATGAATGCTTCTTGTTGCTGTCAAACTCTGATCTGCAAACATAATATGAAATGGAAAATATATATGTGCATACTCCTTCCCAAAGAGTACAAAAATTAAGACAATTTATTTCACACCCAATTCCCTGAATAGCTGCAAAATTGTGATGTGAATCACATGTCAATATTCCAATCTGGTTTAGCACCTGTATAGATCTGATATGAGTCTGATAAAAATATGATATATCAGAAATATTATCATATGGAACATCAAGGACAAAGGCATCAATCGCTCCATGAGGATATAGGGCTAGACTAGGAAAATTATGAGCAACTAGGGAAAACTGTTAGGTGTAAAAATATGAATGATGGATGGGCATAAGATCTGAAACATTTAAGTGTTTAGAACATATCCAAACATGTTTAATATAAGTCCAAATATGACTAAGGTAATGGATAACCATCCACTGAAATATAGGAAATACTTCAAACCATGTAAGTTAAATATCACTGCATAAGAGACCAATGAGGAATCAACTAGTGAACTTGGGATTTGTATAGTCTTAGGATTTTTCAGAGGTATGGTAGATGGTATAGATGGTGGTATTATATGTGTCATGACATGCATATCAGCCTGCAAACAATATTATAAATCAGATATACAATCTTGTGAGGAAGAGCTGCTCAAAGACAAGTCAATATCTAGTGAGAAATCACAATTTTTGGGAGATGAATCTAGTAGACTGAGAGGACGATAATAAAAGAAATGATTTGATATTTCTGATTCTGATATATCAGAGACTAAATCTATATCAGAGTCATGAGAAAAGGATATAACTCTGGCACTCAAAGCATAAGTTATATCACCTTGGAACTGCGCAGTTTGACATTGTTTTGAGGAATCAGCAGGCTTTTCTAGTTCTTCTAGAAATTTGATCTTGTGCTTCTCAAGAATATGAGACATGAAGTCCATATTCTTCTTGAAACACTTCTTCTCTGAAGGAAACCCTTGCTGCAATAAGAACACTTGGATGTGCTCCCTTTTTTCTTAACTTTCTTCATTAAATCTTCATAAGAATCTTCATCTTCAATTTCTGACTTTGGCTTCTTCATAATTTGCTTTTCTTTGGATTTGACATCTTTTTTCCTTGAACCAATAGACCATGATCCTTGCTCTTGGCAGAATTAAGGAAACCCATATGTATCAATTTATCTTTCTCCTTTGTTAGTGAATCAAGAAAATAATTTAAAGAAGTAATTTTCCACTTAGGAACAACAAGCCTAGTAGCATGAAAAGTAGACACAAAAACTAAGTAATCAGGACCCAATATTGAAAGAATGGAAAGGATTAATTGATCATGTTCTTTCTCAATCCCGCATTTCTTGAGCATTAGAACAAGTGACTTGAACTTGGTGAAGAAACCCTCAAGAGAATCGAAATTTCTTGGACTCGGTGAGAATAACTCAATATCCAATTGATGTGCTCTTAGCCCATATTAAACTCCAAAGAGAGACTCCAGTTGAGTCCATACTTGTTTTGGAGTGGTCAAACCATCTAGATTAAAGAGTAGATCAGGAGAAATAGAGAGGCCCATCTTAAACTCCAAAGAGAGACTCCAGTTGAGTCCATACTTGGTTTGGAGTGGTAAAACCATCTATTTTAAAGAGTAGATCAGGAGAAATAGAGAGGAAAATAAATCCATAGGCTTCATCCAATATATTATGCCACTTAGCTTTCTCAATCACAGCATTGGGTTCATTCTCCAAAGCTAGAGTAACTCTGTACAATCCTTTATTGCGCAATATAATGGATATTTTGGCTTTCCATTCATGGTAGTTGAAGGGAGTAAGAATTATTGATGAAGGAGAATCCATATTTCTGAATTGATGTGCTGAAGAAGAAACTCTCTGGAACCTGCAAAATAAACTGGGAGAAAATCTCGTAAGCTAGACAAGCTCTTCTTCAAAGAGGGATAGGAGACTAGATGTGATCCTCAACTCTGTAGAACTTGATCAACCTTGCTGCTATGATACCATGTATAAATAATAGATCAATTCTATGAGAAATGATTCTAAGAAGAAGCATAGGAAATAGATCTTTCTACTAAGAAATCTCACAAGCATACACAGGAAAAATAGAGAGAAGAAAAGAGACTGAATCACATGAATGAAGAGATGAATAACGGCGTGTATCCTTAAATTGAATAATGATGAATGATAGTGTACATAAATAGTAAATCCCTAATAGGAAAATCGAGTTGTAGGGAGACAATTCATAAAGCTCAAAAAGGATGACTTGCCAAAATATAGCAAACCCCCATAGGTGGCTAAAGCACTTCCCAAATCTATCAAGGACCTCACGAATTGAAAAAATCATGAGTGATTTTTCAAGGAGATGGAAAAAACATGCTAATCCTTGAAAATGGAGGAAAATTCATGAAGTATAGGTTGGAAACAAAAGCACCTAGTTTCCTAGTTTGACCAACTTTACCTTATCCATAGAAAAGCAGGAAAAACAAAATAAAGAAAAATCTGCTATAAAGTGTTGTATACTAATTCTGGATGGTCAAAAGGTGGTCAATATCAACCCAAAATTAGAAATAAATCATCCCTAGGATATAGATGGCATGCATTGACTTTAAGGTGCAAGTGGATGCCAACTAATTAAGCTAGTGGGTGAATAATCAATCAAATAATGATTAATTATTTTATCTTAAGTTATGAGTGGGTTTAATATATTCCAACAACTATAACAAGTGGTATCAAAGCCAAGTTATTGGAGATCGAGGCCAATAAGTGAACCAGATTCCAAGATTAAATATGGTTGTTTGAGAAAATAGCCAAGGTACAAAGTGCAAAGTTTGAGGTGGATAAGTTCAACGAGAATATCAATTTTGAGTTATGGAAACAAAAGATGAAATATATTCTTGTGCAACAAGGGAAGAAAGCCTTGATGGGTAAAAATACCAACATACATGTCAAATGAATCTTGGGAGGATCTAGATTCAAAAGACTCCAGTACCATTCAGCTGTGTTTAGCATATGATGTCTTTTTTAACATTGTTGAATAAGATTTGGCCACAGTTTTATGTTTTGTATTGGAAATCCTGTATATGACCAAGCTCATGGCCAACAGGATCTTTCTGAAGAGAAATTTATATTCCCTAAGAATGATTGATGGTTCGAAGATCCATGATCATATGAATACCTTCAATGATCTGGTATATTAGTTAACCAGTATGGATGTGAATCTTGAAGATGAAGAGAAGTAAATAACCTTGTTGTGTACGCTACTTGATTCATGGGATCATCTTTTTAATTCAATGTCGTTTAGTAATCTAGAATCCTTTGATTATGACACTATTGTTGGAGCCTTGTTATTAGAATTGAAACGAAGGAAGAATAATCAAGAAACTTCCTCATCAGTAGAAGTATCGACTAGAGGTCGATTAAGTTAACGAGAGTAGAATTCAAGACATACATCCAGGTCAAAGTCAAAAGTAAAGAAAGTTAACCTTATGTGTTGGTTTTGCAACAAATAAGGTCGTTTATATACAATATTGTTGGAAGAGAAAAGGATCTAAGGCTGATTCATCCCAAGACCATTCCATCAAGAAAGAAAATGTAGCAGAAGCAAGTCCATAAATGGTGGATGAGGTACTATCTATTTCCAATTTCCACCAACCTCAAAATAATTGGCTATTGGATTCTAGTGCCTCTCACCATATGTGTCTTTGCAGAAGTTGTTTTTGATAATATCATCAATTAATGAATGGGTTGTTTGTATGGGAAATTATATTTCTTGTAAAATTCTCATAATCAAAAGCGTCAAAATCAGGATGTATGATGACACTGTGAAAACATTGACTAGGGTGAGGAATGTTCCTGAAATAAGAAAGAATTTTATATCTATGGGAGTTTTGGATGTTGTTGTTTAAAATTGTGTGGTTCAAGGTGGATTTATGAAGGTGGCCAAGGGAATATTAGTGGTGATGAAAGCAATAAGGATCGGGAACCTATATAAATGAGAATGGATTTCTAAGGTAAGTAGAGTAGTGGTTGTGTTTGAAGCTGCAAGTGACCCTACTCGTCAATGGCACCAAATCTTGGGACATATGAGCAAGAAGGGAATGAAGGTACTTATGGATCGTAACTTACTCCCTAGTCTAAAAATTCTGAATTTTAATTTCTGCAAGCACTGTGTGTTTGATAAACATTCTAGGAGGAAATTTAAAGAAGAAATGCATGTTAGAAAAGTTATCCTATATTACATTCACTCTGATGTTTGGGGTACATACCCTACAGTTTCCTATGGAGGATCATCATACTTTGTGACATTTATAGATGATTATTCCAAGAAGAATTGGATCTATTTATTAAAGAGAAAAGGTGATGCGTTTAATGTATTTAAGCAATTTAGGGCTTTGGTTGAAAAGAGCACAAGAAGGACAATCAAGTCCTTAAGGACTGATAATGGAGGTGAGTTCACATGTAAGGAGTTTTAGAATTATTGCAATAAATACGGAATCCAAAAGAATAAAACCACAATCTATACTCCGCAACAAAACGATGCTGCATAATGCATTAACATGACTATTCTAAAGAGAGAAAGGTGTATGCTCAATAATGCCAAGTTGTAGCAAGAATTATGGGTAGAGGAATCTCTTAGAACATGCTCTATGGTAAATAGATCACCATAAACTACAATAGATTCTAATAAACCTAAAGAGGTATAGGAAGGACACCCTTTTGATTGTTCGAATCTTAAAGTTCTTGGTTTTGACGAATTTGATCTAGTTCCAAATAGTCATTGTTCTAAGTTAGATTCAAAATAAAAGAAGTATGTACTTTTTTATATAGTGATGGTGTTAAGGGATACAGATTATGGGATTCTAATACCTACAAAATCATCATTAGCAAAGATGTTGCTTGATGAAATGTCACTTGTGATGTTAGATTTGGAAGATGATGAAATGAAGCAAGAAGAAGAACCACATATTCTACAAATTTAGTTGCAGACTCAGTAATCTATAAGATAGGAGTATCATGAATATGTTCATGAAGATGCCACCAAAGAAGAAGATGTAGAGACAGACAATTTCCAAGAAATTGATGAATTGTCACAACCATCTTTGCGAAAGTCTACATTGGTAAGAAATTTTCCAAAAAGGTATGATGATTTTGATACATTTGCTGCCTTGATTACTAATGATGGAGAACCTAGTTGTTATCAGGAAGCAATGAAGGTTTGTAAAAGTTCTAAGTAAAAATTTGCAATTAAATAAGAAATGGATGCCTTAGAAATGAATAAAAAATAAAACTCGATGGAACTTCCAAAGGACAGAAAAGTTGTTGGTTGCAAGTGGGTCTACAAGTTGAAGAAAGATATTGATGAAAAGGTTGCAAAACACGAAGCAAGAATTGTATCAAACGGGTACTCTTAGAAGGAAGGAGCTAATTCCATGAATTTTTTTCACCAGTCATTAAGCTTGTTTCTATTTGATTAGTGTTAGCACTAGTTTCTTTACTTGAGCTTCAGTTAGATAAAATAGATGTTAAAACTACATTTCTACATGGATATTTGGATGAGGACATTTACATGGAATAGCCAGAAGGGTTTGTTCAAAATTAGAAAGGAATATCAGTTTGCAAGTTTAGAAAGTCATTGTATGGCCTGAAGCAGTCTCCCAAACAATGGTACAAGAAGTTTAATTCCTTCATGGTGAGCAAATATTTTACCAGAAGTGAGTATGATCATTGTGTTTACTTTAAAAGGTTGGAAAATGGCATGTTCATTATCTTGGTGCTATATGTTGATTATATGCTCATTGAAAGAAATATCATGGTCAATATTATTAGATTATGACAGGAATATCTTGGGACAGAAATAGCCTTTACTTAGATTGCACAAGAGAAACAAGAGAAGAAGAATATTTGCTATTATACAATGAGTTGAAGAAAAATATGAGAAATATTCCATACAATATTATTCATCATTATGTGTGAATATATAATACAACATCAAGAAATAATTCGAATGCCTAAAGAGGTAGTTGAATCTACCAACTTAGACTAGCTTAAGAGATAACTCAGTGTGGGAAAATCACCAGTAGAACTCACTAATGCAACTGCGGATCACTGAAAGATTTCACAACCATTAATTGAAGAGGGTAGGTGAACAAAGGTTCCCATATTCCCTTCAATCATGCAAACTAGCACTAGAGACACTGGGATTAATACAACTAATGGGGATCGAATCAAAACTGGACATAAATGAATACCTACTGGAGTCAACTGTTGGACATTGTTGGTGGCACTCCGAATGGGTTCCTAAATTATAGGAATTGATCCTTGGAGCACATAAATTCATGTAGATAGACACAATAAGTGGCACATGTCCACTAGATGTAGCCCCAGTGCAATGGTTAAGTGATGAAGACCTCCTAAGCTAGGGAAATAGACAAATAGAATTATGTGGTAAAAGATAGGATTAATAATAATCCTAACACCCCCATTTAATCCTAACTTTGGACAAAATGGGCCCTGGTAACTGAGACCAAAGGTCACCCATTACAATCTAAATGTAAACAAAATATTTATCTATGTAAAATGAGGAAAATGAAGAAACCGCATGGGGAAACTCCTTCCTAAAAAATGGACAATGAGATACACTAAAAGTTAACTACTCCAAATACATGTAGGTGTGAACTTGATTATATGTCTAGAGGGATATTTTTCTTTGGAAGAAGAGGAATATGCTCAACTTTATCGGGGAACATAGACGTGACTGCATAATAGATAATGGGACCATGTAGAACAACTGAGATAATTAGACAAAAGATTAAAAGTGGGTGCTCATTTAACTTGATCTTTAAATCACATTCAAATGAGTCTTGATGTGCTTGATACTTCGAACCATGTCAAGTAAAATCATCTCCAAATGAGAGGATCAATCATCCAAGTGAATGCAAGAGGTATCCATCTTTTATACCCCTGTGAGAAGATGAGCATGTGATCAAGTAGGATGGAGGAGGAGGCATGGGACCATGAAGAGAGAATGATTGAGCTCCATAATCTGATATAGATTACAAAATATCCAATGATTCACAAATTTTAATATCAGCAAACTCATAAGAAGAAACTAACATTGAATCCCCAACAATATTGAAAGAGACTTGAGGTGCTTGATTTTTCACACCAAAATTGAAGAGATCAGTTGCACGCATGACTGAGAGGCCTTAAAAATATAAATTTGAGCCAAATAAGGTGAGAGAAGCTCCAAGAATGTGGAACAAAAGTCCCAAGTGAGCCATTCAGATGGAATATGCACAATTTTCTCCTTCAGCAAATCTTTGAGTATTGGTGCAAGTGATCAAGGAGGAATTCACTAGAAGAACTTGATTTTTTAGGGTAAATGGATCACTCCCAAAATATGATATTTCTTCTATAGCATCCAAAATATGACTTCTCTACACACCAGTAGCAATATTGGTGAGAGAGGAATCAAATTTCTCTTAAGATCCTTGAGTAGTCACTATCATACTTTGCACATAATTTACAATAGAAGAATCATTGGAGAATGATTGAGTGGGATGGAAGGAGATTTTTTTTCAACAATAGAGGTTTGAATATCCTCTTCTGGAGCATATACATGAAAACATGAGACATCAAATTTCTCAAAAAATTCTATAGCAGCAGCAGAAGGAGCCTCATCAAGGATACTTTCACAAATTTGAATTGAATGAGTTGAGGATTCTGCTATTTCTTCATCTTGAACAACTTCATCAGACAAACTTGAGGCTGAGACTTTGGAAGTAAGAAATGTTGAGGAGGTTTTGGAAGAGCTCTCCAAATTGCTAGAATGATCCTCATTGTGCTTACCAAAGGCTCTATCTAATCTTGTCCAGAGATCCTTTGGGTATTCAACAGAATCGATAAGGTAGCACATGCTTGGAGAAATAGCGAGACATATAGTTCAAAAATATCTATCATAGTCATTTATCCAACCATTTATCTTTTCATAAGACTTTTTACCAATTCCAATAGATATCTCACAAAAACCTTGTCTCTTTAGAGATGAAATCATCTTCAATTTCCACTCTGAATAGCTTATGAATGGAGTAAGAAGAGGAACTGATACTCTTGAATCCATATTGAAGTTGTACAATATAGGTTTCTACAATTTTCTTCTTCAAATTCAGGAACAAATTTGAATCCAAGAAGTTGTACATGTAAATCTAATCATGTATGTAAGCTTAAATAAGAACGCAAAAATGTGGTTGATGTCATGTTTCCAATTCAATCACAACCTCTTCTACAGTCAATGAAATCAAATTTCGTCAAAAATTCATTTGAGATATAAAAGAGATATTTCAAATCATATCAGGAACTTGACCTATCTCATCCTATGGAGTGATAAATATCAATCTGGAATAAAGGGTGCATATGGACATGAGTTGTTGCAAACATCCGTTATTCAACTAAACATATATCCCAAACTAGAGACTCAAATTGAATTCCATGAAAACCCCATTTCAGATCATGGAAAGAAATTTCAAACAAGCTATGATTGGACCTCTAAGATTATCTGTAGAGGTCATGGTACCTCTTCAAATTTGACTGATATTTTCAATTTTTTTGTTGAAATTTTACCTACACAAAACTGGAAAGAAAATATATGTAAGACAAATCAACCTATACTTCGACAATGAGAACATTCTATGGGTTAAACACACATGGATAGACTTCTCTAGACAAAATCCAGAGGGAGCAATGCAATTATTCAAGGAATTATGTGTAACCGACTTGCTTCTAGTGCATCAATGGAAGTATATGAGGGAGATTAGAATAGCATTACCAGGTTTTGATACCATATTAGATTCTAAAAAGAATATCTTGGGACATAAATAGTATTTACTTAGATTGCAGAAGAGAAACAAGAGAAGAAGAATAATTCCTATTACACAATGAGTTGAAGAACAATATGGGAAAGCTTCCATACAATATTATTCATCATTATGTGTCAATATATAATACAACATCAAGGAATAATTTGAATACCTAAAGAGGGAGTTGAATCTACCAACTTAGACTCACTAAGAAGCTAACTCAATGTGGGAAAATCACCACTAGAGCTCACTAATGCAAATGCAGATCATTGAAAGAGTTCACAACCAGTTAACTAAAAAGGGTAGGTGAACAAAGACGCCCATATTCCCTTGAATCATGCAAACCGTCACTAGAGACTGTAACATCCCTTCAGAACATGACTAGAAAACATGAAGCGTGAGTAAAAGACACTTTAAGTATAAAAACTAGCTTTTTCAAAATTTGATGGAATTTGTAATGTTAGGCAGTTAAAAGTGTTGCACGACCAAAACGATGATTTGGGGACAGATCCAATATGGGGAGGGATGTTTTGACTAGGAATCCATGTCATTATATGATGGGTGTCGTCTTAAGTGTCATGGACACTAGAGTTTCTATTTTGGCTTAAGCATCTACTTGAGCTAACGTTAGAAGCTAAATGCCACCAGGTTTTTAGTCGACTCATAAGGTATAGTTAACAACAACATCAAAATATTATTCAATGAAATTGCTACATATGTTGATAATATAGCTTCGACAAAAAATGGTGAAATACTTTTAAGTTCCCATTTAGAAAAGTTACGACTTTTCCTATCTTACTACTAAGTTATAAAGAAAGTTAAATGATATGAATACATATATATAGATGCAAGATTGAAATCCTTTTGTGGAAAGTACTAAAACTTTTAACATTTAATTGAGGAGCTATAAACACATATATAATAAAATTCTTTGGATTGTGATATAGTATTCTCGACGAATACACCACCATATTGATTTTTGCATGCATTGGGCCCTTTTGGATTTATTACAAGTCCTCTTTTATACATTCATTCGTTTGACACTTGGAGCACATCTTAACGAATTTGTCAACAATTGCAACATATTGAGAATGTTGTATTTTTATTGGATAGCATCTTTCGACACCCAGGGGGCAGGAGAGACATGATCTAGAAATGTGTCAAACATCTCATTAAAGGAAGAAGAGTGTGGACACTTGGCTCTGCCAATGTGTCCTCTTAGGAGGAAAAAAATCATCTGTCTGGCTAGAGATGAAGGGTTTACTTGATAAATATGGGGGAATGGTGATGGGGGAAGATATATAATGGTCTCAAAAAATATAAAGGGTGATCTCTAGTTTGTTCATCGCTCCTGCGATTGACCATCGAGCAATTTGGATGGGGGTTGATTTTTGAGAGAGAAGTGTGATTTTGATATGTTTTTGGGAGAGGCCTTCACTGAGTTAACTAATGAAACTTGTTGAGTTTTCCTATCCCATCATGATCAGTCCACGATCATCAATCATAATGGGATCTTGCAAGCATTTTCCAATTTGAGGATCCGGGAGGTGGATGGAAGAAAAATACCTCTACATTTTCTGTTTGGTTCTCAGGGTGTTATCTCTATCGATCATGAATGTGTTTTCCATATATGGTATGCATTTGTATTTGTATATGGTTCTTTATCCAGCTTTGTACAGATAAATAATGAATGTGTTATTTATTTTGCATCTAATTTGAGTTTTGACTGTGTTTGGATTAAACCTCTAAGATCTGGAATAAATGCATATGACTATATTAATGTGTAAAATCTATGCATACGGTTTGAATGATAAGTGGATATGTATATGTAATTACTTCTGTATATAAATCTATGCTTGATTTTGATTTTTTAAACCAATTAGTAATGTCTGAATCGCTACCACCTCCAAAACCAGAGAATCATAATCTAAACTCTACTCTAATGTCTACATTGGATATGGGAGACTTAATCCCTGCATCTTGATTCATTATTGACTATGTTAAGGTATACTCTACGTTGATGTGAGTTTAAACCACCTGAATCTTGTTTCTTTATTATTTAAGTAATGTGTACTATGCATTGGATATGTAGAATCAAACCTCTGCATATTTGCTTATTTTCAATGCCTCAATTAATAGATCATATACAGAATGTTGCTAATGTTTTCAATGTCTTCATTTGATCTATGATATGGAGCTATGCAATGTTTTCCAAAGTGGCTGAGGTGATTCCCAATTGTATTCATTAGACCTGTTATAACCTAGAGCTCTGCATTCCTTTACTAGAATATATGCATCTTGTTTCCCGAAGTCTACGGTAATCTATGATTTGAATCCTGAAATTGTTTTCCGAGTGGTGTGTGTTAATATGAGATCTAAATGTTGCAAATATTGACAAACCTCCACATGATATGGACTCTTCTATTTCATTTCCCTGAATGTGTTTGAAGGTCATCACAGATTGGAGAGAGTAATGTCTGCGTTAATATGTGATTTAAACTCAATAAGCATTTCCAAAAGTATGCATGATATAGACTCTACTATTCTGTTTTCCATATGTGTGCATGGAACTATAGAATGCATTGTGTTATTATATGCTACAGATATGGAATATATGTATTTCGTTTCCCCAAGTTTGTGTTAATCTATGATCTGAACCCTACAATCATTCCCATTGTGTGTGTTGACATGGAATCTAGACTATGCAAGAAATTTCCAAAATTCTGCATTGATATGTGATCTAGAATCTATTATTAGTTTTCTACTATGTTTGCGTGGTTATGTGGTATATCATTTCCCTATTATAGCCTTGCGTAAATACTTGGGAATGTTAGAAGTGATAGTATCTGTTTGATCATATTATAGGATGCCAAGATAGTGTTAAACTTCTTGAGAGTTATATTCCATTGTTAAATGGCAGGGTTTTCTTTTATTCCCATTAGGTGGGAATTATATTATCATAGTATATCTACCAACAGAGTTCAATGTTTGTGGATTCTATTTGGGTTTCCAATTAATTTACATTTACAACGTATCTAATATATGGATGAACTAAAAAATGGATTATCCATATGAAAAGGAATTGATAGTAAATAGTTACATTACTGAATGAAAGTATGCCTAGATTTTTGTTTAGATAGTTGTATCATTTAAATGAACTAGTGTCGTGACCATAAAGAAATAAGGTTTTCTAAATACAAGAGATGAGTGTTGACATATCCTTCTACTTATGGATAAAACATGGCGAGGGTTTAAACACGAGTAATGGTTAAAAATTGTGATGATGACAAAGAATGTCGAGTCTCATAATCCTATGTAAGGCATTCCTTGTGGATATCTTAAACTTGAACTTGGGGAGTTTTCTGCTCAGAACCTCACCTTAGTGGATTCATTGCCCCAGCTCGGGGGTGGCTTTATATGGGAAAAACAAATGTTAAATGAAGCCTATGGTTGGGAGGAAAGTTGTAGTCACACTTTTAGTCGCCCAAAAGAAGTACTGTTCACAGTTCATTTTGTGTATGGATGTAATTTACCTTGGTTATAAGACTTATGCTTTTGGATTTATGGTACTAATATGCATGATGAGTTACATAAAGTGATGGTTGCAGGAGATGCATTACAATGATGGAATAAATCTCAAAAGACAAGTGTAATAAATTAGTTTTATAGGTGCATATTCCTAAGTTAGTTTGCTTCTATCATCTGAAGTCTATTTAACTTTGTTGTTTGCTCCACTCAGGACTCATGTGTCATTTTTGATGGTTGTGCCCAATAGTACAAGTATAAGTATGGTACCTTGTTATAAGATATGCCAGCGACATTTAAAAGAAAGGATTAACGTGTAATCATTATTCCAATCGAGGGATAGTTTACCGACTAATGTAACGGTCGTATCAATTTTAAACTTCAATAAGAATCCACTTATGTAGATTGTATTAGAGTGTTTGTAGTTTGACTATTCTTAATTGCAATCAAAATGTGATTCTATATTTGAGGTATAGAGTTCTTACCATTATTCTTGTACTAGTCTGGTCATTCATATAGCCCTCTTGTCAACTACTCAGTAGAACTTCATTTAATAGAATTATAGTTTGTTATATGAATAGATGAAAACGATACTAGTGTTTTCAATTATGTGATTACACACTCTCAAGAGACTAACATAGTTGGCTTGTTGGATATAGTAAAAGCGAAAAATTAACCCCAAGGTGTGTGTAAGAAGTTGAGGGTCTCTTTTGGCACGTTAGATGCAAAACAAAACTGAAAAAATAGGCATCCATCAACTTGCATGGATATTTTCAGACACTTACACAATGAATCTTGTGATCAGTAAAAAACAAGAAATGTAGGAAATTGAATGACCTTTCCAAATATATATTTTTTTCTATTGAAAATGTTGTTAACTATCTAAAGTTAGATAAATTTTAACCGGCACTTTTTATTTTTTGGACAAATTATAAGGTATATGTTTCTGTGGGTGTAGCGTCTGAGTGTCTAAATGATGGAATAAACTTACGAAAACTGGTATACATATAGAGAACATAGAGGACTAGTGCACAACTATTTTTCCAATAATAAAAATAATTTTTTAAATTTTTTTTTAATTATCTAAGAGATCAAACCTCGAAAACGGTATGTCAATTGTGGGTGCAGCATTTGAATGTCTTAATGCAATTATTTGGAAATGGGTTTTTCATAGCATGTAGAGGCTGGTTTTCTTTAGTGCACCATACAATTTTTTTTTTAAATGGTTGAGAAACGAAAGAGATATGGACGAAACACTACCAGTGTGTTTTTTGAGTTGAGGAGTGATGACAGAAGATAAAGAAGAAAAAAATAGAAAAAATTATGTGTTCTTGTTAAAATTTACATATTTAGAATCTGCAAAAAAAACCATATTTGTTTCTAAAATCTCATAAAAAATGGAGGTGTGCAGCATAATTAGACGAACCGCTAAACACGAGCATATTGAAAATTTGGATATAATGCTGAATTTGCCATGTTTAATCATACTCCAAGGCACAGGCATGTTGAATCCGAAGCAAAGTACAAAGCAGACACATAGGCATAGGAATTCCATGAAAGCATGGGTGGAGGCTCGGCCTTATCATTTGGAGGGAATAAATTTTTGAATTTAAACAATACGCGAGCACGATTTAACTAAACAAAATGCGTGCGCATTATATAGAAACAAAACGCGTGCGCGTTATATAGAAACAAAACGCGAGTGCGTTATTTGCATACAAATCACGTGCGCATTTTGTAAAACCAAAAATAGCGTTCATCATCATTTTCATCTTCTTCATCATCTTCAACTTCATCATCATCATCATCATTAACATGATCATCATCTTCAACTTCATCATCATGAACATCATGAACATCATCATCACCATCAACATCATGAACATGATCATCACCATCGTCGTCATCAACATTATCATCATCATCACCTTCCTCATCATGTTCATCATCATCACCAACATGATCATCATCTTCATTACCTTCATATTCATCTTCATCATCATCATCATCATCACCTTCCTCATCATCATCATCATCATCATCATCACCATCGCCATCATCATTATCCTCATCCTCATCCTCATCATCATTATCATCATCCTCATCCTCATTGTCATCATTAGCTTCATCATCACCATCATCATCATCAACATGATCATCATCATCACCATCAACATCATGAACATCATCATCACCATCGTCGTCATCATCATCATGAACATCATCGTCATCACCATCGTTGTCATCATCATCATCATCCTCCTTGTCATCATCATCACCTTCCTCATCATCAACATCACCATCACCATCATCATCATCATCAACATCGCCATGATCATCATTATCATCTTCATCATGTCCATCTTCATCATCATCATCTTCACCATCATCACCTTCGTCATCACCATCGTCATCATCATCATCATCACCATTGCCATCATCATCAACAACATTATCACCATCGTCGTCATTGTCATCATCATCACCATCATCATCACCTTCATCATCCTTATCATAATCATCACCATCAACATCATGAACATCATCATCATCATCCTCATCATCATCATCATCATCATCATCACCATCATCTTCATCATCATCATCATCATCATCATCGCCATCATCATCACCATCGTCATCATCATCATCATCACCATTGCCATCATTGAAATCATCATCATCATCATCATCATCACCATCAACATCAACATCATGAACATCGTCATCATCATCCTCATCATCATCACCATCAACATCATGAACATCATCATCATCATCATCATCATCATCAACATCATCATCATTCATCATCATCATCCTCATAATCATCATCACCATCAACATAATGAACATCATCATCATACTCATCATCATCACCTTCATCATCCTCATCATCATCACCTTCATCATCATCATCATCCTCATCCTCATCATCATCATCTCCAACAACATCATGAACATCATCATCATCATCCTCATCCTCATCCTCATCCTCATCCTCATCATCATCATCACCGTCAACATCATGAACATCATCATCATCATCCTCATCCTCATCCTCATCCTCATCCTCATCATCATCATCACCGTCAACATCATGAACATCATCATCATCATCCTCCTCATCATCATCACCTTCATCATCATTATCATCATCATCATCATCATCATCATCATCATCATCACCATCATCATCGCCATCATCTTCAACTTCATCATCATCATCATCATCAACATGATCATCATCATCA